>UFQX01000094.1:0-461972 GCA_900497675.1 Arapaima gigas | reverse complement strand
AAAAAAAAAAAAAAAAAAAAAAAAAAAAAAAAAAAAAAAAAAAAAAAAAAATCAAATCTTTGAGCCAGTGTTACCTTTGAGTCCTGGAGACTTGGCACCAGACCTCTGGTCCTCCTTGCAATTAGGAGGAGATTCAGGTACCTCGTTGTTCTCCTGGTCCAACACAAAGGCTGTGCCGGGCTGCTTGCTGAAGGCCGGGGTCTCCACAGAGCCCTGCTCCGACAGTCTATTTGCCCACTTCCCAAGTCCTTGACCTAGGTCTCCATTGAGCACAGTGTAGGAGTCCTTCCCAGTCTGTACCTGCAATGTTTCCAAGCCTCGGGACAGGTCTGTTTCACCATCACTGTTCAACAGAGAACACCGTTTAATGCCAAACTCTAAGAAAGACATTTAGACCAAATAAATCCTCCTTGGCAGCACAAATCTAACTAGAGCATTGGATAGCTGATCCCAGCAATGACCGCAGCCATCCTTAGCACTATGACACAGCTGAACAAAATGCTTTACTGCTCATCTCACTGAATATTAACATCCCTAGTGAACAGAATACAAGACAACTGTAAAAACAGTAGCAACATCCTACCCAGTCTACTATTATCTTCAACTGCTCCAGTAAAGATGGTTGACATTGGAAGTAGGAGCTGTGGGAGGAAACACACCTGTCCAGTTTGTCCTGCAGAATGCCATTGTGATGGAGGGCCTCTTCCTCAGGACATGCCGCTCTGCTCACAAACATCTTGTTGTTTTCTAGAGAACCAAGTCAAAAGATCATAGCTGAACATGTAAGGTAAAGGCTCAGTACTTCAGCCAAACAGAGTAAAAACATGTCACAGTATATTCCAACAGCAAACAAAGCATTTGTGGACTTTGTTCATCCTGGTCTCATTAGAAGGAAGCATGAGGACATGTTTCAATAGACATCACAGTCAACACCCAACATGTTAGCTAAAACAGCTGAAGGAACACCAACTTCTGGCCAGTGTTCCTTCAACAAACCCACTGTAGCCATTCTTAAGGGTTACTCTTTCCATAAATCACATACAAGAGGTTCATAGTTTTGGCAGAAGCAACAACAGTCTCCTGCTGAATACCTATCTGACAAGATAGTCCTGCAAGTCCAAGTCTTGAACACCGATCCCAGCTCGAGGACTGTCTACCGGAGCCCTTTTATTTGCTCCTCACGTGATGTTGAAACATGAGCGCGCCTTGCAAGATATTGAAATGAGGACAGTGCAATCTGGTATGGCCAAGGACAGCGTTCAAATGAGGACGTACGTGCTGTGACCTTTCACACATAGCCACCGGGACAGCAGGGCACACATACACACAAGTCATGGCCACTGACAAAGGGGACAGCATTCCATTTTCTTATCAAGCATGTTCATGACAATATCAGTAAAGTAAATCAGCAATTAAAAAAAAAAAAAAACCATGCCAAACGAGAGAAAACCCCTAAATTAGGGTTTGCGGTTCATGTAGAAATTGATCAATGGGGTAAGTTAAAATACTAAAAAATTAATACGTTTCATAATTTGCATAGTTACTGATAGTGATATAAAAGTGTAACATGCATCAGTTAGCTCAAGACATGTTAAGTGACTAGAAGTCAAAGCCAAAATAGAACTGCGCACTGCCATTTCACACTTTTTAGATGGAACAGTAATAAATATTTGGAAGCTTTCGTTACAATTACTGGGTAGTCACAAAAGCAGACGTAAGCTTTGATTCAGAAGCAAGTATCTAAAAGATAAGACCCTGTATTCAATGAATGCCAATGTGGTTGTTACACCACCTGGAGGCCTTGTGCATGACACAGAACACATACAGCACAGGCAGCCCACAGACCAACTACGTATTAGAGCTGTACAAACATTCAGTGTATGCATATCAGGCCTAGAGAAATGTTCCCAGGGAAACACACTCAAAGGATGGTGTGTCCTAAGGCAAAGTTCAGTACCATTGCAAAACTTGCCATACTTACTCAACCACAATGCTGTTATTGGACTGAGGGGCAGTATTATGTAAACCCAGAGCACAGGGCACACTGGTAGGTCAACTAGAATACTTAATAGACTCTTAGATAGCCCCTTTAAGAACACAAGCTTGCATGAGGTTTATTCAGTCAACTATGACAACTGACATTCCAGCCTCACACCTCAAACATATGTCAAAGCTAGTGGAAAATAATTAAACACTAATATAGCATGTAATCATCTTGATACCATTCCCAGAGGGCTAGGTTGTGTAGCATATTAAGTTTTTCCAAGTTATCTAACAGTTGATAAAAATACACAATTCTTATACTATTAAACTGCAAGATGCTACCTGAACTCAGTTTAAATGATTCATGATTGCAGGCTGATGACTTCTAGAATTACTAAAAAGTAAGAAACAAAGGAGAGTAAGGCCATAAACCTACTACAAGCCTGGTCTGTGGAATCTCCAAGATCTGACTGTTGGGCTGAGGACCAGAGCACAAAACCCTGCTGTAGCTACTTACCACCTCCAGAATAACTCCAATAACTCCAATTACTCAATTAAGAGCTGGAGCCCAGTAGAATGACAAACAGCTGCTGCCAGTGGAGGCCTGTAGTCCTTTGGCAACTTTGTAGGGATTAAATTTTCAACAAAACCAGTGAAGGGAATAACTTCACAATGATGCTTTGTAGTCTACTGTGAGATGTGTAAACTGGCATTGCATAACTATATGTTCAGCTGTTCTCCATAAGGATGGTTTTTTAAAAAATTAAACTTCTTTATCTAAAGTCAATTATTGTTTAAATAAGCCATTATACAATGTTTTCCTAGCAGTTAACATAGTTTCTTGCTCCATCTGACTGCCTCTAAAACATCCTGATGCTGCCCCACGTGAGCAGTGATAGTTTATAAAGAATAAAAACTTACCACTAATGGAGAGTGAATCCCAAATCCTCTCTGTATGCTGTACGGCACAGCTGTTTGAAGCTGGAATAGAGAGAGCAAAGTTCATCTCCACATGGATGAAGCCCTAAACCACGTGAGACCAGCTGGCTTGGGAGCTAAGGACAGCTTGAAGTTCAGGATGGTCAGGGTTCTTGTGAACTAAGCTAGTATTAGAATCATTATTGGCTGACATGTCTAGTGAATGATCCACAGTGAGGTAGACATGCTGACTAAACATTGAAATTCCCCATCTCCTCAATGGCTAAAACTTCTGTGTTGTTAGTTGCTACATATAGAAGACTGTGAGGTAGCAGGTGGGCATGAGAAAAAAGGGAAACATTTTCTCCTGTTTTAGCAGGTAGTGGTTAGAGCAATAGGTCCAAATTCCATCTCTTGCTGTAGTACCCTTGATCATGGCACTTGAACTAGATCCATGTAGTAAAAATGACCAAGGTATTCAAATGGGCAAATGGGTATAAGTTGCTAACATACCCGCACAGCATACAGAAATTCCCCGTGGGTTCCTTTAGCAGAGCTGAGGGGCTTCTTTTTTGCTATGGTGGTCAACAGACAAATGTCCTCCATCATTCTTAACACTGGACTTTGTAGTAGTATCTCCAGAGAGTATTAATGATGTGGACTTACAACTGATCTGGTAAATCTCCATCTCTTACAATGGTACTGAAAAACACGAAGTGTTCAGACTGCAGAGTTTTCACGGCTCATTGTCCAGAGGGGATGAACATCAAGTTTATGAATTCTTCAGTGCCCAGCACGGGACCTTCATGTTAGACATGCTATTCCAAACATGGTGTGAAGCTACTGTCCAGAAAGTGTCTCCAGACCCTTTGTGGACCTTGTGAACCCCATGGCAAAGAGCCTCTAATTGTAAGTTTAAATCATTAGAAAGTTTATAGCTTTGTAATTTTAGTGTCTTTACATAACTTACAAAAAGAAATCTGATTGCCATCTAATTCATTGGTGGGAAAACTTTAACCCAAGATGGAATGGCACATGGAATAACCCTGAAACATTTCACAACATACTATGTACTGTATATAAAATATACATGAAGCCCTCCCTGGTTAAGGTCCGGGCCTTGAACTTACTGTCCAACAATCGAGGTTCCAAAACTCCAGTGAAGGTGTGATATGAACATGCAAACAGTGATGAAACTTGGCAACAATACAAACTGCATATGATACCTGCATGAGCTCAGTTGAAGCGGTGTGTAAGCCTTTATCCTGTCTCATTTCTCTTATTTACATCATGTAATGTAACTTAATGGCAGTAGAACAGCAGAGTCATGTGTGGAGAAGCTAAGCTGCCGAGTTTAAGAGGTTTCCTGTGTGGTTACACTTCTGATTTATGGCTGCCGGCTGTAAGAACTGAAAGTTTGTAAAGGAACTTAAAGTTATACACATCAATTTTTTACTTATTGGAATTGAATTGTGAAGTATGCTTTTTGCTAAATCCAGGGACAGTGATATCAAACTGACTGTGAACTGGCTGAAGAAGAACCCTGAGCTTTGATGTTTATGTTTGACACTGAGAATTACTGGATTTAATTGTAAAGCAGAATTTTTAAACAAGTATAACAGACATTTAACACAAATAGATGAAAAAACAAACTGCTTGTAACAGTTAATATTTGTTCTGGATTAATGGATTTAGAAAATCAAAATCAGAACAAAAAGGTAACAAAGCATCAAGGAAGTGAGGAGTGTGCCCTGTTTTCTCCAGCAATTTTATCAATGTTCTTACAAAACGGTTCCCTGAATCATGATGACTATAACAGGTTAGGTAAACCCCTGTGAGGGCAGATTTCATTCATAAACTGTCACTAATATTTCTATTTGAGCACGAAGTATTGTAATCTGATTTCAAACAAGTGATTAAACATAAGACTGGGGGAGGTCACTGATGAGGCACAGCACAGGGCCTATGAGGATCATCAGCACTTCAAATGGATATATTATCAAAAATATCATTCTTTTCCCTTAAAGGGGGTTTGCCTCCTTACAGAACATGGTAATAGTTCAGTTATAAATATTTTAATTAAACACAGTTGAGTCATTGGTTAACAGCAGATTTATTAGATACTTTTCTATTGCAGGTATTTTCACCAGAACTGCCATGTGTGGTCATGAGAGGGTTTCAGCATTGCTGTCACCAGCTTAACCACCTCTGGTATGCACTAAATCCATTAAAAAATAAATGTTGCACAATCATGTGGCTAAAAGGTCAGGGCTGTGACAATGTGATGCTGACCGGTTCTGTGCAAAAAACATCTCCACTACCCTGGGGGCCATTTCATCTGCCGCCCTCCCAGCACATGCACGTGGAGGTGGTACACAGATTGGGAGCCGTGCTTCCCATCATTGATCACTGTAGACAAATGTACAGAAAAACAACTGTTAAACATTGTTAGAATCCAAATTCAAAGTTGTACACATATACATTGGTGGAGCTACACTACAGCTCTGAGCTCAAAGGTACAACAGTAGAACCTCCACTGAGGTGCATGCACATAGATGTACCCCTTGACCAGCAGCAGGCTGGCAGACTCACCAATTCGGTAGCCCTCTTGCAGCCCCTCTTGCAGGGCCATATTTTTAGCCACCACTAAGAGGTGGCCTAAGAGCTAGGAGAAATGACAGCACATAGAAAACATGATTGATGGGATTTATGTCAAAGTTAAATGTAACTAACACAGTTATATAAAACACATCTATCAATCCATTTTCATGAACCACTTGTTCTGGTAAGGGCTATAGACACTATTAAAACACAAAAAGAGGAGGTTCCATTTGGTCCAGTCACACACCTCAGCATCATCATCTTTGGCTTTGCTGATCCTTGGGATGGGGATTCTGGGAATGACCAGAAAATGGACAGGAGCCTGAGGGTTGACGTCTCGAAATGCTACACACTGACAGATACGGGGGGGGAATAAAACATATCATGGGAGCATATTCTGTGGTTCAGGGTAAAATGTGCAGGTTAGCAATCACACACTAAGAATCCATTTAATGGTTATTATTGGTCCCTCAGTGCTGCAGCAGGCGGCCGCTCCCACCTTTCGGTCCTCGTAGATGATATCTGCTGGGATGGACCGGTCCAGCACTTTGGAGAAGATAGTGGGTTCAGGGCTGCCGTATCTCCTCCAAGCTTCAGCAGCCAGAGCTTCTTCGTCATGTCCTTTCGCCGCACAATATGACCTCTGTCCAACACAGACACACTGCAGTGTCTAAACAGTGTTGTAAACAGTGTGCAAACGGGTTTATAATACAAAGCGTCTCCTACTGGGACCTCAGCTCGTACCTCCGCACAGGCTAAACGTCGTGAAAATATCACCGCGGTGAGATGGAGAACGCCAATTTTGCGAGGCAGTGCTCTCAAACTTCGAGTTAGAGAGTTCATACTGAGTTCACTGCAACACAAGACTCTGAACCCTGAACTACAATCAGTATGGCTGAAAACGGGCGAGAGAAAAAATATCGCGAGAACTTCCCAGTCTACTCCCTACGAATGCGTAGGTCTTGCGGAAACGCAATGACGAAATTTCCCTCAATTCATCAATAACCAATCGCAATTCAAAATAATTTTAGTAAATGCCATATTCACAAATTATCATTATATTTCAGTATTAACCTTTTTAAAATTACTAACTAAACGGTATGTAAACACATTAGTACAGATAAAGAATAAGGAGCAAAACGCACAATCGAAATGTTTGAACTGCATGGTTCTTTTTATATGTTACGGTAAACCTGACTTTTTTTTCTCTTTTTTATTTATCTGATTTTGTTTTTATAATGTATTAATAACTATATAAATATCTTCATGCATTGTGGTATTTTGTTGATGTGAGTATATACTAGTATTTACTAGTATTTTATATTTGCCGTTGCACTTAAAAAGAAAAAAAAAAAACACTTTTCAACAGAAACCTTTCACCCGGAAGCTCCTCACCGCATGCTATAGTACACACAGAAACATGGCTGCGTGGACGAGGACGTCTCGGTTGTTCGCGGTGGTGAAGCCACGGCCACTGTCAATGGTCCAACGGACTGTTCACATGGATCCGGCGCCGGCAGATACCAAGCAACCGCTGTACCCGCCCGTCGTGCCGTCACGCACCGCAAAGAGTAAGTCTGCGAAGCGGCGGGTAATAGAGGAGTTCTGCAGCAAGGTGCGCGCGGTTGAGGGGAGCGAGCGGCTCCGGCTGCTCACCAAAACTCAGTGGAAGAAGTTCGTAGTGCATCCGCAGACCTTCGCTATCGGCGCCGACCGCTGGTACCAGCATTTCACCAAGACTGCCTTCGTGCCGGGCCTACCCCAGCGCTTCTGCCGCGAGGAGAGCGCCCAGGAGAGAGGTCGGGTGACCGACCTTGTGTCCGAGCTGCTCACCCACGTGAGCCACGCCCTGCTGCAGGAGAAATACTACCTGAAGAAACCGCGACCCTTCCTGGGCAGGGTGCAGGAGCACATGGTGGCCCCTTTCCTAACCAACTTGGTGTACAGCGTCGTCGGGGCTTTGAGAAGAGAAAACCCGCTGCTGCAGAGCTCCAGTTTTGGTGAGTCCACTTAAAATTATGGGAACATATAGTGTAGGTAATTATGATCCAAACACACGAGTTTGATAGGATCTTGTTCTATGTTAACTACTAATGAGGACTGGAAAGAAGGTCTTAAACAGGTGACTGATGACACCTCTGTTAATGACATCTGACACTGACATCCATTGATACAGTTGACACACTTGACATCATCATTATGAACAAATAGGGCACTCGTGATAAGAGACCCTCAGCTTCTGCAGGATTAACCTTTCATCTGGATCCCAGACATCATTTGCTTCATTACAGTAGTTGGATGATTCCTGGGCCTGTATGATACAGATCGTTGCCATGTTCCCACTGGTGGATAAAGTAATGTTAATGTTTGACATGAGATTCAAGGTTTTATAGTGCAAGGAGTTGACTAACTGGGTAGTAGTGTACAATGAAGTTGTAAATGTTTGTATGTCTGTGTTTATTTACTGTAAACAGTGTTTCTGTGGTGGTGTACTGTTTGTGGTGTACTGTGGTGTAAATGTTTCCATTTACTCTACCTCTTAGACCTCAGACCTGACGTCAGTTTCTACTGGATGAGAGGACAGCGGACTATTCCACGGGGACACCGTAGTGGTCGCATCGAACCCCTCAGGTTCCAGATTGATGACAAACCGCACTCTCAGATTAGGATCCCTCAGCAGCTCTCAGAGGTTTGTAATACCTCTTGTGGAGTGTATCCTCCTTCTGCTCATAACTGACAACTTTTAGCATGTTTGATTTGTACGATTTTGATTGATGGTGGTGATAACAAGCTCAATTGTTTGACCCCTGTGCTTTTTGGATGACGGATAATGAGTTCTTGTTTTCACAGGTACAGCACTTGCCTGTTCTCTCTTGTTCTCACTGCTCTGATCTCTCCTACCAGTTTGTACCCTGGGGGACAGAAGTTCCTGCAGAAGTTCCTGTGGTCAGCTACCTGCCAGACCTTATGCCACTGTTCAGGAAGCAGTATGAGAACAACATTTCAATAGGTACCTGAAAGCATGATTTTGTTTCATGGAGCCTCTGAGTTAATGTCCATCTCTCTCTGAATTGATCTTGGGGTTCAAACTACTTGCCAAGCTTGGATCTAACAGACTTCTATTTAGCAACAATAACTTCAGCAAAGATTTATAAAGAATTATGGTCTGAGGATAATTTCTTAATCAGTAAAAGTCTTCAAAATATTCAATTCATTTTTTTTGTAGAGCACTTCTGTCATACAGTGATTCAGAACGCTAACCAGGAGATTGAGATAACAGAACAGGTGACAACTATATAGTGAGGCTATAGATAGCGGTTATGTGTTAATGAGAGCAACTATAAAGGGGATATGTGCAATATGGTAAGCCTACTAGCAGCTGAGGTGAGGAAAACAAAACAAAAAAAACTCCCAACCAGCAGGTAAGAGGGCGATATAAACCTCTGACGGCCCAAGTGCCAGTGGGTGCCCACCCCAACTGGGTGTTATATGTATGGAAAAATAGTGCCAGTAATAGCAGTTAAGACAGGCTATACTGCTAAGGTTAGCATTGTATGTGACAGTAAAGACTGATTAAAGTGATGTTGAGATGCATGCATGCTAATCACATCATCACTGCACGGTATCCTTAGCTCATGACATCATGGAGTGATGGTCTCACTCATCTGGCCTCATCAGTGGAGAAGGGTCAACAGGCTGCACTTACGATACAAAAAAAACCTCAAACAGAACAAGAGGATTAGAATTTAATGACATTAAGAGACAACATACAGTGGTGCTTGAAAGTTTGTGAACCCTTCAGAACTTTCTATATTTCTGCATAAATTTGACCTAAAATCACATCAGATTTTCACACAAGTCCTAAAAGTAAAGAGAACCAAATCAAACAAATGAGTAAAAAAAATTAGACATGGACATTTATTTATTGAGGAAAATGATCCAGTAGCACATATCTGTGAGTGACAAAAGTACGTGAACCTTTGCTTTCAGTATCTGGTGTGACCCCCTTGTGCAGCAATAACTGCAACTAAACGTTTCCAGTAATTGTTGATTAGTTCTGCACGTCGGCTTGGAGGAATTTTAGAACATTCCTCCTTACAAAACAGCTTCAGCTCTTGTGTGGGTAGGTTTCCTCCCATGAACTGCTCGCTTTAGGTCCTTCCACAACATTTTTTTGGATTAAGGTCAGGACTTTGACTTGGCCATTCCAAAACCTTAACTTTGTTCTTCTTTAACCATTCTTTGATAGAATGACTTGTGTTCTTAGGGTCGTTGTCTTGCTGCATGACCTACGGTCTCTTGAGATTCAGCTCATGAACAGATGTCCTGACATTTTCATTTAGAATTTGCTGGTATAATTCAGAATTCATTGTTCTATCAATGATGGCAAGCCATACCGTGTTTCACAGATGGTATGAGGTTTTAATGCTAGAATGCAGTGTTTTCCTTTCTCCAAACATAACGCTTCTCATTTAGACTAAAAAGCTCTATTTTGGTCTCATCTGTCCACAAAACATTGTTCCAGTAGCTTTCTGGCTTGTCCAGGTGATCTTTAGCAAACTGCAGATGGGCAGCAATGTTTGTTTTGGAGAGCAGCGGCTTTCTCCTTGCAATCCTGCCATGCACACAATTGTTGTACATTGTCCTCCTGATGGTGGACTCATGAACATCATTAACATTAGCTAAATGTGAGAAAGGCCTTTGGTTGCTTAGAGATCATCTTGGCTTCCTTTGTGACCTTGCAGACTATTGTAAGCCTTGCTCTTGGCATGATCTTTGTTGGTCAACCACTCCTGGGGAGGGTAATAAAGGTCTTGAATTTGTACACAGTCTGACTGTGGATTGGTGGAGTCCAAACTTTTTAGAGATGAATTTGTAACTATTTCCAGCCTGATGTGCATCAACAACTCTTCTGAGGTCCTCAAAAATATCCTTTGTTTTTGCCATGATACACTTCTACAACCATGTTGTGAAGATCAGACTTTGATAGATCCCTGTTTTTTAAATAAAACAGGTCAACCACTCACACCTGATTGTTATCCTATTGTTTGAAAAAACCTGACTTGTAATTTCACCTTCAAATTATCTGCTAATCCTAAAGGTTCACATACTTTTGTCATTCACAGATATGTCCTACTGGATCATTTTCCTCAATAAATAAATGTCGATGTCTAATTTTTTTGACTCATTTGTTTGATTTGGTTCTCTTTATTTACTTTTAGGACTTGTGTGAAAATCTTATGTAGTTTTAGGTCAAATATATGCAGAAATATAGAAAGTTCTGAAGGGTTCAAAACTTTCAAGCACCACTGTATTTTGCTGCAGATTATGATGACTTTTTTTTGTCACTGTGCTTTCCTTTTGGAAACAAAACTTGGTCTCCCACATTTGCGTGCTGTGTAAACCCACCTACATGCTAAGAACCTTGCTGCGGTGGAGGGGCTTGAGCTAAGATCAAAAATAAAAAAAGTAGTAGTAGTAAAACCTCCTGCAGTATAACTGGAGTATAACCTGCATCAGACGACATAAGGATATAATTAAGAATGCAATTTAGAGCTGTTTCAGTGCTATGATCAGTACAAAATCCTGACTCAAATTTTTCATATATATTATGATAATTGAGGAGATTTTGAAACTGAAGCCACAACCTTTTCTCGGATTCTAAAAACGGGAGATTAGAGATAAGTCTCTACCTGGCTCATTACAGTGAAGGTCAGACTTTTTTTAAACAATGGTCTAATAACGGCGATTTTAAAAGCATTCTGGACACAATTAAGTAACGAGGTATTAATAATATTAGCGATCGGCTTGACAAGAATGAAAATTGCGGCTTTTAGTGACATAGTGGGAACTGCATGTAAGGAGCAGGTCATAGATTTCATAGAATGAATTAACATTTTAATTTCGTCATTTGTGATTAAACCAAAACTACTTAAGCGTTGCTGACATTTATTATTATTATTATTATTATTATTATTATTGTTGTTGTTGTTGTTGTTGGCAGTCGTAGTCATGTATTAGAACCAGATTCCCCTGCATTAAGACCGAGCAGACGGTATAATAGACGTCCTGATGTTCTTTATTTTATTATTAAACCATCGCATAAATTCATCATTCGTAAAAGAAATAGCTACACTGACTATTTGAATTCGTATCTGTTAAATTAGCGATAGTATTAAACAGGAAAGGAGTATTATTTTCGTCTATTAGTTTTGAAAAATATTCTGATCTGGTTGTATAAAGGGCCTTCCTATAGTTCTTTAAACAATCGGACCCTAGTCCGATAATAATAAACGTACAATTTAGTTGGACGCCATTTATGCTTCAGTTTACGACATTATAACTTTAAAGTAAGAGTTGACTCATTAAGCCACGGCGAGTTTCTTATATTTCGGATAACTTTAGTTTTAGGAGGAGCTGCAGAATCCAAGGCGAATTTTACCACGGAGTTATAATTTAGAGCCAACTGATCTATATCCATATATTTATCACAAAGTCAGAGTTACTCATGTAGTCAATAAATTTAGCGGTATTATTATCTAAACGTCGCACAGGTTTTTCAATTTATTTAGCGGTGAGCGACACCTGCAGGTGAAGGTCGGAAATGGTTTCATGTAAAGAAATAATAGTTATATTACGAACATTTACACTAAGTTCTAACAAAGTCGAGCTTGTGGTTAAGAGTGTGCAGGACCTTTAACAACTTGAGTAAATTCAACGGAACATACACCTTTTGCTAAGAGAATCAGATGCCTCACCTGTATGAATATTAGAATCCCCCATCAAGATTACTTTGTCGTGGGTGATGGCTAAATCGGCTAGAAAGTTAGTAAATTCCACAAGGAATGAAGAAAAGGCCCGGGTGGACGGTAGATAACCAATATAATTATGTTTCAATTTGTTTTATGATCTAGAGCTAATATTTAAAATGCCGTTAAGTTTACATTATCGAGATTTTGGGGGGGGGGGGTAGGGGTGGTTTTTTGTAGCTCGTTGTTAGACGGCGGCGATTCCACCTTGGCAACGTACAGAATGACACTACAAATAATTATATCCGTCCGGAATTAAATCGGGAGTCACTAAGCCAGGTTTCAGTCAGACACAAAAGATCGGACTTGTAGATTATAATCATATCGTTCATGACACGAGCAAATGTTAACAAACAGCATTTTGGATTAGTACTCGGTAGCCGTAGTAAATTAAGTTGAATTGTTTTAATTTATTTTATATTTCTGTCACATGTGTCTCTGTTGGTAATCCTAGTTAAACTATTTGCTGACTGCAGTTATTGAATTTATTTGTAGTAAGAAGGCCCACACTGGATAAAGCACAAAAAACCCCATCACACTGTACCTGACTCCTAGTACCAGGAGTAACAGAGCCATGAATGCAATGCGGCATAAGAGACGACCCAAAACTGAGTCAGTCCTGCAACTTGGAAGCCAAGTTGCCATAAGACTGATCAAGAGAAGCAGACTGCACACTAACCAGAGTAGGACCTGCTGGGGAGGATGTCAAGTCTAAAACCGTAGAGACATCATCAGGAACACTGGAACAGACCGAGTCCAACCAATTCTCTGTCTGTCTAATAGACATTAAATTCTTTATACGTCCCTCCAATGTATGAATTTTCTCCACCAATTCGGTATTTGCTACACATTTTGAATGTGTAAAATTTTCGATATCAGCAGGTGCAACTATGCAATACATGTTGCTAGACACAACACATTTGTACAGTTTCTGATGATATATTAAGTAAAGAACTTACATCTAATAATGACTCCGTGGACGTACAGATGCTGGCGGCACTCGGCTCAAGTGGCACAGATTACAGTATCACTGTAGCTCCAACCCTGTAGTACTGAGTAATGATAAGAAATCATAAGAAAGCAGCTAAACTGTGTAAGTTAGAAGCTAAGTATTAAAGCAAGAAAATAAAGAAATAGTAGTAATAATGCTAATGATAAAGCTGTACGGATCATAAGTCCTCCAATCCTGGCTCTGGACACATGAATGTTCACCACAGCTACTATTTCAGTGTGAAGTCAAATTGGATGTTCATTATAATTTGGCTTCTGTTATTAGGCTCCAAGTTTGGTGACCCCTGCTGCTTCGGCCACACACAGTTTCACGTGGTGCAAGACCGATACCATCGGGAACGGGTCATCAACGCAGGGCTCCCTGAGCAGGTGGAGGTGAGACTGAGGGCCAATGCCATTGCCAGCCTGTTTGCCTGGACAGGTGCACAAGCGATGTACCAAGGTGAGAGCCATATTCACTGCAGTATAAGGTGACCATGATATATTGCCTCATATTGCATTGGCTGAGCAATGGGGTATCTGCTGGTATGGTATTTACTGTTGTGTGTGGTGATGCAAATGCGAGGACTTGTTTCCTTTGGCTGTGCAGTGGTGGGTAAGTACTGGATTCAATGTAGCACAAGGTAAACAAAATTTTAGTATTTGAGCTGTCATCAGTGAGATAAAACTGAGTAGCATTCACTGTAGCACAAGGGATTGTGCCCATTGGCTAAGTACCAAGGTCACTGCAGTAAAAGGTGACTGTAATTTGTGGGCTTCTTTAGGTCACCAGTGTTAGATGAGTTATTTTTGTTGTGCAAATTGGCTGTTGGGTGCTCTTGCTGCAGAGTTTGTAAGTGACAATATTCTGCCAGTTGGCTTATTCTCTATATTCCACTATAGGTAAATTATTACATTTATCTTTTTTATTGTACAGTTGATAGACAGCTGAATTTCTGCTGAAACTGGTGGTGTGTGCCACTTGTGTGACCACCATTATTGTGTGCAATCATAGACATTGAGTTCCTTGCTGGCCATCCTGCAGGAGGCCACTATGGTCTTATGTCATGTTGTGAAATTTGTGGTTAAGTTACCAATGGAGCTCATTAATGTGCATCTTTCACTTGTGTGGTGTTTCTGGTGTTTCTGATATTAAACACTTTTTTGCCTGGCGCAGGTACTAGTTTATTGATAGAGCTTCTGATTTCATATTAACTGTTACTGTTACTGGTTAACTGTTCAGTTAATAATTGATGTCTTTAATTTTGTACCTTTAATCAGAATCCGTGAGTCCTGACTGCAACATTTACATTATTACAAAACGTCAGTATGTGGATCTATTAAGTCACCAATTAAGAGAACTGGCTTGACTCATAAAATGTGCTGTTTTTAATAGATTGTCAAGATGTACTTGGCTGCTTTCTTTGCACATGTTCATCTTTTAATCATCTGCACTTCAAAAATGATGGCAATAATGAGGTGAAAGGTGCTCTGCTTTTACATGCCTGTCAGTTGTAGAAATGCAGTGTATTCCTGCCACCTGGTGGCAGGAGAGGAAGGTTTTGTGTGTGTTTTGTGGGAGACATTTGTTAAAAAAATCAGGGGTCACTCCAGGCAGAGTCAGCAACATTAAAGAGCAGGGCCTGGATGATGGAAGGCAAGCCTGTCATGGGTGGAGGATGGGGCTTTGGCAGATTGAGGGAAGTTGTTCTAGAGTTCCACACATGTTTCCTTGGGTTTCAAGAGAGAAGCTGTAGCATGGTGTTCTGCACTGAGCACGAGTCCTGTCCCTCAGAGATCTTCCATGCTAACCTTAACACTGACACCCCCGGTCTTCCCACTGTGTTTCTTCAGGTTTTTGGAACAAGGAGGATGTGACACGCCCCTTTGTGTCCCAGGCTGTCATTACAGATGGACGCTTCTTCTCCTTCTTCTGCTACCAGTTGAACACACTGGCGCTCTCAGTGGAGACAGATGCTGGGAACCTCAGGAAGAACGTGTGCTGGGGCACAGAGAGCCTTCCTCTGTATGAGGCTGTAAAAGATGGCGAGGTGCTCGGCCTGAACCCCTGTGTGCTGGAGCTTCTGGTGCGTTTCCTGTTGAATGGAGCATAGTCGGCATGAACGGTGCTATGTGCTGGTCTGTCTTGTGTGTCAATAAAGAATAACAGTCTATGTGACCTGTGGAAGTGCTCCTTCTGTGTTGCTTTCCTGGTGCCTTCACTCTGATCCAGTGGAGAGTAGATTTACGTGCCCTTCAGTGACAACAGAGGTCAGAGCTGAAGATGCAGACATAATCTGTCAGATCATAGAGAAGCCGCTTTCCAGGAGCATCTAGTGAACAATGATGGGTTCAGGGTGTAGCTTTAACATGAAATGAGTAGCATTCAGAGAGGTTGAGATCTTAGATTAGTGGTACCATCAGACCACAGAAAACCTGAGACACCAAACCTGAGTCGTGGTTCCCAGTGAGTAGTTTTCAATAGCAGTTATCTGATGGTGGTTTATAGTCCTGCTATGTCCTGTTGTTCCTGAATGTTTCCTTCCACTGGGTTCAGGGCTAAAGGTGCTGTCTTTCAAGCTCAGTAAAGAATGTTAGCAGAATCACCATTTATCACATGAAGTGTTTGTAATTCCCAGTGTGTTCCTGACTTTCTTATTTACCATACATGAAATGGTGGATCTGCTTATGTTGCAGAATAATCTTTAACTGCTGGAATGTTTTTTTTTCCCATTTTTAAAATTTTTTTTTAAGCAAATGGCATATATTTTGGCCCTGATGTTGTTTAATAAGGACACTTTTTAAAGTAACCCTAGAAAACAGGGAAGTGCTTTATATCAATACATACAGTAGATGGATGCTGAATCTGTGTGAGAGTCATATTCAGTAGCATCTGCAGAATGAATCTGAGGCCACATTTTTAGAAACGCGTTTAACATGCTGAGGTGAAGGTCTGCTTGTCTTGAGCTTCTGTGTCACTGAATGCTGCAGTGAAGGTGGTAAATGGTGTTAATCAGTGATAAAATTCCCACTGAATGATGTAGTATATGAATGTGGGGGGTTAGTCTGTTAATTATTTTGGTTTGACAGGATGTGTTGAATGTTTTCATACATAATGATGAGCTCTTGTTTTAAAGACTCAAAACAGCCATTCGCCATCAGTGAGAGGCGGTAGTTTGCAGCAATGCACACTTCACCTCAGTTAAAAGAAGAGCTTCGTGTTTCTATATTTTTTGGTTAAACTGTCTTTGGTGGAACTCTGTCTGACTTCCTCAACCCCCATGTTGTCCCCAAGTCATATTTTTCCAACATTTGGGAACATTGAGGGTCTCTGTTGATGAAACTGAATTGTGTGCTGCTGTTGCTGCTGCTGCTAATAAATGTGGTGTTGTTTTCTCGTGCCTATAGTTGTTAAATTTTCGGAGGTGAAAATCTATGACTGGTTCAAAATGGAAAAGTTAAAGCAACAGCCCACTTGTGAAACAGAAGAATGATGAATAGACAGACACAAACAAATCAATGGATGATAGAGTGGACAACAGATTGGTAAATAGATGGACAGAAAGCTAGATTGAAACTGTGTTTATTACATTAGGAATCTCAAATGGACATTTTAAACTATTTTTGATTTGCCATTTATCCCAGAAAATGCCAAAAGCGGTGAGTCCATTGGCACCCCCAGCCCAGCAGTGGAATCTGTGTCGGTATAAGAAACAAAGAGCCAATTACGGCATTGTGGTCCAGTGCAGCACATCTGCATGCCACAGATGGATATTACATCATTTGAAGCCCACCCAACTCTGAGGGGCTTACGCCCACATATCGTGATTATAATGAAGAGTTGAGTGATTTAAAAATTAATTACAGTGTAACATTGATTTGTTTGAAAGGTTTTCAGGCTTGTATTCCTGCATCTGCTTCCTCTGGGAAAAATGACCATGTGCACTCTGTGGTGCAGCAGTGTGAGCAATTGCAGGACCAGGAGTTCCATGTAAAGATCATCAACCTAAAAGTCTGTCGTGGGAACCTGATACAGCAGAAAAGACAAGTAACATTCCGTCTTAGTTAAGGTCCTCTTGGACTTGGAGGACCCCAGGTCAAAATTCCTCCTCCTGCCCTAGTACCCTTAATACTTATACTGCATTGGTACAGTAAGTATTACCCTGATATGTAAATGGGCAAATTGTGTAAGTAGCTTAACAGTTTAAGTTGGGTTGGTGGAAAGTGTCATATCAATGGAAGTAAATGTTTTTTTGGGAGGGTCATGAATACCTGCAATAAAATCTAGTTCAATCTTTGAAGTAAAGTATGAGCAGGAATCCCTGAGACATAATTTTACGATTTACATTCTTCTCTAACATTTATCCACACTGATTTGTGAAGCTTAATGTTCTGGTCTGAGTGTCTGTGTGAGTTCGTGTTCCAATGGAGGAGGGTTTGTGAAAATGCCAGTCTATAGAGCCGGGTGGAGAGGAAGCACAAGTCTGATGCAGTGATGCTTTCACCCGCTGCTGTGTGATTATAAAATGTTAGAAAATACCTAAGCAGCTTTGGAGACAGGTGTCTGCTCAAAATATATCTAGCAATTTCAGAACAAACACTAAATCTAGGAGAATGAACAAATCTGTGAAATACACTATCAAATTGCATTTTTATTTATATATATCTTTGTTTCAAAGTTTGAATTTTTATTTAATTTGAAATACAGAGAAAACAGGAATTGATGGGATTAAGAGCAGCATCCACATGTTTTCAGAATAGGGTGACATGCTGAAAGCCCTCATGATGCCCAGATCCTATTGTTACACAGCCAGTTAGGAGGCTTCTGCTGCCGGCCAGCATGGTTTATCATCTCGGACAGTGACAGAGATGGACATGTGTATGCTTCCTATGTCAGTGGGTTTTCTACATCCTGAAAGCATAACACAATGAACGGTCAGACAGGTGAGTCCTACAGCAGGTAGGATTACAACTGATGTTGTGTGGCACCTTTCTGTGGAATGTAGTGTGGGTTGAACCTCATTTTAAATGATCCAACTGGAGAACCATGAGAAGCTGTGCTGAAAAAGTGTCACTGTGGATCCCACTGCTGCTGTGGGAACAACAGTGTGCACACCCGGCTGCTTTGTTCTCATACAGTGATCTGATTCCAGTGATGATAAGTGTGATCAGCTGGGACCAGGGGATTGAGGGAGTCATGTGTGATCTATTTACTTCTCCCCTGGGGGATCATGCAGTAAAGCATAACAGCTGGAATAATCCTTTGTAATTATTTCATAAATACTATATGTGTATGAAAGAGTGAAGTGGAAAAGGAAGCCAAATGTTTATGATAAGGAAAAATATTATAGTGGATTAATGTAGGTTTCATGCTTCGCTGGAGAGGCTCCCCAGCCAACACACTGGTGGGACCAAAAGTCTGTTCATAATTTCTTTAAACTCTACCCTTACTACCAAGCAACAATTAGTGAAAGTTTAATAATATAGATGTGCCCCAGTTTATTCACTTTTTTAGGGTTTTGTAGAGTTCTGTAGGGTTCTCAGATATAGCTAAAATAACAATGGTTTTAACATTTTATTAATTTAAATTAATAGTACCATTTTAAATTATTGAAAATCATGCAATCTCCACATATTCCTTTTAAATGCTGACTGTTGACAATAAACATGCTCAACGTTCCTCCATCACTGACAATCAGGAACACAACACTTACCATAAACAATGTGGAAGTGAACTGGATTAAGATGATCCCACACTTCTATCCTGTTTCATTTTTTTAATCTATCATCAACTTGAAGGATAAGTGCATATCATGTTTCCTCTGTGACAGATTTCAGAAAATAGATAAGAAAATGCTATTAAAATATATAATCTGGGAAATGTTTGTATTTTCAAAAATGCTTGAGCATTTGTAACAGGGGGATCCAGTGTGTTGCAGACAACTCTCTCTGTGTGTGTGCGTGTGTGTGTGTGACTGTGAGCGTCCATTCTTGTTCTGCTGTGCTGTCCTGGAGACCTTGAGAAGATGGGTCAGTGTGGCTCCAGTTTAAGGGAATTCTTCTGAAAATCAGACACCTTTGGTGCACAAATAAATTGCATTATACATTTTTAATGCATTTGCATATCCAACTATATTACCAGGTAATTTTGTCCACAAGCCCTCATATGCAGTCAGAGGCCAATTTGTGGAGAGATGCTGTGATATGTATGTATGTATGTGTGTGTCTGACATGCAGAGACCTGAAAAAAATGTAACTGGTATGTACTGCTAAGGTGGTGGGAATGCAGACGATGTTTATTTGCTCAGATGAGGGGAATGCAGAATGTTGTGTGTTCATTTGACTGACTGAATGAGCTCATCTCTCCTCAAACAGCCACTCTCTTCACTTTGGTGTCTTTGGAGACTCTTCAAACCTGCTGTTTCTGGAAGCACTTTGAAAGTGCATGATGGACAGTTAAAAATGAAGGTTTTCATGTTTAACAAGAGCAGTCTGCCTTTAAAAAATGAGTAAAAATAAAACAAAGGGAAAACTTTTTTAACCATCTCTTTGAAGATCTGTTTTAATGTATTTCCTCAGATGCTTTTTTTGAGACTGACATCTCTGTGCTGAAGACAGACACAATCTGGCAGAACAGGAACAGCCAGGTGTCTGTCCACCACACATCAACAATTTTGAGAAATTAGAGAGGAAGACCATACAAGTATTCCTATAGGAGAATTTAAAAATAAAGGTGTTTATTATTTGTGATAATAACAGTGGGTTGGAAAAGACACAGGGCAGCACGCATATTTTGTCACTCCTGATCAG
Source organism: Arapaima gigas (assembly GCA_900497675.1). Classification (NCBI taxonomy): domain Eukaryota; kingdom Metazoa; phylum Chordata; class Actinopteri; order Osteoglossiformes; family Osteoglossidae; genus Arapaima; species Arapaima gigas. Next base: position 441,861 of record UFQX01000094.1, on the reverse strand, counting down.
CGTGTCTTTCAGAAAGTTGTTATTCTAAGGGTAACAGTTCAGTTGCACATGTTTACTGAGCTCTTCCTGTAGACAACGCTGAGGAGGTAAAAAGTGCATGTGCTGTGTACAGTGTCAGTTCTTGGAGTCTCTCACAGCTACAAGGCTGAACCACTGTCACTTGAACACAACGCATTTAAAGTACGTCAGTGTTGTCAACTGCCTGGATGTCCAACATTAGAAGACACACAAAGGCAGTGGCTGCCTTGTGGAGTTTTGCTCTTACATTCTTTGACACAGTTTTCAGACATTCTCAAAGACAACCTGTCTTTCTCAACTACACCAGGTTACCCTCAGCACCAGGGCGTGGCTGGATCTGGCCCACAAAGGCCACCACCCTTGAACAAGTGGATGAATTCTTGAACAAGTTCATGAACTGAGGAATGATTAATACCTGTCACACCAGGAGGATGAGGAAGTGTCAGACACTCTTACCTGTACTCACCCTTTGCCACCGACAGATGCTGACCTGCGTCTCTGTTCAGAAATGAGTCTCAAAGTGGACCTGCTGCTCAACTAAAAAAATCATGACTGCTTTGTACGGAATCTTTACCTGTGCAGGTCAACCTACTTGCACATCTGCCCTCCTCCAAGGACTGTATCAGGTGCTGTACTTTCCAGCATCTCATTTATGGGATTTTATGCCATGTCCTCAGATTCATGATGTGAGTTATTCAGTTTCTACCCAGTCATATACAGCGTTCCTTATCAAACACAGTCATGAGTGAAGATGCAGCACATGGTGTCTGTAGCAGCTAGACCTACAAAACTATATACAGAGTTCATGTTTCTCTTTGCATAATGGATACTTTTTCATTATCATCATTTAAAAATATAATAGATGTACACATTGAGTAAGCAATACTAATGAGTGTCCGTTTGTGTGTGAAGATAGAAGTAGAAAACTCAGCTTTGGATGCCTCAAAACAAGTATCATTTGGTTGTTTAGCAGTGCTTTACAGTTTACTGCTGGTTCAGTCATAACTGGGTGCTGAGTCAGCACGATGAGGCCACACTGCTGTAGGAGCAACACACAGTCGTCTCTCACAAGTGCTGCCCGTTTGCAAGTATCCACACTGCCGGTGGCGTCCCTTGTGTCTCTTTTTCTCCCTCAGTTCTGTCCAGGTAAAGAAAATGTGCGGGAAGCTCATGGAACAACAGGCAAAACTGTTAAAACAGGAAGACTTGGGTTCCAGGAATGATATCCTGGTGATATCACTGAGTTAGGTTGTATAATGTACATTCTTACACTTGAAGGGACATCAATAATACAGTAAAAGGGTTTCTTTTGTGTAGTTTTTCACCCAGGGTTTTTGAAGACAAAGACGGTGGCCTTCAATAGTCCACACTGGTTCTTTGTGATCCATCCTACCACATTTGTTCATAAATTGGAGGAGAAGTGCAGCTTATCCTGTTCCAGGTCTGTGCTGCTGGGACCTGTGGACTCCCTCCTAGCGGGGGACTCCCGGTGCTGGGTGGGAAGCAGGAGGGAAGGTGGCAGGGCGCCGGATGACATCTGCCGGAGCACTCTCTGTGGGACGGGTCCTCGCACCCCACTTAACAGCTCCCCTGGTGCTGGTGATGGCCTTAACCCACCTGGCACGCTCTCATGGGGGAGGGCTGGCTGAGAAGCAGAAAGGAGGCGTGCGTCCATACCGAGTCCAGCCAGGGGCATAGCCTGTGCAGCCCTGTGGGGTGATGACATGGCTGCCTGTTGGGCTAGAGAGAGCTGTGACGCTGTGGGTGAGCTGTACACAAACGTCCGTCCCACCAGTGCACTGGATACAGACGGGCTCCCTGTTCCTGGGGTAAATGGGTATGGGGATGGCACTGTTCCATGGTGGGGGAGGGGTGTTGGTGGAGCAAGGGATGGACAGGGGGAGTTAGCAGCTGGGACAATCGGGGGGAAGATGCGGGGGGTGGTGCACTGCTGCAGGGTGCCTGGCAGGACTGGTTGCCCTGGTGACTGCATCACTGAACTAGAGTTGAGCCCAGATGAGGACTGCTTGTGATCCACCGTCATTACCATCTCCCGGTCTTGCCTGATGATCTGTTTCAGGATCTCGTTCTCATGTGTGTTGAAGACCCCAGCATTCAGATCCTTCTGGAACTTCTGCAGCAGCAGTGAGTTCTTTTTCCCTGTGAAGCAAAAGACCAGGCTGTTGTGAGAGAGGCCACTCTTAACATAACATTCACATTTACCTTTATTTATTTATCCACGGATGTCAAACTTGTTGACTTCTTGGCCTGTTACCACTAGGTCACTGGTTCACATCCCTCAAGTACCTACTTATAGAAGTGACATCCAAATAGCAAATACAGCATCCCTCAGACAATATAATTAATTTATTCCATGAAATTACAGTTAGCTACATTCATGTTTTGAGGAGGTTGTATTGCCATTACAGTCATTCCTTAATTTATGCGTCTGCTTGGTTCCTGAAAAGGGATCTTGGGTGTTGCGTGAAAACGCGTAAATTGAGACCACTATTTCCGTCATTTCTTATGGGGAAAATGATAATATTGTTTTTAGAATAGCACTAAATATTATTGTATTCTGCAATAATAATACGCTCATTTTTGGCTCGTGTATTTGTATGTTTTAAATGTGGTTTGAATGTCAGTTAACCAACCCACCACAGACCAGAAACCATTCACGCCAACACACAAAGTTTCTACATGTGCAGCTTGTCCTGAACACAGAGCTACATCTTTGGCATCAATTAATAATTTTCCTGTGTGAGCACCACAGCACAGGGTTCGTACAAAGTGCTTGCCTGGTTGTCATTTCTAAACCTCCATGGCCTCTTCTCTGAGAACAACATCTGCTCATTTGTGAGGATTAAAATAAATTAGTAATAGTGCTGAAAATTTACTTTACAGTTAAGACATGACAAAACCAGATCTGGAAAGTCCACAGTTAACAGAAAGCAGCCAAGGATGTAATATTATGTGGTATTATTATTTATCATCTTATCATTATCTTTGTCCAAAGTGAATTGCATTTTTTTTTTACCCTCAGCAACTTAAAGTGATTTAATTTTTACTGTATCTATTTAGGGTAAACAGTTTGAGTGCCTTGCTCAAGGACACTACAGCAGGAGCAAGGACTTGAACCCGGGACCTTCAATTTCATAGTCAAACCACTACAGTTCCTGCTGCCTAGTTATTAAAACCGCAAAACCACATGACTGTTGTGATTCTACACTGTGTCATTTCATTAGTGCTGCTTGTGTTTGTGGTTCTGCAGTATAGTTCTGCTAATGTGCACACGCGCGTGCACACGCACACACACACACACACACACACACACACACACACACACACACATACAAACAAACCAGCTCCTCCCCAGCTGATGGCACTTTATAGCTCATGACAGCTTAAGGACCCATTAGACTCTAACAAGGAGGATTTCTATGGGTCGAAAGTCCCTGTAGGGGCACGTAGGGGTTTTTACGTGATGGGGAGTTGTCTCCTGAAAGCCAAGGAACTACAGCTACAGTTGGACCCACACATCACAAGAAAGTGCCAGAAGAACAAAAATTGGCAGTATTTTGCACTCTTAGGCTCCTGAAAACGTGTTTATTTGTGTTTCATGGGATGCCTTTCTGTCAGTGCTGCCCTTTAAACACTAACAGGACACGCAAGTCCCACCGCTGCGTTTAACACATTAGAGCACTTTCATCCTCTCAGGTTCCCGCGAGTCGTGTTGCAGCAGCTTTGCCTACCCGTATGTCAGCTTTAGTAAAGGTTAGTGCTTCGCTGGCGCTGCCGTCTCTGGAGACCTTCTCATGCAGGTGAGAATAGCAAGTGACAGCGCAAAGCACTGAGGAGACTTTTACAACACTTAACAAGCGTGAATATGCATACTTAAATTTTGTGTTTCTTTAGATTATTGTGGATCCTAAAAGTGTAAGAAATAATAAAAATCTGGAAATTAAAAAATACACGGCATCACTAAAGTCAGGTTAATACTTACATTTAATGCTTAAATATGAAGGTAAATCAAGAGGTACCTGCAATGTATTTATTGCTAGTTAATTGTTCTGCAGATACTCTTTCAGTTACTCTTACATTTAAACTAGTAGTCAGTGTTTTGTGACTCAGACTTACACAGAACTCCCATAACCACTCTTTTATAGTTTTCATTACAGTACTTTATTACATTGTCTTACAGATTAGGCCAATACTTTTTTCTTTTTTCTACATGGGGACAGACTGTGATCTTCATGTCTTTTTATCATGGTGAAAACAGAGACATGTGATTTATATTTGCAGTTAATCTGGTAAATGTTCATCTCGTAGATTTCTGCTTTATCAGTTTCAGATTAATTTTGAAATTTGACCGCTCTGACCTGTTCTTATAAAAGTGGCAGGAAACACAATACGACACTGGATCCACCACACATGGAAGGGTGATATCAGTATAATATTTATACAAAGAAAAAACCTTTTCCAAAAGCCCTTCAAAACTGCTGGAAAAGGTAAAATTGTGCAGAACAAGTAGAATCCAACTGACAGTCATAAAGATGCATGAAAAACACCTTTAAAGGTGCTCTAAATAAACTTTGCTCTTATTTTATTTTACTTTATGTTTCTTTATATACTTTGAAACCAAATGCTAGTTGTTATATCTACAGTATCTAAAGTAATAGGCCAAGAAAACAGAAGTCATTCTTTGATTGACCAGACCAGAAAACTTAAAAATAGAAATCTATTTATAACTAGCACTCAAGCTCCGAGATGGATATAGAAGCATCGTCAGCTTGAAAACCTTTCTAATGGTTTATGGAAAACTGAAAATGTACTGTAGTATTATTCAATCTGGGAATTAACTGTACAGATAAAGACAAATATTTGGATATTATAGATAGATAGATAGATAGATAGATAGATAGATAGATAGATAGATAGATAGATACTTGATTCATCATTAAGGTTATTGCAGGGCTGGAATCTCTAAACATCTCCAAGTAGACTGTGGAGTTATATTCCATCACCCAGTAGGGTGTATGGACTGTGACCCTGCAGGTTTGTGTTTTACGAGCTCTGCTAGACTCACCGATTCGATCAAGCCGATCGATGGCCACAGTTTCAAAGGCCCGTCTCATCATGGGATACTCCTCAAGAACTTCATTGAAGTGGTCCACAGACAGGGAATAGAGACGGCAGTAGGTGTCCGCCCTTACACTAGCTGTCCGGCGTCCCTTTGTCAACAGGCAGATCTCTGTGGGGAGATGGGCATGTGGTTACATGTGGGGTCATATGTGAGGTTACTCATGGGGTCGCACTCTATGTACCTCCAAAGTACAAGCCATCTGTCAACTTCATTTCCTTGTTCATCTTGGTGATGACACTGGCCACACCGTGTTGAATGAAATACATCTTCTTGCCAATGGTACCCTCACGAATGATGTAGTCATTGGGTTGAAACACCTCAAACTTGAGCTTGCTCAGCATCGCTGTCACAAAGTTAGGGTCCGCATTTGCAAACAGGGGCATGGTGGCCACCAACTTCCGGCAGTTGAAGTTTACAATTTCCTGAAAATGTGGCCAGAAAAAAATAATATGCTAACACATAACACCAGACAAGACAAGACAAAATTCAGAAAATCATGCATCAACAACCTGCTGCAGAAACAGTAGCCTCAACCCTGTACTTAACTATTGTGCTTAATCTCTCGGTAGATTCCACTCACTTTCTTGGTCTCCACTTTGAATATAAAACTCACCCCTAAATTGTTTTTCTCTTTGTAGGTGACAATCCTCCACTCACTCTTTCTCTGCTCATCTACATGATCATCCTAGTGCAATGATGTTAAAGTTCCACCAAGGAATGACCTCCAGAAGTACAGGACAGAAGAATGATGTACTTGGCCACCATTTTATCATCATACCATACAACCTGTGTTTATCAGTGACATTTATATTCATCTTTGTCTCTTTGTGAGTCACCATCCCCTAGAGGTGTGAATATCATCATGCTCCTTCTGAAGGTCTTGTGTCTGCTGTACTCATCATTGGTCCATGGAGAAGCCATAATTACCACAATGTCCGCATGTCTCTCTCTGGCCTTTGGCAAAATGATTTATTAAATTGTAATTGACAGATTGGTGCTAAAATTGGGGGTATTACCCAATGCCACCTCACCTCCTTCAGTGGGTCGTTCAGCTCACTTAAGATGTTGTCCTCATCAAAGATCTTGCCCTGGTAGCGGTGCTCATAGTAGTCGTGGATCTTCTGGCGCATGTCAGCTGGTAACTTATGGAAGGACATGTACTGCTCGACTTGTTTGTACTGAAATGACAGACACACATGAACCTCAGACAGCATCTGACCATCACAGCCCACCTACTATATAGGGCCTTAAAACAAGAGGTCTGAGCCCCAAACAAGAAGTTTTATGTTTTTGTCTTGGATTAAGTTCAGAGATTCATATAAGAGATTCTAACCTCCAGAAGAGAAATTCATAGCAGCAGCAGGAACAGCTGCATCAGCCAACCTTCTGTCTTTGAAATATTGATGACAAGTTATCTTTCTGAGTAAAACACAGCTGGTGTTTTCAGAGCAAAGCAATATATGACGTCGCCTCCCCCTTGAACCTCAGCCAGCTGAGTGATCAGGGCAACTCATCTGTCACTGTTCCTTTCCACACGACCCAGTCCTACCATCTCAACTGTAGATGTAGTTCTAGGAAGTCTTCTGGTCTGAGTCCACTATGAAACTATGTCCTCTAATTGGTCAACTCACTTATCTTGACCACTTCAACAGTCAAAATTATGGGAGTAACGATCAACTAAAATTGCAGCATCTCCCAACACAATGCAGCCATACCCTGGTTCTGCAGATACGTCATGCGTAACATCTACAGGATCCACTTTGTTCTCACAATGCACTGTGCAAATGTGATACAGAACACTGCTGCACAAGTTGTGTTTGGCCTGCCAAAGCATCTCCTCTCTCTTACACTCTGGGTATGGCCAGAAGGTCAAAGGATCTGCACCCTTATACCTTTAGGTTCCAACCATTCCCTACTGCAAGCAGACTTTATTGCTCTTCCACCTCTTGTCGCTTGGTGGTCCCTTTCCAAAATCAAAAGTCTGTAAGTTTTCAGTTTTGTCTCTGATGTGGTAGAATGAGCTCCCTCTGTCCCTCAAAGCTGCCAAATTCCTCTCTGTATCCAAGAAGAATCTCAAACCCATCTCTTTAAGAGACTTTTCTCTCCAGATCTCCTGACAGCTACATATATGAATCTAACATCATCTAATATGATTATCTATGTATTTGCTGTTTGAAAATCATTCCTACAGGCAGTTGCTTGAGGGATGTGAAACAACAACATGGTGCTAACATTCAAACAAATTGTGCTTTGATCATCCCATGTCTGTGCCTAGAGTTCTTTGTTGCTGATACATTTTTGAGTACATTTAATTGTACATCATTTTGGAGAAATGTGAGTCATAAATCAAAAAATGTCAATGTATCCTGGATCCCGCATACTGTGGTTGATTGGATTATTTTGCTGTATCCTGGTGTGACCTACAGGAGCATTCAGTCACATAGTCTGGTGTCATTAAAGCAGGTTTCATGTGAGGGGGTTCGACCTCCATTCCCAAAGACCAAAAGCAGCTGCCACTCTGATGCCAGAGTAGAGTTTCAGGAGGATGTTCTGCTGCAATTCATCTTTCCAAAGATGTAAAACACACAACACCAGTTCTGGGACACCACAGTGTGCACACAATCATGTTATAAACTTTGTAACTCTAGTGCTTCACATATGATGACCCAGATCACACACATAATAGCACTTGTGTACAAAAAAATAACAGGAGCAACACCAATTCTATACACTTTTTTCGAAAGTGACTTACAGTGAGAGGTTTGTGCACTAAGCAACTTACACTCTTTTACCCTTTACAAGTTGGAGTCATTGCTTTCACAGCACCGAAACAAATAGCTATGAATTGAATTCAACTTGTATTGATAAGATATGCATACAGCTAAATGTCCAGCACAACGGGCAAAACAGAGCAAGTGTCTGTGGAGATTATGGGGAGGATGGTGAAGATGAGCTTCAACTCAAAGATGCCTTGCTCAGCGCGGTCTCATGACAGACCTTCTCTACAAATTCCATTAATTAGCCCCAATTAAGAGGGTTTATTAAAACACTTATTTTTGCAAGTCTGTTTGGCCCACTGGACTCTGGGGACGAGGGACCGGTTCCACCGCAGGAGCCTCGTCAAAATGCTGCCCTCTGTGAGTTCTGAATGGAGACCATTATCATGAGAAACCACCACATGTATTTTCCTCTGAACACCTTATAGTTGATGTGACAAGCAGCACCAGTCACCAGGTGCACTCTGGAATTGATGTTTGAACAACTATGTAATGGATTAACTGGCTAGTTCTGGTTTTTAAGTAAACACAGAGTGAGACAGATTGCTGTGTGTCTGGTGACAGGGACACACACCTAAAGACACAAAGTTGCTCCTTTCCCGTCATCGGGACACACGCACACCTTTACACTGCTTTATATCTCCACCAGTGGTCTGCTGCTGAAGATCAGCCTGCTGTACTTCAAATGGGATTCAATATGCTCCAGTATTTATGCACATGTACACACACCATGCACACACACACACAATCACTGGCTACAGTAGTGTTTCTCCTAATGGACACATCATGCTCAGGAAAGCAGCAGGCAATCTTCATTCAAGTGTGACTCCAGTCCAGTATTGCTCTCCTGTAGCTGCCCTTTACGATCTTGCAGAAGGAGAATGAACACGGCAGCAGACAGATTATCAAAGTTAAAGGATTTGGATACAATTGTGGTTTAAAATAAGGATTGGGACTTGGATAAAACTGAATTATATCAATCGTATAAGCTGTGTTGGTGCTTGAGGTTCCAACGTTATGCTCACAGTGACATCTCACTGTCACCATGAGTTGGAGATAAGTACTTTTTGTGTTTCTTTTATAATACTGTAATACAACATGCTCCAAAGAGCCCCAACCCAAACATTATGCAACTACACAAACTCAGTGACTCAAGTACTTCCTCCCTGGGCACTGTTTGGTCTTCAAATCAAAAAACAAACACATGGGTTCAGTACCTGTACAGACACATACACATAAACACATGCACACGTAAACCTGCGTTGAACCTTTGGGGGGGGGGCCTGACAGGAACTAAGAATGGCCATTTGCATGCTAATGACAGAACACGAATGGCAAACAGCCACAGGTATGTAAATATGGTCACACCCTGATTTGTGTGTGTCAACCTAGACATCAGGATATGCAAGAGGTTTTGTCTGATGGGTGGTTAGACCTGAGTAACAAACCATTCTCCTTTTAACAATCTAATGGCCCACATTCCTAGGGAAACATAAAAAAGCATATGGTAACAACACAGGCTCATTAGTTTACACAAACAAGTGGGATTAAAAATCTGTTCATAGTTTGTATTGCTGAAAATGCCAAAGTCAGTTTTACCACTAGGTCATAATAAACAAAAGTTTAATAATACCAATGCCACTCAATTTATTCAGTTTAGCCTGTACAAAAATCTCTGACGTAGCTGTAATAAGCAAGAGACTTTCCAGAACCTTTTGCGGGGGCTATTTTAATTTTTCTAGAAACTTTAAGCTACACCAACATTAAAACCAATAATAAAAAATGTTATCTCCACTAAGACCTATTCAATTCTGATTTTTGATTGATTTTTAAAATAAATTTGTACAATGTTCCTCATCTTGTTATTGAACCCCAGCACACAGCAGTGTTCAGAAAGGTGCTGTAAACATTGCGAAAGTGAGTTGAATTAAATGGGTTCTACATTTGTATACTTTTAAGCACTGTTTCTTGTCATTTATCGGCTCAGTTCATAAATAAAAGTTGCAGCTGCTCTGCTACAAAAACAACTTTTAGAAAATAGTCAATAAAAAGCAGTATACATAAAAAAACACAAAAATCTTAATATTTTTAAAAATTTGTAATTACTGTTTGCAACATAGGATCCGGAGTAATGAAAATTTTGAATTTACTTCAAGATGATGTCACGACCATTCTGGACTCATGGGGCATAGTGATGTCTGCTCCCATTTGAGGATCGTACAACAGCAGAGCTCAGTGGGAAGGACCCCAGTCCACAGACAGCACATGGCAGCAGTGGCGGATGTTACCTTCTCCTGGTACTGGCGGCGGGAGGAGTCCAGTGACTGGATGAGGGCGGTAGCATGGCCCACGAACATGGCATAGCAGGTGGCGCCCACAATCATGCTGAGCATTGTGATCCATACGTCCGACATGCTGACTGGAGAGCGTGCGCCGTAGCCAATACACAGCATGTGGCTCATGGCTTTGAAGAGAGCGTATGAGTATTGCTTCCCCCACGAGTCATTCTGCACACAGAGGCAGGGAGACACAGTAGCGGGTGCAGTTACTGTGAGCAACGGCAGAGCAGCACAGAGGGAATACAATGTAGACTTCAATACACAAATACACAGACACACACACACACACACACACACACACACACAAATTGTCTCTTGGCACCTTAGCAGCCTCACCGGATGACACTAGAACTGTTACTCCAGTGCCTTTTTTACTTACCTGACTCTTGCAAAGTGAGGTTTGTACACTAAGCTACTTAACCTGATTTATTACCAATGGGTAATTTTTATTGAATCAATTCAGGGTAAGTACCTTGATCATAGGTACTACAATAGGACTGAAGATTTAAATCCAGGTCCTTTCTTTTCCTTTTATTACCCACTGGAGATGAATGCTTTTCCCCAGGGAACAGAAAGAACAACATATTATCTGTGTATTATAATAACACAGGATTTACATTCTGTTTCCTCATTTATCTGATGCTTTTCTCCAAAGTGACACATTATCTTTGCTACATTTACTATACTGAGTGACAGACATTCACTCACTCATTTATACAGTAGAGCAATATAACACACCCATACACACACACACACACACACACACACACACACTACGGGCAATTTAGAGTTACTAATTCATTTGTCTTGAGACTGCAGGAGGGAAATCACACAAATACAGGGACACTGTACAGACTCCATACAGACTGAGCTAAAATAAAACCCATAACCAAATCCACGGCCTAGGATCTGTGAAGCACCAATGTTACCCACTGTACCACAAGAACATACAAAAATTGTACAGTATTAACTAAATGTTACTTCTGGGGACAGCTGACAGAAACAACCAAACACAAACTTACACTAAATATACAGGAAATATAAATGTAACTGTTTCACCTGAGCAGTTTGAATGTATGACCATCTGCAGCCTTCAGGTTCATAAAAGATGTTTTATAACATATTAGATCAAGCCTGTTTTTAACTGATAGAGGAAATTATCAATCATTTCTTACTATTTGTAATGGAAAATAAATTCATCACAGGTCTGAAAAACTAATCATGACCATCACAACAGATCAGTGTTTAAAGTTACTGACTTAAGAAAACAAGAACCTCCGTCCTTTCCTTCGGCACTATGGGGCTGTGATGATTACAAAGGGGAAGCAATGCCCTGTTGGACTACAAGTACAAGGTGAAAACATGGTAAATGTGTCCAGCAGGAACAACGTGAGACTGATCTGTGAAGCTGATTGAACTAAGCAGGGAAAGGGGCCAGTGTCCATTTCACCTTTGAACTTTTCAACTCTAACCTTTTTGCCTTTGACCTCTTTTTACCTTTGGCCGGGTTGCTGTAAAAAGCCCTCCTTTCAGTTGCACAAAATATCAGATCCTGAAACATTTATTAATAACTGTGAGGTGTTCCATAATTGCTGTCTACAGTAAAGAAAAAGCAATGAAACTGTTTTTTTTAAACAGTGTTAAAAAGTGCCACTTCAGAGGAACACGTTGCTCTCTTTTTGCTGATTTCATGGGTTGTTTTCTCCATGGTTCAGAAACTGCTGAGGCAGCATGGCGGAGCGCACACAAACCAGCTGCCAGGAACATTTCCATAACTCCCAAGGAATTAATGGAGACAGGAAAGCCGCTCCACCCCACAGTAAAGGAGTAAGTACCAGTGGCTGCCAAGTTCATCTGTGAGGAAGAAGTGAGATGTGCAGTTGGAACCCATCTGGCTGCTCGGTGTTGGGAAAAAATGTATCCTCAGCACAAACCGACCATGAGTATGAAAAGTTTACAAAATACCATGCATACCCTAGGTGTGTCCATCACATATAAAACAAGCTATTTGCTTTAACAAAGTAGTATTGATCAGACTGAGATAATCATTCATTGTTTCTCAGCAAAGGGCAATGTTGCAAGCCTGGGACATTAACCGTTGTTGCATGGGTGTTGACATGACTGATGCCAAAAGCTACATCTCCCTGGTGCAGGAGATGTAGTCCAACTGGGAAATGCAATGGCATGCCTATGATCCAATGGTGCAACTCAGTAGAATGTGGATTAAAGGTGCAGGGAAGCTCACTGAATTCTAACACCAGTATTGGAATAAATCTCATAAAGGACAACATGATCTCTACATGTGCAGCTGCATGTCCCTCCATTGCATATACAGTATAAGAGTATCCAGACGTTTCTGCTGTGGGAATTTGTCACAGACTCCATCTGAGCTGTTTTTTTTCCAAGTAAAAAGTTAAAAACTCTTAAAATATTAAGATAATAGCAGCACTGAATCAGTGTCTCTGCAGTGGGTATTATGTGCAGTATGAGGGCACTCAGATGACCTCAAATACAAGACACTGTGTGAGCTGACACATTTCGGTCTAAATAACCACACAAGATTCCAAGTGGCAGCAGCTGTTATTTGGTCCTTCAGGTTTTACTTGACTCCCCCAGGGAGACGTGTTTGAGTTTGATACTAAAGTGGCATGAGTAAAGTTGAATCCACATGCTAACGTGGCACCGTATGCATAACAGGATCAAAATGACTTTAAAGGAAGTAAAATAATGTGAAAATTCCAGTATCATGAAGCTATGAAGCCACTGCTCTTAAGCAAGAAATCTTCTGCCTAAAAGCCCAATTTGTGCACAGATGCATTTGGCACCAGTAATGTCAACACCTGTGCAACAGCGATTAATATCCTAGGCTTGTAACTTTGCCCTTTCTTGCTTTGTAAAAAACTTAAGGGGTGCACTTCAGCTCCATCAAATAATATAGACACTGGAGCAACTTCTGAATGTCTGAGAGAGGAGGAGGCAGGAGAAAATGGCTCACACTAATGTGGTACATTTCAGTGAGCTCAGTGCTGGTTGCTCAGCTACAGATGCAGAACAGCCAGGTCATTCTGTAAAGGACCACTGGAGGTTCTTGGACAACCTTGCAAAGGGACTTTGGAAGACATGTGTTGACGTGTCACCTGAGAAATGCAACTGGAGCATTTAGGAGAGCAGTCCTGCTTCACTTCTGGATGCTACCATAAAAAGTGCTGGGACAAACTTCTGGTAACCACAGATCCAGCTTAGCAAGAACTTGGTAAATTTGTCCTCAGCTGCTTTGGAATACATTAATCCTTCGGTATTCCCAGCTAACTTGCCCCTGCAAATGCATCTGATACCGAAATTTCTGATACTGAGTGTCTATTTCCCATAATTTTAAATGGAAATAAACTATGTGCACTCAGCTCATCAGAAAAAACCAATGTAACAGTCAACCCATGACTTCAACATGATAAACAAACATCAGTTACTTAATTAGAAAACACTTAATGTTGTCATTAATTTGCATGTTTATAAAGTATGGCATAGTATGTACAGAACTAGACATTTTGCATAGTAGTGGTGCCACCAGAATTTAAATAAATACATTTATTTTAAAAAAATGATATGCACAGTAAATTCAGTGATGCAGCACAAATGCATCCAGTGAAAATGAAACCAGAGCATACAGGTCATAAGACATCAGAGCACATTCATGTGTTCATATGCATGCAAACTTTCACTTTGGATCAACTTGTAACAGTATACAATACATATTACAATATACTCAGTATTTTTTTATTACACTACACAGAATTGTACTGTATGGTAATTATTTGTAGTTTTTTAAATTTATTTAGATTTTTGCTGGCATTTTTTAAATTAAATTTTTTAAATTAAGTTTAGATAAAATTTGTTACAGCAAGAGTTTTCATTTGGATAATGATAATTAGGTATTCATTTTCAAGAACCATTAGGATGAAAATTCAGATATGGAGAATTCAGATACCGAGGGATTGCTGCACTATACTCTCAGGTTGGCACTGAAACCACATTGTGGTCAAGGATGTACCACCAGTAAATGGCAGGTGCTCAGCTGGGATCCTCTCTTCTGTTATAACAACATCGTCATGATCACCACGTGCACTGGCTAACTGGGTGTGTGTGCATTTGTGCCATGGGTGGTGCACTGCGGCGGGATATACAGTGTAAATGGGTGATCAGAGGCCGCCCCCATGGGAGCCGATCCCTCCTCCCATGACTAGCAGAGATTCTCCCATGAAGTGATGGCTCTGAATTACTGATCACCCCCTGCTGCTCTCAATAAAGTGAACATTGAACCCTGTAACGCATTATTTTTTGCTTGTACTTAAATAAATCCCTGGCACTGATTTTACCTTTAACTCAAGTACATTTTGAAAGAAAAAATGCAGTTTTATTCTACTTCATTTCTATCACTCTCTTCTCATTTTTACAATTCTAATACCCCCTCAGTCTAAGCAAACTTTTTCAGGTTTCATTGGCCACAGTTAAAAGTTTTTTTTCATATTGGAAAAATTTAATTTTATAAAGGCACATATTTACTTATACAATGAGTTATTTGGTGAGTCTTTTATTTTTATTGTCTACATTAACAAACAGCATTGTTCAAGTTCCAAATATGTTAATATTAATATACAAGTTTGAAAATAACTGTAAAGATCTTTACAGTTTAAAACAATTATTAATTTTTTTAGGCATTGCTTAGACCACAGTATTACAGTATTTTAGTTTGCCTATAAGTGCCACTGAATAACTGAGTGGACATCTAATTTCTAGAAATTTCAGAAATGTATGTTAAGGTTAACTAATATTTAGAGTAATACCTAATTATGCATGTCCCATAAACTGGAAAGTGTAATGGTTAGCAATTGTAACAGACAGATATTGCCTTTTTTAGAATTCAACTTTATTACACTTTAGTAAATCAGAACATTTTTCCATACACTCGGAAGAGCTGAGAACATCCACATGACACAAGCCTGAAGCCTAGGCAGAATTGAGAAAACTGTCTGCAAGATACCAAGAAGACAGTGTGGTGTCACTTTGATGGAGATGGAGAAATGATGCAGCAAGTGACTTTGAAGGGTGATGCTGATAAGAGGCTGCAGATGATGAGAGCCATTGTTGTTAGTTTAGCAGCAGAAAGGTTTGACGTTGAAGAGAAGTTATTCAAATCAGGGTCCACTAAAAACAATCCAGTACAGAAGGACCCAGGATATAAGGCAGGAAATGAAGGCATTATGCATCTGTATAGAGGAAAGAGCAGCACTGGCAGAGGTGAAGTGTATTCTAAGAAGAGGCTGATGTCTTCACAAGGGCATAGAAGAAGGAACTGAGAGGGACAGAAACTGGGCATCTTTTGTAGATATCTCTGGGTTCACAAGACGGCCACTGGGGCAGAAGCACAGTAGGCAGCTATTATGCCTAAGCTATTATGACCAAGTGAGTCTATGAGAGTCTACCAGAGACCAGGAGCTGAAGCAGTTCAGGGCCTTAATAGAACTCTACAGTCCACTTTTACCTTGGACAAAGGTGAACCTGCTTGCAGGGTCTGCAGGTATGCTGAAAGGGTGAGGATCTTTACAGAATAAAACTGAAAGGATCAACCAGTTTAGTGTTACCTCTCTGATCATTACGCTTCTTTGACTGTAAACGGTTTAATTAGATGCTGAAATTTATGTGATGAAAAGGCTCTTTCTTATGGCCAGGTTTGTTGCAGTTTATCATAAATCATGCAGTCAGCATTTAAGGTGAAAAATGTTTTAAAACTTTTTATTTTCACTCATTTTAAAGTAGACTAAACATTAATGTCACTTTATGTTAATAAAAGATAATAAACTGGCTTCTTTCCAGTCCACATTGTGTCCTGTCTCAAGCCCAGGGCTTCCAAGATGGAGGGACACTGAAGCCCTGAAAACACTGAAGTTCTTTATGAAAATACAGAAAAGGTCTTAGGGCTCTAGACTGTTGCAACACTGACTAGCATTAAATAATTGTTTGCGGTTAACCACTTATTATTAGTAACCATGATTAATAAATTATATTATTCTTCCTGAGCAATATTTTCATCCTGAGGGATGGTGGTGATATATACATGTTATGCACTGATGGCTCTGTAGAACAGAAACTCCAGGAGAACATCTCACTGCACTGGATACCACAGAACATCTCATTGCATCAGAAGCTCATTACTGTCATCTGTCTTGGACAATAGACACCCAGGAGCTAAAAATCCTTTTCAATATTTATAGAAATAAAACTTGAGTAATACAAACTTGAGTAAACAGAGTCTGCACTGCTTTATGGGAAACTCATTTTGGACATTAAAACCAAAGGAAAAACGATGAAAAAGTGCCAATACTTACAACCATACCGTTTAGGGATACCCAGCAGTCTGGTGGGAAGTCCTGCAGCAGTGGGACGAGGAACTGCAGGCAGCCGTCCCAATGACACAGCAGCAGCATCATGCCAATGAGGTTGAAGATCCGCACCACGGCACTGGCCAGGTCATAGGTCATGTGGAAGATCTAGGAACGTCAGGGTACATAGACACATAAAGAATACATTCAACTTCAGGACTAGAGCACAGCAATGACAGCCATTCTTACACTGCCTGTCTCAGCATGCAATGGGGTTGACGGTTGTTGTACTACCACTTAGCACCATTAACTGCTCTGGAAACTGCACACTGGCAGGTCACAGGTTCAGCTATTTCATGACCCTGCCACCTGCTGGTCATATTTAAGGCATGCTGGGTTGTGCAGAATCTGAACTTGTGACCTGTCAATCTTCCTTGCCAGTATGGATTATTGACTTCATCTTTTAATATTTGTGTTCATGTTCAGTACAAGTTTTCATCCTGTTTTGTCCTCCGCCTTCTAAGAACTGTGGTCCTCCACACTATTAAGACAACCGTACCTCACCAAATTCCCAGGGGTTCCTGAGAGCAATACTCCAAGAATAACAGACTAACAAAACAAAGAACATCTCATTTCCTCATTTCAGCCGAATGTCCCTGAGGAAACCAACAAGCTGAGGAGCAGCCAAAGCCAGAGGACCACAGAGAGCCACAGGCACCATGGAGCTGTCTGCAGTCAATTACTGTGTTTGCAGTTTAGCTCTCTGGAGGGCATTAGAGCCCCGAGGTTTACCCCATCCCCCACCCATGGATGCTGGAAATCCCTCAAACCCAGGAGATGCCAACAGTGTAGCTCTGCATGGCTGCCATGGACACGTGCAGTTGTACAAGTTGACATTTCACTTTCAGCTTCCTTACCCCCAGGGGTTGCCATCTGGTCCCAGCCGCCCTGTGCGCACCAACAACCCCAGTAAAAGGAGTGTCCTGGTTAGTAATCTTACTCCTTAGAGCCACTCAACTGCGACACAGCGGAGGGGGTTTTGTATACAAACTCCAGCTAATATTTAATAACAATCTCAGGATCCAGTTAACAGCCACCATTTGCTCCTCATACACACCTCAGCTTGACCAGACACACACAATTAACACTGATTTACCCATTTATAAAACCACGAGTTCTTGTTCTTTTGGTTCAGGGTAAGTACTTTATCAAGGATACTGCAGCATGAAATGTATTCATACCCAGGCCTTTCGACTATACAGTAGTTATTTTTTCAAGCTCTCGGCAAATAGACAAATGGCAGAATGCTATGTGTTTGAACACTGAAACTTCTCAATGAAATAAAGAGACAAAAATGCCCAAAACATGGAACATGCAGCAAAATTTCTGCCTTCATGTGAATTTGCTATGACTTAATCTACTTTATCACTTAACTCTTATTTTTTGGAGAAGTAGTCCGTGCATCATGCCTGTGATGTTCTCCTTTTGTTGTGTAACCCATATTAATCCAGGAGGTCAGAATCCATTAAAATCCTACAAATCTTCTTCATCTCTTTTGAGCCAAACTTCACCATATGGCAAAGCTGCAGCATATGGGCAAAATTGAAATATTATTTCACAAAGAATGTTGTGGCGGTTCAAAAACTTCACTGAGTCTCTAGAGAGAGGTCATTGACCTGAGCGCTACTGTTTTGTTCTTACCCCAAGTTATTGCGATAGAGGACCCAGGTAAATGCATATGGTTGATGCACGTGAGGCTGTGCAACTGGCAGGTCATCAGTGCCAGACCCCTCCCCTCCAGTCACCAGATGACAGCAGCCCACTGGCTCCCTTTTCGGTGGGCGGGTCAGACCCAACACTCACCTGCACACCTGTGTGCTGGGGGGGCAGTGTTGCTATGGGAGGCTGTAGACGTCATGAGTCAAGCGAACAGCATCACGTCCCCAAATGCACGACTCACTAATCCTCTTTGGTCCCCCCTGGCTGCAGTAACAAGCTGTCGGTAAACAAACCTGTAGACCCCCCCAGGTGCACTGAGGGATTTGAAACTCGACACCAAACACAAATTGCACCCCCTCCCCTCACTGGATTTATTCATTGTTAGGGTTGTTTTTTAGAAATTATTTTAATCTGCAGTGCTGGACCCAGCATATGGCCCTGAGGGTCAGGCCAAGGTCTTACTTTAATATCAGTATCTAATTCTTGTTATGCTGATGACAGTTTTACAGGAAAGTCAGAACCATATAGGAGTGCTGTCTTCATCTTTTCAACATAAAATGTTGAATGTAGGAAATCTGGTAACTGTAGTGATGAGGACTGAGAGCACTGAGGGTTCCAGAGATGAATCCAGTGTGTGGATCAAAACAAATCATCCCTTATAATTCATCATCATGTTAACTTTAGCAAATGTTTAGTGTGGATTTTGCAAGGAAAATATGCCCACAGAGACAGAGATACCTGAAAATGGGATTTGCAAGGTCATCACCATAAATTAAAAATTCCCATAAGGGCTCCTTCTCATCTAAAGGAAAGTCTCTGACCTGTAACTTCAGGACCAGATCTTTTAGACAGGTGGATTTAGTGGCTGCTGGATGTGGAGCCATGATGATCATGAATTATTAATCACTGGCAGTTCATTAAAACTCAACATTGACCCCAGAATCAATCCTGTCCACATCATAAACTGAGGAATACTGGTTCATATTGATTAGACAGCATGACTGATAACTAAGTAAAAAGAATGAGTAACGCCACCTACTGAGTCGGTAAGAGGGATTTACAAACAGAAATAACAGCATCCAGGCTGCTGATCACCCCCAGTTCCATGTGCAGTTAAGTATTTATTCTCTCTTCAACTCATCCACTTATCTGATTATCTCCTGATCCATTCATCTGCATCCTCTACTAGATGGCTATGATATCCAGTGTAAAGTTATGGTGAAGTTTTACTGCAGTGCAGGTCTATCCATAAGCTCAATATCTGCTGAGATCACAGGTACTGAGGCGGATCTGTCTAGGTTTTAACTCAGTAGTTCAGTTATTTAATTATTAGCCTCATTTTGATGTTTTTTGTTTTGAACTCATGTAAAGGTTCCACTATCTACTCAAGACATTTAGAAAACATTGGGATAATTCAAATGAACTTTGATTTTACAAATCAGTGGTAGAGTGCTAAATCAGAACTCTGAAAAACCCTGAAAGTGTGGGTTTATGCCTTTAAGAGATGATATCTCAAAGGCAGCATTCTGCATTTTGAGCTCTTCTGTCTCATAAAAACCCCAACAAACATCATCAGTCTTACCCTACTGCTGGACCTAAACCGCTGAACAACACAACTACAGAACAGCCAGTGCTCTACAGTCTACTTGGTATCTGTGCCTGCAGGTAGGTATCACCTTCCATGTTGTGTGTTTCTAGCTTGAGTGCTGCTGGATTCTCCATCTGCTGCTTTGCTCTCCCTGGGTCTCCAGCTTTTCATGCTACTGCTCTCAAAACCTCATTGCTCTCTCTCCCCAGCATTGGTGTCCCCTGCTTTGGTAAGTCTTTGTCCCTGGCTTTTTTTCAGACGCTGCTGCACCCTCCCTTTGCTGCTGAACAGCCATGAGTCAATGTGAAATGCTGAGTCAGCACTCAACTGTTAGTAAGAAAAAGAATCTCTTGACACATAGACCAGAGTGTATATCACTGTGCATACTGGTCTACAGCGTGCAGAGTGGCCTGGAGGCTCTGCAGCACTGCTCTGCTGCTTTGCAGGGGCAGTATAAGATGAAGGCTGCGGTGTTCTAAAATCACAGCAGTTCAGGACCTCACTTGGTGGGAAGCTGAGGCAAGCAGGCGGGTCCTCAGACATCTGGGGCCAAGGTGCAGGAACAGACAGATGGAGGTGACAGTCTCGCTTGGGGCCACCACTTATTTGCCCTGGATGCTGCTGCTGACTGGTGAGTCAAGGGAGCCCTACAGATGTCATAAGTTGGCTATGGGCCTCTAAAAAGCTACAGATTTGCTGGGATTAACAGCAGCTGGGCACTGTGCATTATGACAAAGAGTTGAGTTTCCTGAGACAAAATCCTCTGAAATTCATTTTAGAATCAGTCCTGTGCCATAAATATAAAGAAACATAATAATATCTTCAAGGCATGTTACTCATGTATAGCTTCTTGTATATAGGCCCCCCAACTGCACAAACACATTTGGAATTAAACGTCTGTTCACACCTCATTTTGTTCATAATTCCAAAATCCCAACCAATGAAAACCTAATGATACCTGTTCTCCATCAAAAGTATTGAAATACCTACTACAGTTAAAACCGGTTTTATGCAGTTAATTTGTTCTTGAACACCCTGGGCAAATAGAAACTGTGTAAAGTGAGATCCTATTTTCCATTATTTAACATTAAAAATAATAAATGAAAGAAGAAAAATAATGTGTTCCCAGCCCATCCGAAAACCCAAAACCAATTTTTCCAAATGTCACTATAGCACTGTAAAAACTATAAAACACCCTGTAGCACACACACACGCACACATGCACAGGGCACCAACCCCTTTGTTCAGAATAGGGAGATCAGAACTGAATAGAGACATAAGTGAGATGTGGAGAAGAATCTGAGAGTCCATGTTCCTGGGTTATTCATTCAAATGAAATTTTTATAAAAAAGTGAAGACAACAATTTAAAATAAACAAATAAGACTGTTTACTGTATTAAACTATTATTGTAGCCACAGACAAGAAAAGCTGTTTTTTAGTTGTGTTCAGTGGCTCACCTCTTTCAAGTTTTTTAATTACTTCCAACTTCATTTCTATCATGTGCACTTTCTTAATCTTCTTATCATGTTTCTTTTCAATTTTTTTCAAAAGCTATTCTGCATTTTTTATCCCCACTTTTCTGGATTACACTTTATTTGTGAGATTAAAATGAAGACGCTGCACAAATGCATAGAAACAAAACAAACAATGAATGTTAGCAAAGCATGTTCCTTACGGGTTGCTGTAGGGCACAGTAGTAAGTGGCATATGTACGTGGTCATGTATGTGATGAAATCAGCTGATCGTAAGGCAGTAGGGAACAGAAACAAGCTACTTGTATGATACAAAATCTGCATTACAGCAGGGCATCTGTTGTGTAAACCTGTGTTGTAGCAAAATTGCACAAACCAGGAATGTATAAAGCAGGGTTTACCTGCAGTTACGTCCTTAAGATAGTATGGTATAGTGGTATGTTAGTAAAATGTAAAATGATTTGTAAAAAAAATATTGTTCAAGCTTTAAAACTAGTTTAAAATTATTCAAAAACACATGCTCTTCATAGACTCCTATTTAGTACCAACTGATGACTGACTCAACCTGACTGCTGACACTTAGGAATAACAGACACTCTAAACACTGTGGAAGTGAGTTGAATTAAGGCAGTCCCACACTCCTATTCTGTTTGAGTGCTGTTTACTGCAATCTACTGAGTTGGATGGTGAAGGTCAGGTCAGGTTTGCTCCACTACAGACAGAAATTTTAGAAAACAGAAATGTGAAGAAAATGACATTAATTGAAAATAAACTTGAAAATATTCTTGTCTTTGGAAATTTAAACTCAACTGTTTTTAACCTGAGCAGCCAGTGTAGTCACCTGGACATGTCTGTTTTAATGCTGCACAGACCTCTCAGATGCCTGCAGTATAGCCAGTTTTGCATGTCTGCTCTTTGAAGTGTTGAACAGCAGGCCTATGTGATGCTCTCAGTGTGGAGCAGTAAAGAAGGTCCTTACCTCCTCCCACTGGTGGATGTACCTGATGAGGCGAGACAACCTGAGCAGCCGCAGCAGACTGAGGATCTTGGTGAACCTGACAATGCGCAAGGCCCGTGCTGTCTTGTACACCTCTGAATCGAAGCCCTTTTCCACAATCAGGAAGATGTAGTCCACAGGTATGGAGGACAGGAAATCCACGACGAACCAGCTTTTCAAGTAGTTCAGCTTGATCACCTTGGGGTCCAGAATGATCTCAGAGCTCTCCTCATTGACGATCCCAGTCCTGAAGTTCATGACCAGATCCACTAGGAAGATGGTGTCAGAGGCCACATTGAACACGAGCCAGGTGGTGCTTGTCTGCTCCGTGAAGAAGGTTATTCCTACAGGAATGATGATTAGATTTCCCATCATCATGATGAGCATGATCAAGTCCCAGTAAAACCTGAAATAAAGAAACCATAGAGTGACACTGATCAATCACTCAATCAAAAAATTAATCAATTAATAGACAAGTACATGAAAGATATGACATCAGCAGGAATGAGGCCTTCAAAAACACCCAGTAGGATCTGCTGAATTCAAGTTTGCATACCAGTAGGATTTAAAGGTTTCTCTGCTTTCTCACCACACTGTACCATTATTAAGTATCAATCACACTGAGCCTTTGGATTATGTGACCCCAGAATCACACAGTTCCTGCAGAAGGTTTCACTGTATTAGTCTGGTGTAAAATCAGAGGAGATCAGTGTGTATCTGAGATTTGTTTGCAAAATTAAGTTATCTGTATTCCCCATTTATCTGACACTTTTGTCCAAAGTGACTTACATTGTTAAGTAATAAAGTCTTTTTTGCTTAAACCACTGCCTGACAAACACACAGCTGCCATCAAACACACACACACACACACACACACACACACACACACACACACACAATGGTTCTTTGAAGGTGAAATCTCCTCTTTCCCAGTAGAATTATCTGCAGGAACACTTGACCACCTGCAGATAATTCTAAGCTACATTACCAAACACCTGCCTGTCTGATCTCACCAGCAGAGACACAAAGTGACCTCAGAAGGGGTCAGGGAACCCAGACACTCCTGCAGCAAAGCTGTGCAGCATTTTAATAGGTTCTGCCAACGCAGGGCATCATGGACATTATTGAGTATAGTGGAGTGAGGACATCTACCAGGGACACTCCAGCACCATAGCACACTTTAACAGGATGCTTTCAAACAGGAACATGGTTTGGACACAGCTCTGGAAAGTTGAACAGGACTCTCCATTAGGAAAAGTGGCCAGGTGGTTATAGCAGAACCCCAAACCTCCCCCACCAGTGGTTACAACAAGCTCAACTGGTGGGAAATGGTCTGACTGATTTATTATTGATGTGTCTGATTCCTTTCCCAGAAAAATCTCTGTTTACTCTCATACAAATGCAGGTCTGAAATACGTATTCATACAGATTCATCCAGCTTTGTGGTTTCCGGTGTTTTTTGTCTGTAATGCAGTGTTGTACCCTAGTTACAGGGGTTGTGAATGTGGACGGAGGATCAGGGCCAATGTGGCGATGCTATGAGATCAGCACTGTAGGGTGGGCCTATCCTTAGTTGGGCAGGGCCCCGTCAGGTCCTCCCCTTGGTGTGTCACAACCCCACCCACAAACACTCCTGAACTGGATGGGTTTAATCCCCTGCAGACGTGCTTTGTGAGTGGAGCAAGTGTGTTAAACAGTCAAATTAAACCTGGTTGAAGGTGCTTGTTTCACCTCATATTCTTTTAATTTCATCTCCGCAGAAGTGTGACATGTGGCCCGTAGTGCAACTCATGCATGAAATGGAGGAGCACAACATAAAGGTTGAGCAGAAAGCTACAAACCTTCCCAACCCCCACATTTTACCCACAGTACTCCATGTTTCCAAGTCCCCATAGTGAGCTAAGGTTAGGTAGGTTAAAAATTGCCAACAAGCAAAGAAAAGCACAGTCAGTGACACATACCTCTGATGTAGTGTGTTTTACATACAGACACAAAGATGGAGCTGCACATCCTGATTTTTCTGCCCAGCCCTGCTCATAAATTATCTGAGGTCACAAGAGGTTTGCATTAAGGGGAAATGGCTGTTTTCATGGCAAGAAAATGAACTTGTGCATTTGCACATTTGCAAATTGAATATAAATGATGAAAAAGTACTAAATACCCAGTGACAAGTGGACATGTGGCAAACAGAGAAACCATAGCAGGTTGGTGGAGGTCGACGGAGGTCGGCATAGGTCACCGTGGGTCAACAAGTCCAGTGAAAACATCCATACAGACGAGGATGTAAACTGAGGTCACGCCCGCTTTCAATCACACTCCCCCAAAACCACTGGGATTATTTTCAAAAGCTTACAAAAGGTGATTAAACAAATTTTGTTTGAAAGAAAGACATTTTAGAAAAGTAAATAACATTCTGTGTGTTAAGTAGCAGAGAATGGGGTGACTGTCACACAGTTTGGGGCAACAGTGTCACATGGTGTGAAGTTTGGGACAGGATGCAGCCAGAAAGTTTGACAACTGGTGCAGCACAACTGTTGTTTCCCATGCAGGGCTTCACTAGGACTTCAACACTCATGTTCAATAAAGGCCCACTAAAGGAGGACATGGCCAACACAGTGAGAAGAAACCTGCAGAGGGGACAGGCGCAGGTGACACACCAGGCTGGGCCTGTCAGCAGCCCATGAATAATGAACGTTACTAACGTGCCATTCATTTTTAAAGAGCTGTAGCGTGGAGTTTGTGGGGCGTTGAGTTTCCTGGATTTCCAGGATGAGACAACAGAGACAGCGGCGCAGTCATTGACTGGGTGCTGTGGTCTTGCAGCCGCGTTCGTTTATGACTGAAAGGAGGGGGTGTCAGATGGAGTGTCGAGATGAATGTCGCAAAAGTTGCACCTAAATGGGACTGAAGCTGCAGCAACAAATACAAAAGTGTGTCACCTGTCAAGGTGTTTAGGTGTGGACAACAATAGCCCTGGAATGGGAAGAGTGTGTTGAGTAACAGACTGGACTCCATGCTGTTTTCCCAGTCGCTCTAAAGACTACTCCTGATGGACCCCACGGGGTGACGTCATCACAACAGTGACCACAGTCTGGGGGAAATAGACTGAAGAAATGTCCTGAGAGAGCAGAGAGATGGTATTCCAGCTGGACCGTGATCAGACCCTGTCTGGGTTCTGTTCACCTTTACTAAGAAGAGAAATGAGATGCTCCACCCACAGTGGAGTGCTCTAGAGAAGGGTATCGATGAGGACCTGGTCAAAGGTGAAGGCAGTCACCGTCACGAATGGTCATCAGGACACTGTAGCCACACGCTAAGGACACACGCACCAGATACTTTACAGACACTCTGTGGACATGCTACAAACACAACACACACCACAGACATAACAGACACATTCTGTAGACACACTAAAGACACATGCTTCAAATATGTAAAATAAATGGAAAAACTATTTAATTGCTGTGGAAGGATAATTGGAATGAGGCAATTAATATGTTACCAAGACAGCTTGTGAAAATGTGAGCTCATAAAAATAAGTAACTATTCAGGTGAGCGGTGACACCCCATGTGGATACTCACTTCACCTCTTCAATGTAACATGGGATAATATGGTAAACATGGTATAGCATGGTAGCATAGAATAATACAGGGTAAGTCCCCTTTTCTGTTTGCCAGACAGAGTAAAGATCAGTCTTCTAGTTGGTTGTGTGTTCTAGACCCTGTGTAATCTCTTCATCCCTGGGTTGTGTTAGCCTGTGCTGCTCTAATCCCAGCTCTCTTTCACAGTAAACTCAATGATTACCCAGGTCCCTGAGGGCTGACCATTGTAAACATGATTTTTGGTTTATTTCCTGTCACTGTAGGGGCTAAAATGAGCTTTGGGTTTTTATATTCATGGATACTGTGTGATCTGGGGTCTGTGTGTAACAAGGAGCGTGGACAAGGGATGGGGTGCATGGGAACACAGATGACATGAACTGTGTATTTCAGACATGTTAGTCAACACTGAGGGGACATTCACCTGCTGCCCCTCTACATATTGATAACAATATTTTCTCCAAGGTGATTTACACTGTGAGGTCCGTACACTAAACCATTTACACTGTTCACCCATTTGAAGAGCTGGGTAATTTTTATTGTATCAATGCAAGTGAAGGGTAGTACAGCAGGAAGAGGGAATTTTAACCACTGTGCCACCCAGAATCACTGGGCTATGAACCTACACCCTGGATGGGACACCAGTCCTTTGCATGGTAGCTACACATGCACATCCCATAAGCAATTAATAGTGGTTGATTAACCTGAAACGCATGTCTTCGGTCCATGGGAAGAAACCAAAGTAGATAAGACAGACTGAGTGGGATTTGAACACAGGTCCCATTTGTTTGTCTGTCTATCTATCCATCTATCTATCCACAGCAAGACCCTCTTACATTGTGTGTGTGCAGTATATAAATATAGACTATGAAAGATGGCGTTGGACTCATTTATGTCAGGAGACTGAAAGAGATGGGTTTGACTGTGAAATAGTATAATATGACTATGATAAATGTGTTAAATTCCGACTTTAACTGGTCGTCGTCGGTCACAGAAACAGTCACGCTGATGAACTGATGAACGTTCAGTGTTAAATGCCGTATTTTCAGTTACCGACCGCCTCCCGCCCCTCCCTGTCTCACTTCTCCCGTTCTGCTTAATGCAAATGGTCCATTATCGTGCCCCAATATGGTAAATGATGTTTTAACGGATCTATTTTCATCGAATTCCCGTATTTAACATTTTATTACTTTAATAAGTATGTTTATCGCTTGTTTGCACATGTAGTTCTTGTTATCACATTTTTATCTCTTAGAAACACGAAGGGCGTCGCTTTTTCAGTTCTGCACACACCTCCACTGAGTGTGCAGGTGTGTCCAGGTGTGTCCAGGTGTCCCACAGCCTCACTCGCTCCTACCTGAAGTCGCTGTAGGGGTGTATAATCCAGTAACCAGCGGTCTGCACCCTCTCCTGCTCCTTCTCCACCGCCTTCTGACTTCCGAACATCCTCAGGGAGAACTTGTTCACCCCAGGCTGCAGCATCGCGCCGAACTGCCGCTGGATGAAGCCGTACTGACGGGATGCGCCGTCCGCCTCCTCCACGCTTACCATGGCTTCGTCTCCGTCCGTCTTGAAGCCCACCGAGTTGGACAGGCTGCCCATGCTGTTCTTCTGCGCCGAGTCCTGCCTCTGGAACACGCTGTTTCCGTCCGACTTCTCCTCCTTCTCTTCCATG
The DNA here is from genome assembly GCA_900497675.1 of Arapaima gigas. Taxonomy (NCBI): domain Eukaryota; kingdom Metazoa; phylum Chordata; class Actinopteri; order Osteoglossiformes; family Osteoglossidae; genus Arapaima; species Arapaima gigas. The sequence goes on along the minus strand of UFQX01000094.1, from coordinate 414,155 downwards.
ATTTCAGCCGTAGGAGAAGCCCAGCAGAACCTCGACTGGACCTCAGGAGAACCCCGGGAGAACCTCGGCTGGACGTCCGATGGACCTCAGGAGAACCTCTGGTGGATCTCGACAGGACCTCAGGAGAATTTCGAGTGGAGCTCAGAAGAAGCTCAGTAGGAGCTCGGCTGGACCTGAGTTGGACCCCAGATGGAGCCTGGGAGGAGCTCACGAGGACCCACCTCAGTTTCGCTCCTCTCTCATCCGATGCCCTTCGGATGCTCCGCTCCTCTGCCTCCGTGCGACTGTTCCGCGCTGCGACGGAGAGCGCTCATCCAGCAGCTGGATCGTGTTTCTCTCAACAGCGCCACCTAGTGTCCGCTGCCCCAAGCCGCGTCTGTGCGCCACTGCAGTCTGAGAGGCTGATAGTGGACATTGCGCGTGAAGCATGTACCAGATAGCAGTCACTGCCCCAGAAAACATGTAAATATAAAGGTATAATACACCAGAAATTAAAACTATTTTTATTATAATTCTTTCTTGTGCGAAGAGTGAAAGGCGGGTGGTCTTCCTTATGTCCATCTTTCCACTGTTGGTTCCCATCTGTGGAGAACACGGCTGGTCGGAAAGAAAGAGCACCAACTCCCCCGGCAGAAGAAAAAAACACAAGTTTATTCTTTTAATACCCATAAATCTTTATTATGAACACGTTAACATACAAAACCAACAGGAGTAAGTATAGCTGTGAAGATAAAAGGAGACTCGATATAACGCTTAACTTTGCATGAAACAAACGAAACATATCGAAATAATTGTCTGCCAGAATAAAATTGAGTAACATAATAAATATATTATTGGATAAGTACACAAAATCTTCGGAGTAGTCAATATGAAAAAAAGCAAATTTACATAATTATACATATTTAGTTTCTGACTTTATTTATATAGGTTTTGTCATATATTTAAAACAAATTAACGATATACTGAAGACATATCGTCATTTTCATAACACATAATAATAACTTTTAAAGCGAATGTGTAATTGCTTCTAAAACACGTGAAAATGAAAGAGGTTACTGCTTCCCAAAATACCTCTGAAATACTACGTTCATAAAACAGATGAACTGAGGTTTCCTCATTATCCTTACAAAACCCGCGCACATCCTCCACTCTTGCAAATCTACTTATTAAAGTGTTCACTGGATAAATAGTGTGAAGAATTTTGATGACTACTTCTTTGACATTACTAGAAAGAAATCATTTAAAATATGTAAGCCAGGCCTTTCTTCATTTTATAGAAACATGAGTCTGTTTATCAATGAACCGATATTTTTGCCATTAAACACATCATATTCCTCAACATGACCATTTCAATTTAACTGCATTAATGTAAAAGTTAATGGGACCTTAAAGTGTTTCGTGTACCACTGTTTAATCCTTGACTTTCCAGTGTGTTTTTAACATTGCTTTACTTTGTTTAATTCTACAGTGATTTTATAGTGAATCTGTGACTCTGATGACTGATGGACCTAGACTCATTTGGTGGTCCCACCCACAAGAGGGGTTCAAAATCAAAATTACAAAGGTTTTCAGTGGTGAAATGAATTCCCTCTGTGCCTCAGAGCTGCTAAATGGCTTCTAGCACTAAAGAAGTGAGGCAGACCCATCCCTTTCAATCTCCTGACATAAATGAGTCCAGTGCCATCTGCTATAGTTATATACATTTCTTGAGTTGTTATCAAGAATCCACATCCACAAGATGCCTATTTTCACACAGTGGTACTACAGAGGGACCATGAGCTCCTATCCAGATAAATTTAACTCTTTCCAGAATGTTCGGATACAGAAAGTTTCCTGCTCCTCTTGTTCATCATCTAAACTCCACCAGTCATCAGTGAGGGGAATCAGCGATGCATTATAACCAATAGGATATTCACTGTTCAAAACAGGGTCAGAACATTCTAGATGCTACAACATTAAGTGTATAAACAGAAACAGCATAAGCAAAGTAAAACCCAAAATATTGCAATGCTCAAAATTTAATCTGACTGGCACTATTAACACCTTAATAATGAGATCAAGATTAAAGTAACATAATGAGTGTAACCTGTCGTGTCTTTTACACACAGCATTGCATAAGCATTCTGTAGTTCAGAAACTGAAATGTTATTACATCCATGGATGTAATAGTAGTATGATATGGTAGTTATGATATGTATTATGTAGTTATGATAGTAGTATGATATGGATGTCGGTGCGAGTGTTTTTATAAGGTTGTGTGTGTCTGTGTGTATGTGTGTGTGTAGGTGTGCACCTGATTAAGTGTACATGGACAAAAAACAAATTCTGAGAAATGCAGAGTCAGAGTATTCCACTGAAGTGTTCGTTGTTAGGAATGATGTGAGAAAAATGTATTAACATTATAGCGATATACAATGGCTGCGCAACAGAAGTTTTCACCCATGACCTTTTGGCTATCATTTGTTTTATTTACACTTTACTTCTACTTTACTGACCCTTACATCTCCTTGTACCTTTAGCAGAAGGGTTTGGTTTAAATACCAATATTATGAATGCAGTGTTGCCTTTACTTGAGCTACCTGCCATCTCTCATCTCTCAGAAGCAGGTGGCTTTGTGGGCTGAGCATCACCCTCCAATCAAAGGATGAAGATTTGAATGCCCTGCTGCTGTAGTGCCCTTCTCACAGGGTCTTTAGGGCCAAAAATTGACCCCATTAGGTCACCCCAGGTGTGTCCCAGGAACCCCTTAAAGCTCGACCTTTGACCTGGTTGCTGCCCCTCCCTCCTCAAAGTCTTGCTAATACGAGGTGTCTGAAAGTGTAGATGTGCTCATGAAGCACAGACCCGGTCCTGAGACAGGAGGGTATCAGACTTCTGCCTGGCCTGCAACCCTGCAGGTCTCCCAATACAGCAGAACCATGAGATGTGTCCAATCCATGACCCCTGGTCTGTGACATGCTGCAGAACCCATTAGGACATGAATGAGCTTCCTGTTTCTGTCCGGTGCAGGCACACATTCTGGAGTCTTTCATGTTTCCACTTTTGGAAATGTATCTAAACTACAGGTGTTTAACTGGCTTTTATCCTGTTCACCATGTCTATCTGTCACAGTTTGCTGTCCTCATGGAAATATTTTCTTTTTCTGAAATGCCCCTTAAATGCGCAGAGCAACAAATGCTCCATGATACCTGTTTATGTTTTATATAAAGTATTCATTGTATTTTCAGCTGTGATTATGACACTGATCTTTACTGTATTCACATCCTTTACTTCTACCCCAGAATCCCCAAGAAAAAGACCCAGTTGGACCTGACAGAAGGGTGAAGGCTCAGCACAGGGTACCAGAGTCACCTCTGGTGTTCAGAACAGTGCTGCTGTCCCCTGAGGAACCAGACGAGGTGACTGAGCTACCCTGTGATCAGAAGCAGGTGCTCCCCGCAGGGAGCAGGGGGATGGGTGGCACTGACGACAGGTTGTATGGGGACGGCACAGGAATGCAGCTCTGCTGTCTTCAGATAACAACCCCTCAGTGAAGCAAGTGCAGAACAGAGGCTCTAACACCTCCCACAGACAGGAATGGCTTTCTGTTGCTGGTCTCTAGGATGATACCCCTGTAGTAGCAGTCACTACTTCCCAGGTATGGTTTCAGAATAGTGGTAGCTGGTGTTTCCACCGACTTGGTGGAGGGATGTGGGACCTCCCTGAGAATTCTGCTTGATGTCTCAACCTTCTCATCCTCCAGAGTCTTCCCTGGCACTGGACACATGGGGAGGTAAACAGATGCGTGGGCTCCACCCCTAAGCCATCATAGGCAGTGCTTGCAAATCTAAACAAGTTTAGGTCCCTGACTGCAGTGGCATCCAGCATTCAAGGCACTGAAGACAGAAACAAGCAATGGGGACACCCACCTGGAAACTGAGAATACAACTCTTTCATGGGTGTGTGCCCCTGTCCAGGAAGGACCAATAGGAGCTGTGGGAGGGGCTGTGATTGACAGAGTCCATTCTGAGAAGAGAGTCCAGTGAGATTATAGGACCAAAAACAGAAGTGCTGCATATGGTTACATCATCCTTCATAACACTAACCACACAGTCATGTGTCATGTTTGTTCTTGTTCACGTAAACCCCAGAGATGATAAACACTATATTGGTCTCCAATTCAGAATCCACACTTAGCGGGAATCTGATTCCAAAAAGAAAGCGACTATGATGGTGAACGTGTGAAACGTGCACAGATGAGAGAGGCCCAGGAAGACAGGTGCTCAAGGCAGTTATTAATGATTTCCGCAGAGAGTTTTTGTCAGCAGATCTGCATATTGCTGGCGAGGGTTGGTGGAGCTGCATATTCCTGAACCGCTGACTAGGGTGAGCTGAGCACCTGCAGGGGTGTTACACAGGGACCAGGGTATGGCAGCACGGCAGAGATGTATCATTGGGTAGACTGTAGAAATGGATGTTGTGTGGTGGTGGTGGGGGGTCTGGCAGGTGCTGTAGCAGGGGGCCCCTTGCTGTTTGCCACCAATGTTGGTAAAGTGTGGTAAAGCGCCGTTATTCATCCTAACTAGAACTGAAGGCGAATGGCTTGCAAAAAGTGACAAATATAAATGACAAAATGACAAAAATCTCTCTAAATTACAATAAAAAAGCCAGAGTAATAATCATTATGTTTTGCATATCAGATATTATCATCAAGGCCGGCTTGTATAGCTTACACTTTAATTCATTTTTACATCTGGATATTGCCAGATTAATTTTTTTACCTTAAGAGCACAGCAGTCCAGTCCCTTTCTTTAACCTCTGTGCCATCTGCTGCCCTCCACCCCAGGACAGCCGCTGAACATAGCCAGTGCCAACCTTTGTCATTTATGCTCTACATCTCATCACCAGGGTGTTTAGTGATAGAATGTTACGATAATGTTACCAGAATATTAATAAATGTTGAAAAATGCAATTAGAACGTTCATGAAATGTTATTAGAATGTTAATACTAGAATATTAATTCTATTAGTAAATTTTCATAGAATGAATACACAGAACTCATCACTATTGTCCCTGTCATCACAATGTTAATACAAGTTTTCATTGTTTGAAGAACAATTAAAGTTAATAACTTGGATATATGATTACTAGAATGTTAATATCAATAAAATGTTAATGCAATGTAAATAAAGTGTTAAAAGAATGTTAATAGTGTTGAAAGGTTGATGTGATAAGGTTAACTGGTTAATGCTAATGGAATACTAATACTACAATGTTAATAAACCGGATGCATAGACTCAGTCACTACTGTGCATGTGAATATTAAACATATCATTGTTTCAGGACTGCAGGTGAAGACTGATCTTCTGAGCAATTTTAATACAGAGACACTGTAACAGGACACAATATCTACTACAACACATTCATTCTTTCTGTAGGTTTCGGAACAGCTGAAGATATAATTAGGCATATTGTTCTTAATGAAGAATGTTCAAAAATATAAACACTTTGAGTATATAACTATGTGCAATTCCTTTTGTAAAGGAGAATGTAACATTGAAATATGATTATTTAAAACTGAGCAAGAAACTATGCTACTCATGTTATTTCTTTTCCTTGTTTTTGATTAAAAAAGTGTTTCAAGATTTATTTTGTACTCGATGGTTATCTATTCTTTACAATGTACCTGTACTCACTTTATTATTAACGGAATAGTATGCTGTAGTAATAATTTTTACAAACACTAAGAAAATGAGGTGATCCAAATAGTATCATAACTAGTTTGATACAAATTTGTTAAAAATGGAGGGAAAAATCATATGTATTTTAAGGGAATTCAGCTGAATTAATTTGCCTGTTATCACAAGCTGATTTACACTTCAACACACACGGCCCAGAACAGCAAATGACCACTCGCATTCAATGTCAAGCTAGAGTTCCACTTCTATAGAAGCTGGTGATAAGGAGACCAGGCTGGCTTGACCTGAAATCTCCAAGAGCAAGAATAATACACCAAACCAATGAATAAAAAAATTATCCAGCAAAAAGTGTTAAGCTGCAGCTCATTATCCAACATCATTCATTCTCCGTAAGCCCATTCAGAAATAATAGAAATCATATAATACAAACCTAGGAACAGAAATAATAAAGAAAAGAGTTTAGCGATTGAGGAGGGTGCAGCATGACACCATATTTTAACAGTTTTCCAAAGTTCAGGTTGCAAGAGCTGAAGTGAGCCATATAAAAAAGTTACAGAATCAAGTCCTAGCAGTGACTTGTTGGTAGTAGCTGGCCAGAGTTCCTGCTATTCCTTTAGACGACGTATTTATGAACTTTGCAGGCTGTGTTGCATGAATGCTTTTTCTGGGGCAGCAAGAACACAAAGAAAACCAGGTATTGCAACCAGTTGTCCTCACAGGTAATGCATATAGGTGTGCTAATGGTGATGAGAGGTGAGTGTGTGTTGAGTGGTGGCTGGTGGCTTGACGTCTAGTTGGTGATCTCACACAGATGGACAAGGTCCGAGAGGGCACACTCAATGACCACAGTTTGTCAGAAGGATGTTGTGATTCCAGCTCTGAGGCTACTGCATATACTGTACACTCAGGAGACAACCATGTGAAATTCGAAAAACAACCACACTGTGAGACAGTTCAACCTGGACAGAGACGTATGTTCATTAGATGAAAAAATTAAGTTCATAGCATTACTGTCTATGTCTCTCTTGCTGAAAAGCAATCAGATGCTACGCTGTTGGATGTACCATGTCACATTATGAACAATTCATTGAGAGAGACTAAGGCTTTATTTACATCAGTGTAAGGATGTTCTGTTACTAAAGTTGTTTATATGACTGTGGCAACACAGTCACATATGGCAACAGCAAGTCAAAGGGAAGAGAACAGGGGGACAATGTCCCTTTCACTCTTTATTTAAACTCTCCCCATCTGTAGGTGGTCTCTGTCAAATTTGTGTTTTATTTGTGCTATTTACAAAAACATGCACACTATTTCTGTAAACAGCACAAATAAAACATAACTTTGACACAGGCCACGATTCTGGCCTCAGTAATGTTTTCTACAAGACTCCAGCATGTCATAATAATTTGTCACTGAGTTCATAGTTACATCTTTATACTTTGTTTTAGTAAAGACTCAAAGGACTCTGGTACTGAAAACAGTATTACTGATACAGCAAAAATGGCCCTTTTGTATAAATGGATAAATCCCTGTAAATAGCAGAACATTCTAAGTTGCTTTAGAGAAAAGTACAAGCTAAATGAGTTAACAATAATAGTACTGAAAGAGCTATTGCATTTTTTATATTAGACTGACATTAATTGTTAGCTACGACTGGTTTAGACAGAATGACAGGACACTGTTCTCTGGAGAATATTGCTTTGTTCTAATCATAATTGGGGTTGCATATAATAAATCAATTTAGTTTATTGTGTAAATGTGCACAGGTTCCATATTTAATTTGTTGTTACGTTGAATGAGTGGGCTAAATGAGTACCCAGGGGCAGGAGTTGTGGGGAGTCACCTTTGTAGAGTTGAGTATGTATGTGGTTGTACTGTCTGTTTTGTTGTTGTCCAAATTTACGGAATTAATGGGTGAAAATTCTTTTATACTGAATAATCAGACTATTTTATAACTGTTGGATGTTTCAGCATTTTTTTGTTGGATGGGACCCCAATATGTAAGAGATGGATGTGCACTGATTTACAATACAAATGAAATTTTTATGGGAGCAATTCACAATTGGTACCTTGATCAAGTGTACAAGAGCAGGAAGAGGGATTCAAACAAGGTCTAACCACCGTATCCCCTGGTACACAGATTCATTTCTTTTAACAACAGCTAGGTGTGACTTCTCTTTCCTGCAGGCTGTCTGTGCTTTTTCAGTGGTTCTGTGGGGGGTCAGCAGTACTTCTGCATTAGCTTTGTGGTGGTTCCATAATGGCTTTGGTGGTTCCACAGTACCCAGTAGCAGCTGCAGGAGACACATACAGGAGCTGCTGGTGGATCACTGACAGGCTGTCATGTCACCTTGACAGAAGGGTATGAAGGAGGAGTCAGTGATGATCTGAAGATGTTTTCCCTTCATTTTTACCAGTGCCATGTGGCATAGATGTGTTGCATAACAGAAGCTCTGTCCTTGTGTGTCGTCTAGCATAGTCATTATACAAATAAGTTGGAAAATGTAGAGCTGAACAGCTGGTGCTAATAGCACTCCAAGTTCAGGCTCCCAGGCTGCATTATGGCTAGGGTTGCAACCTCTGCCATATTAAGCTGCATTAAAAGAAAATCCACCAGAGATTAAAAAAGGAGAGAAAGAGCGATGTACTTTCAATCTATTTGACAATACAGATTTTTTACATTTTGGATGTGAATGTATATGTATGAGATGTGACAATGAAGTGGATTTGGCTGTTTTCAAAACAAAGTTATTTGATGATGTAATGCAAAAGAGAAACATTTAAATAATGTAAACATATTTGAGAAAAACGGTTTGATGACAATAAAACAGAAAATAGAAAGTTTGAACTGAGAAGCTTTCATGAGTTCGGGCGGAAAGCTGTTAAACAATGGACATAGTATCAACATCTACATGCAGCTAATGTCATATTTAGCATAAACAGTAGCTACAGGTATGACGGTTGAGTGTTTATGATAAATGGGTCTACAGTTGATGCATGTGCTGCAATACATGAGTGTTGCATGACTCTCTCAGAGCATGCCTGTCATGTGTCTGTATCCAACATGCATTCCTTAGGACTGCACGCTGCAGTCGTGTAATTATTTTTTACCACACAATATGGCCATTGCGTAAATATCCATATTCATATCCTGTCTTTGTTTTGGCGGCAGCGTTTTTAATTTGACTAATTGTGGGGGGATGTTCTCATCGCTGTAATTATATGTCTCTTCGGGGAATTAAGCGCCTGATTCATATTTCATAAGGCCTTTTTTCTGCCCACTCTCCCAGAGTGCATGGTAGGCTTTGTGATGCCAATACTAATCACGCGTGCTGCTGTTTGGCTCTGCTGTCTGTCGCACTGTCAATAACAGGCATATTAGTTGAACCAGCATTGGAACCATTGTCAGACTCTTGTAACAGAGCAGGGCTGTGGGTCTAGCGATAATAAGTCCTTACCACAGCACATGTCACAGGCCCCTATCTGATCTCTTACCTGTGTCCATCTCAGTTTCCCTCCACAGCACCACCCAGTGACCCAACCCTCTCCTTGTTACTCACTCAGCCTTAGTCCTCAGCTGGGCCACTCTGCATTCCCCACCAATACCGCATTTTACAGCACCACCATGGTAACCTGGAGTATCTGGTGTGTTTTGCTCACATCAGTGAGTGAAAATGACTTTTTATATTGCTTTTTATAGTTCTGGCAAATAATTTTTTCCTTGGAGGGGTCAAGTGGAAATTCATTTACTCAGCATGTAAACTGTTTTCTCTGACTCCAGCAAAACCTGGATTTACTTCCTTAGATGTAATTTATGACAAAGTGTAACATGTTCACATTATATGACAAGAAGAAATGTACTGTGACTACTGAGGTGAGACAGAACACACAAGACAGCAGGATTCAGCAATAAATTGACTTTAATGACAAAGGAGCCCAAAACATAAATCAGCTATATTTGCCCACAAAAAAATCCCAGTCCTCTGACCACCTGCTTTAAATAATGCAGTCATTTATTTCAAAATGGTCTCAGCTGGTCCTCATCATTAAACTTCTGGATGCAGGGCAGGGATGGGTGACGGGAGCTGTCCTTTAGCTCAAACCCTGCCCCTGCCCCTGCCCCTGCCCCTGCCCCTGCCCCTGCCATGGTGGTAGTCCCCACCAGCTCACAGGACAGTGATAATATCATTTACTAAAATCCCTTTAAATGCAAGAACAGCCAAGCAGGAAAATACAATTCTATTACATATATATTATAAAAACAGTACTATATACAAATATATGAAAGACAAATAAATGATCATATTCCTAGTTTGATCATTTATGTACAACTAGAATCATTTGCATTCACAATCCACAATTTTAAAAAACAAAAAGAGCTTTTCTCCTCAGGCCATGTTCCTTATCATTATCATCCTGAGGCACATATTATAACCATCTCACTTTTGAAAGAGCATTAATATTCCACTGTTGACATCCATTTGTAAACTAATTTAATGCTAATGAAATCTGCACTGAAAACATATTGCACGCCCTAAAGTAACATATTTATTAATGTGTCTCCAACCACACCTGTTTATATTTAATCTTGGTTCTATTTCCATGTCTGTGTCCATATTACTTACATATGCTCAAACACATCTCTGTAAATAGCTGTTTTGTTTGTGTAGTGTTTAAGTAGTGCATTTTACCACAAACTTTGATACCGTGTAGTAACCCTATCACGTTAATGTTGTTCTGTATGTTAGCATCCATGATGTCAGATTCCCCGTACATGCAAACATGTATTTTATTTTATCTTAAACACATTTGACAATCAGTTACACTCCTTTATGTACTGAAAAGCAACAGCCAAAGCAATACTAACTACCACAGATTACCTCTGACTACAACTGGTTACAAAAACTGTATTATCAGTGTCATTCTTGGCCAACATATGTTGATGTCAATTAATTAATTACTAATTTTCCAAATACCTAGAAGCATGCAGGCAATATTTTGCTGTTCTCACTGACATTAAACAAACTGTGACACAGTTAGGGCTGCTAACCTTGGTAGCATGCCACCTAGGTGTTACCTCACCTTTCATTTGTTTCACTGGAAATCACCTGACTGGTCATCTCCGTTGAAAATCAGGCATGAATTAAAATGTCATCAACAAACTGCTGGACTGTGAGTTTCAAGTACCCAAGGTTCATAACTTTCATCCATTCATCATCCATCCATTATCTTTAACCACTTAATCCTGAGCAGAGCCTCAGTGGTCTGGAGCTTGTCCTAGTATCACAGGGCATTAGACTATAAAGCTACACCCAGGATAGGATGTCGCACTATCTCAGGGTGGCCACACACAGTCACATACATGCACATGCCACGGGAAATTTCACTGATTAACCTGAAACACACGTCTTTAGACAGTTGGAGGAAACTAGAGCTCCTGAAGGAAACCAACGCCAACTCACAGTGAAGGTGCAAACTCCATACAGAGCGAACTGGAATCAAACTCACATGCAAACAGCTCAGGCACTGTGAGATAGCAGCCCTCACCACTGAGGTTGGCTAACTCATGATGTGTAAATATAATAAACTCTTCAGCTGAACAAGTGGTGATTTGGAGGTTTTGAATATATAGTCTATTGTAAGGTAACCACAGACTTACATTTATTCTATTAACAGATGCTTTCTCAAAAGGTACACACAACTCAGAGGAAACAGCAGAGAAAGACAAATGTAGGCACATAATTCTTGAAAAACAGTCACTTGGACCAAAACCACAGTTCTTCCATTCATACATTTTAAAAGTACCTGTGTATAACATTGACAGTTAATACAAAGGTGATTGTGACAGATGATATGAGTTTACATAGATATCAGGTTATCAGAAGGGGAAAGGTCTATAAGAGACGGGTTTTGAGACCCTTCTTGAATGCTGGGAGTGATTCAGCAACTGTGAGGGACAAAAAGAGCTCTTTCCACCACATCAGAGACAGAACCGGCAATCCAGTGCTTTTGATTTTGTACTCCTTGTGAGTGGGACCACCAGAGGCCAGCAAACACACCAGTGGGCCATGCCTTTGACCACCTTTTCACTGACACTAAGAGTAACTTTGTACTGTTTCAAAATATTGTTCAAGTTTGACTTATTACAGTTGGTCTGAAATGATGAGACTGACTATTAAACTTTGAAATCGTCTTCAGAGATTGGGTTCCCACAAAAAGGTGATAATAGTTGAAGGAAGAACGAAGCAATGATGAAGGAAAGCAATGGACACAGCCCTTTCAGCACTAAGGATACAAGTATAGGACTGAACTTCTTGGAGGGATTCTACACAGTGGGTAAATAGAGCTAATATAGACAGCAGAATTTAACAACAAAAACAGCAATCAGGTCTTTTTAAGTACCCTTGAGATATGCTGAAATATACATTGTCTTGCTTAGTGACCCACAAAACCTATGAGAAATGTTGACTAAAGAATATGTATAGAAATGCTGCTGAATGGGACTGACTGACAGTACAGTGGATTCCTGGGACATTTCCGGGATATTTTCACAGTATGAGAGCTGTTGTGTGGCAACCTTGTGTATGTCAAACCCTACTGAGACATGAAGGACCTGAGTCCTTGCTCACATGACTATAGACATTTCCCAAACTCCAGCACACGTTGCTGTCAGGTGTGTGTGACACGTGAGGAACAGTAGCAGGACCCCTACAGCTGGACCTCAGGGTGACCATCCCTCTACCCCATATTCTGGGCAGATGAAGCGGGACAAATTGGCCACTGATGTCACCGGTGTCCTGAGTTCTGGGACAAGGATGTATAGCTTTGCAGACGAGATTGAGTTTCAGGGCTCACTGTCTCACTGTAGGTATGAGTTTCCAGAAGCTTCCACCTGACACTTTGCTTGAAACCCAATCTGCAGCATGCTAGGCCCAAAACACCTCTCTGCTGACCTGCAATCTGAAGGACAAACAGGGCCGCCAATGGACAGAGTGTCCAATTAGGACACATGGATGACAATCTGCTGACAACTCAGCTAGTCTGCTGGCTCACCATCCAGTGCATCTTGGTGTTTTGGAAGAGGGCTGTTGGGAATGGTAACATGCCCAACTACCCATTTTTTCAGCATCCGTAGCCCATTTTCTTTGCTAGCTGTCCTGTATGATGGAGGGATGCAAGATTTCAGGGTGGCACATGGTAAAGCCAAATGTTAATCCTCTCTGACCCTTGACGGCCATCAGAACCAGAAAGGTGACCATAGGGCTGTTCTGTGGGACACATGGAGGAACCTGCCTTGCTGGGGATTTGAAGAGGTCTGCCAATCTGATTAAACCAAGCATATCAGCACAAAGACGTGATACCATCTGCCTTGAAATTTCATAAACCATTTAAAACAAGAACTAACTGTACTGAATAATATATTAAAGTGGGAGGAAAAAGAATACAGTGAAAGACAAAATACAAACATTTCAGCACAAAATGGAAACATTTGTTATCTGACTCTTCACATTGCCTTGGTCAAACTGATCAGGCAGCCAAGTATTATAATTAATAACTGTGGTAAAAATGTGCACATGTATTAATTTGCACTGAGATTGTAGGGCCTGTAAATATGTGTCACTATAGATATGGCACTTTTATTTTCCTATTTTCCAGGGCTTGAGCACAAAAAGGATTGCTGCAACAGAAAAAATGTTGTGTTTAAAAGGAGCTTTAAATAGAGCATAAGAGGCTGAACTTGCTTTGGACTGTAGGGAAAAGAGAGGGTCTGATGCTGTGCTGGAGGAGCTAAAGACCCTACAGGCTGGACGACCCTGTCTGGATCAATACTCTAGCGCCCCCTGCAGACAGCAGATCGGTGTGTGATCTAAGTCCACTGTTTAATGCCAGCTTAAAGGAGAGTGGAGACTGGATAGGGGTGTATTGGACCACAGACAGCACAGACTGTGTATTTTTGGGACATATTAGTCTAAGATCAACACTGAGGGGACATTCACCTGCTGCCCCTCTACATATTAATAACAACATTTTCTCCAAGGTGATTTACACTGTAGATCCGTACACTTAACCATTTACACTGTTCACCCATTTGAAGAGCTGGATAATTTTTATTGCATCATTACAGGATGAAGGGTGAAGGGTAGTGCAGCAGGAGGAGGGAATTTTAACCACTGTGCCACGCTCTGCTTAAGGCATGCATATAAATATATGCACTGTATGTTATATATTCACATAAAAACATTATCCTTAATTGCTTTATTCTTATCACTGTTATAGTGGGCTGGAGCCACTCCCAGAATTACCATTAATGGGGCACCAGTCCTTTGCAAGGTAGCTACACACACATCCTATGAGCAACACATAATGACTGATTAATCTGAAACACTTATCTTCGGGGTGTGGGAGGAAACCAAAGGAGATATGAGGAGAACATTTATTTATTTATCGGTTTATTTATTTATTTATTTGCACAAGAACAAAAACTCAAGACTAGAACTACAGGAATGCAGCACAATGTGCTGTGGGAAATTTGAAAAAGAACCAACAGGTGTATAAAAGGATCTCCTCCAAACATGAAAGAAGGGGTAAATGAAAGAAATGAAAGAGACTCTAAAAAGTCATCAGCAATTCAAAACCACAGGCTGGCCGGTAATGATATACTAAACAAAAATATCAATCAGTGAAAAACACATGTAAACATATTTCCTCATATCACACATATACAAATTATTTTGAACCATTACTGATTTTAAGTAATTTCTTGAATAATGATCATGAACGTGATCCTAAAAAGTAGGAAAGAATGTTCCATATATGGGGACCTTTAAAATGACCTGGGATATTTCTGAAATTGGGAAGATGAAGGAGAAGATGAAGTTTACTGGTGACACTTTCATTGCAGACAAACAGTTTTTGAAAAATATGGGAAGGAGATGGCTTAAAGTTCAGAAGACAGGAGATGTGAACCTTGTTGGGAATCAGACAGGAAGGTTACAGGTCCTGAACCTTAACAGCTACCTGTATGAGACCTTCTTCTTCTCTCCTCCTCTTTTAAAAAGAACCCACAAATTTGCTGAATCAAAGACAACCAAATGAGTCCTGAAGACAGGGACTGCAGGGAACAATTTCAGACATGTACACATGGTCGCTGTGGTCCTGTGAACTGTGTTTGTCATGAACGTTACGTTCACCTTGCACCTATAACCAGAAAGAGATTGTTCACAAGTGGGCTGCTGACCATGACTGTGTTGCACAAATTAATAGTTTTGTCCACAGGGGTCCTGCCAAAGGACCTTAGTGATGAGGCAGTGAATTAAAATGCATTTCTTCAGGAAATGCTATAACTGAGAGCAGAGAGGGGAAACTCTTTAAATCTGAACAAACCTAAAATCACCACAACTGGAATAGCAGCAAACTTTACTGTTTAACAATCAAAAATCAAGAATTGTTTACAGTCATAGGTACACAAAGGAGCACGAAATGAAGATTCACTGGTCCACGGTGCACAGAACAAGGGGAAGAAATTTAGAGAATGACAAAAATGTAAACAACGACAATAAAAGGATAATGAAATCTAGATAAATTAAGGTAAAATTGTCCATAGTAAGTTAACAGTGCAGTAAGTAGTGCAGTATTTATGTTAACAATGAAAACAGAGAAGTCATTTCAACTTCAGCCTCAGTGATCAACAACAAGGGATCCAGCAGTTAGAAGACAATCTGAAGACCAGCACTTTGGTAAAGCTGCAATAAAAGGTCCTCACATGTGTCCACAAAAATGAAAGTTAGAATAGTTAAATATTTGTTATGTTTATGAGCACCATATAGCTGTGAAGGATGTGATGTATGTGATGGATATTTAAAAAGCAAGACTGGTCATCCGAAGAACTCTCATTGGAGGCACAAAGGGTGAATGGAAGGTTTTATACTTTGGACACATCGTGAGAAGATTTGGTTCTTTCAAAAAGATGGTGATGATAGGAAACATCCACATCCAAGAGTCCACAGCCCTTAACCACAAGAATCTGCAATAAAGAAATATTCAGTGTTTAAAAACAGGACTCTTGGTTCATCTGTGTCCTACTAGCAGCAGACTTCACAGAATTCTTCACTGTGATTTATCATTACTGGCTCTGTAGTGTTTTTACTTAATATGATCTTAAGACTGAGAAAGAAAATGAAAACGGTATGTTTATATGTTGCTCTGTGCCTCAGCACTTGTCCCCCACTTGCTCTGTTTTCTATGCTCTTCCACATGTGATGTAAATAAGAGCTGTATGTTGTTGTGGAACCATCACTGCCACCACACATTTAATATTTCATTACTACAGTGTGTATGAGCCATACTGCTGCCAGGTGTAACTCATGCGGACATGTGATCCGAATGAGAGGAGCAGGGTCAGTGTGGGTCAAAGGCCCCCATAGGTGAGTGGACTCATGTGAGGTTCACATCACTGAATTTGAGAGGTAGGGAATGGTGGAACATAGCAGGAGATAGAGCACAATTTAGGGTGGCATGAAGACCATGACCACTCTGGCTCATTATCCTGATCTCAGTAGGTATTCAGAAGGTTCCTGCCTGTCAAATATCTATTGTTCTAAGCAGGTCTGTATGTCCTTCACGAGCATCCAGCACCATTTGTGCTGTCAGACCCTCCTGCCCTTATGTGGTGCTCAAGGTTTGAAACAGCTCTGAATCCCATCTCCTGCTGTATAACCCTTGACTAAGTTACTTACCCTAAACTGATACAGTAAAAATTACCAAGCTATATAAATGGCTGAATCAGTGTAAGTAGCTTAACATTGTAATCTGTGAGATAAAAGGATAAAAAAACCAATTACACTATAAAAAAACAGTAATCCAGTATACCCTTTCTTGTTGTCTACATCTAACCTGTACAGAGGGGGCACGTTGTGTCCTCTTCCTTCTGAAAGTCTTCAGGTGAGCTTCTTTCCTGTGTGCAGGAGTGGACAGTGCACACGCTCTGGGACACTGGTGCACTCCGACACGATGGTTTGGATCACCAGTGCTGCATAGCCTTAGCAGATGGGGACCTTGTGTCTAAAACCCACCTAAACCTGTTGCTACTTTCCATGATGTAAGAATGTCTCCTGTGCAATGATGTGTTGCATTTATTAATGATTATTTTTCCTGTGTGGCAGTAGAATGGCATCTAAGTACCAAGAAGGCACAACACAGCAAGGAACGCATATGACGTTTAATGTTGGGATTTGTGAGTGACACATGTTTTTATCTTCTTTCATGTCCAACCATAAAGAGTCTTACAGAGCTGGAGCATGGAAATCAGGGAATCCAACAGAACTGTCTGGTTCCTGATGAGTACTAGGGGGCACAGCATTTAAAACTGTCACCTCACACTTAGAAACTCCTGGGTTTCAGTTCAACTACCTCTGGATCACAGTTTTTATCCTGAATGATAGTTATAAATTATTGTAAATAAACCAAGCATTGTAAGTCATCTTAGAGAGAAAAGTGCCAGGTAACTACAGGTTAATAACCTATTTTTTCCTCTCATATATTGTTATTATCACTGAGCAATGAAATATTTTCAAAAATTTTTATTTATATTTATTTAAACAAATTTTTAATGAATATATAATATGTAGTATTTAAAAGTCTGATGTGTTTTGTGGGTCAGTGTTCAGATTTCAGTGGTCAGATTGAGGCCACGTGGTCACATCTGTGAAACTGAATAACAGGGAAGCAAAGCCCAGAGATAAACTCCTTTTTCTCTTTGTGTTGAATATTTAACAGTGTTTGGCTGAAAGAGGAGAAATGGATGCAGCCAGTCATCAGGCCACATTTACTGACCTCTTAAAGGGTGGATCCCTTGAGAGAAAGAAACCTGAACATGGTTATAAAATCACGTTTACTGAAATCACATAAAACCATTTATCTTATGAGTGATGTAACCTAAAATCATTTTAGCATCTAGATTTTTACATTTGAAAACATTCTAAAGATTTAAAATTTGTGCTTTTATTTCTGTGAAGCATTGTCTGATACATCTTCACTGTGATAAACAAATATGTTTATTTTTTGTTAAGTATTGAGCCGGTGGCCCCTGTACTCAGTGTGTCTCCAACAGAAGCACTATTTGAGTCAACGTTGCAGCGAAAGTGTCGCAGGACACAGACTTTCATTGGGTCCTTCTTATTTATGTACGTTAGATATTTTAGTATTAATATTTCATTTATATATTATTGCAGCTGACAGATAACCTCTTTATAGTTATTCAGCTCACTAAAAACAAGAATTTCACATCTGTCATGATCAATAAGGCTCATTAAACATTTTATGTATGTCTATTAGTGTGCTTAATGTTACGTGCATTAACATTTTATCACTTCTTTAATAGTGAGGGGATGAAGCTGATCTTGTATTGTATGTGTTTGCCCCGAAACAGGAGCCTAGCATGCACTTAACACCCGAAACTCATCAATATGCACACGAGCCACTTGTCCTGTCCTCTCACTCCCTCCATTACCCATTACCCCACCTACTGGCTCAAACACCAGACATGTTGGAAATACTAAAACTCACATTCCTTTTATACGGAAGGGTGAGTGAGTGAGTGAGTGAGTGAGTGAGAGTGTGTGTGTGTGTGTGTGTGTGTGTGTGTGTGTGTGTTTGTGTGAGAGAGAACAGTTGTGGAGTGAAGGTATAGCTTTTTTAACACACCTATTACCCCCCAAACTCCTTAATCATTTGTTCAGTCATTTTGACTGACATGTTTATGATTCTCAATATCTCTATTCTACTGCCTGAACAAAGAAACTTTTGGGAAAGATCAAAGGTCACGATGCCTTTTTGTTTTTCAAAAATGGAGACAGAAAGGATGCAGAAATCTGATACTGACGATTTCATCTCTGGCACACTGGCAAATTTTACTAAATTTTGTTGTACATAAGTGCATCAAGCTAGAAGCAGAGGCAGTAGAATGGGAATGTGAAGACAGCCTCTCAAACTCCCTGTCTCCAAGCTGTCTGTAGGAGCTTCTCAGGTGCAGACAGCAGAAGGAAGAAGCTACTAAAGGTATACCTTAAAGGCCCATGTGTGAAAAGCAGTTCTACACACCACATATGCACAGTTCAGACTTTTCTCTGTCTTGTTGCAGTTTCTTCTGTTCCATTCCTTTCCTCCAACTTCCTGAAAAATATAAACCCATCACCTTGACAACAAAAATTCAGCTTCAGCAAGCCATGGACCTGCCTGTAGGTATGCTACTGTATAGGTTAAACAAGGTTCTCAAAATAACTTGCATGTAAGGCTATGGTTGGACAGCAGGTTCTGAGGTAAGTGGCAGCTAAATATAAGTTTACAGCACTGTAAATATACAACTATTCTTGGGTATTCAAGGTCTTGGTACCTGGCTTCTGAATTCCTTATATAAAGAGCAATATATATTAATACTTGACTCAGGATCTAAGTATAGTAGTCCCAACATAACAGGTGATATCTGAGTGAAACTGATGGAAAGAAATCAAGGAAAAATCTCAAACTGGCACAAATATGAGTGGGAAGTCAGGTGGCAATACTGTACTGAACATCCGTGTTCTCATACTTTGCCTCATGCAGCCTGAGTTCAAACACAGTTTGCACTTTGGTCATTTTGTTCACTTCTGTTCAGCTGGTAACTCCCCCAGTAACAGTTCTTCAAAATAGGTATAGTTTATAATTTTTTTTTAGATTTTATATTTTCATTTCTTCAGTTTCAACTATTAAATGTTTCCTGCTATTGCCTCTTATAAATAGGTACAAAATGTAATATATGTTGTTAAATAAAAAAGCATCTGCGTATAAACACACAAATGCATATTAATTACCTCATTAACTGTTTGGTAATTAAGCAATTGGTGTTTAAAGTGTTCTTTATGACACTGAAAAGGCATTTCAGAGCTCTAGGGCTATTACCCTATAGTGGCACTGAAGAGACTCCCAGGGGAACAGACACAGATCGTGGTGGATAACCAGTAACTCATATATCTAACAACTAATCCTGCGATGTAACCTGTGCTTAAACCTAACCTGGAATATCTTGCAAATGAAAACCATCTCACACATATTTGATTCCTGAATATTTGCGCAGAAAAGCAGTAACAGAGTCCTTCACCCTAACAGCAGATCACATGGTGGCAGAGCAACTATCTCATCTCAGTTTGCAGTGCGAGGGAGGTGCAAGGATACTCACGGCTTTTCAACTTCAGTGACATGCATTCCATTTTCTAGGGGAAGCAAAATGAGTTAACAGAGCCTTCTTGTAAGCCAGGATGCCAAAAAAAAAAACATGACAAATCTAGTTATGCATGGCTGGTTGTGGTTTGTTGTGACATGACTATCAGTAACAGGCAGAAGCAGTGTGCAGCACCAGGGACATCCTTTATGGATGGCGTGTGAAAGGTTTTCCATTTCTGTCACACGCTTACTGACAGGATGTGAAGTAAACAGCACTCTGACTTCCACTTTATAAGCTGTCATTATGATGAAAATGTCCCTGGTTCAATAGGGAGTTATTATAGTAAAAAAATGAATGCTGCTGATCCTCTTTGCAAATGTACTACACACATTTACTACATAGCATATGATTATCTACCATAATATAATATCCCATTACATACCATAAATCCAGTAACATTACAGTACACACTGGCTCCTTTAGTTACAAGTGAGTTACGATACATTAATATTTTCTAGTTATTGGTTTATTTTTGCTTTTATATCTCTTATCTGATTTCTAAAACTTGTGTCTGTAGCAAAGTGAACCATCCATGTTTACCCTCAGAACTGTAAAAAATAGTAGTGTCAGACCATAATTAAACTCACTTTCACAGTATATACAGCCCCACATGTTGGTGATCATTAACACGACAAAGAATGTGTTACATGTTTGAAGGATAAATTGCTCAACAACTCAGCATTGAATATGACCTTCCGAAGACATTATTTTCAGTAATTAAAAATGTTTTAATTTAGAATTGTTTTAAACTAACATAGCAATTGAGAGGTAATTGGAAAAAACTGCAGGCAAACTGTGTTTTAGTTACAACAGTTTCTACAGAACCTTTCCTGGAAGTGCATCAAGGGAAAATTGAATTCTTTTTTCATTTTGTTTTTGAGCAGTTTGTGTTGAACCAAGAAACAGTGGCTTCAGTGGTGAGGTGAAGAACCTTAAGCCCACTGACAAAGTCAGCAGGCAGTCATCCAAAGTGTGTGACACGGTGTGGATTGAACTGCACATGCAAAAGGGTTTGTTTCTTGACCTCACTAAACCAGGTTAGCAGCACAGCCCTGTGCAGAATCCCTTCACTTGGCACCACAGCCTTCTAGGTAGGCGCAAGCCAGGAGGATGCTCTGAGTGGTTAATAATAAGATGGCAGTTTTTGAGTTGGGCAGTGTATCACTCTTTGTTCCAGGCCATTTTTGTGTAGTTAGAGGCCCCTGGTTGATGCCAGACCTGCTGGGGATGATCAATTAGACCAAGGTAGAGTGGCTGGGTTTTATTTGCCCAGTCCACCATTTTTTTGTGTTTTGGTAAATCAATATTATTTCACACACAAAGCCACTGTGATGGTGTGAGACAAAGAATGAGTTGCTGCAAAGATACACATCTCTGCATTCAGGTATATATCAACAAGTCTTGTCCATACACAGTACTCTGCTATAGAACAGCAAATGACAAGTACAATTGTTCAAAGAGTCTGTGCCCCCCCAAGTTTGTATCTTGGCTGCTGTTTTCTGGAGGTGGGTTTTGTAAGTTAGGGTATGAAGCATTCTTTGTTTGATTGTCACAAATTTGTGTTTCTGTTGCTCTGGTAACACTGTGTTCCTCCCTAGTGTATTTGTTGCTGGATTTTTGTTTTTTTGTGTGTGTGTTTCTGGGTGTAGTGTTCTGGTGTGACAGGTGCAGCAGGGGTCTCCCTTCTGGTTGGTACTGTTGAGAGTCATACCTAAATATATTGGATTAGAGCCATGCTTTAAATGCTGGCCAGACAACATGATATTTAATCTTTGGCCTGGGATATACAGATAGAACACACACAACAGCTTTAGTGGTGCTTGGTTGTAGGCTCAGTTTCTTGCAGTAAGAACATGAGTTGTATGGTAGAGTTCAAGGCCTGTTTGAGCTCTTTAAGTCATTAGCCTTGAGTCAATGGAAGGTCATTTGTGTAGACTGTAAACAAGATAGGAGAGAGTGCTGAGACTTATGGGACCTCATTGGCCTGCCACCTATAAGAACTGGTTATGTCTCCCATGTGTACACAAAATTATCTGTTCAAGAGTAACATACTGACATTTTCCACCACCCAGTGTAGCAGTGCTTTAGAAAGTTTTAGTAATAAGCCTTGGTGCTACCCTGAGTCAAAAGCTGCCATAAGGTTGAGGAACACTGTTTTAGGTTTCAACTTCTGCTGGAACCCACTCTCAATATATATGTGCTATGTCCACTGTATTATTAAACATCTTGTTGATTCGGACTTAATGACATATGTGATTTTAGAATTTCAAACAAAAGTTATTAACAGACCTCTGGTCCCAGGTGTCTCTGAGGTAAGGAGCCAGTGTATGCTAACAGGCTAGTGGGAAGCTCAAGCTGGAATTAAAAGTGTTTTCTAGTTAGGTAACTGGTGTTTACAGTGTTTATTATGCTGAAATCATGGATTGATAATTATATAGGTGTTTTCTGATGAGCTGGGAGTACATTATTTATTTTTCCACATTTAAAATAATGGGAAAGAGGCACTTGGAATCCAAAACTTTTGTATCTGGCACATTTTGAAGGATGAATTAGAGTCAGATACAGAATGATTACTGTACATTTAATATTCTATTTTGCACTTTGCTGGATATGAGGAGGGAAATCAGACTCCAAAACCTTATATGAGGTTTCCTCTTTCCAGTGTCATCTGACCCTGTGGGTCAACTGCAGCCCTAGCGGAAGGTGCTGGACTTACCTGAGGTGGCCATGTCAGCCTGAGCAGTGCTCCTCCTCCCACGCAGCTCACAAACTGCAATCAGTGACACCAGGAGTAGCACTTCAGTCAGGATGACCAGGAATGGCTTGAGGGGCTCCATGAAGGTGATGATCTTGAGATGGACCACTCCCTCAACAGGTGAAATGGGGTAGTGTGCCACACAGAGGTAACTGCCAGAATCTTCCTCAGTAAGACTCATCACCACTAGCAGCACCTCTTCATCTTTAACCATGACCTTGTAATGGGCTGACTGAACGGTTGTGTTCACCACCTCCTGGAAACACAGAGACCTGAGGATGAAACTGTCCTGTATTTTGCACCATTACTCTAGTGAGGAGGTGTGGTACTGTAGGGTCAATGGGAAATGATACAAGGTCAGGAAGGACCTGACTAAGGTTACTCCAACGCCACGTATGCCCATCAAAGGGTAAATATGATAATTCATCCTGGCAAAAGTGCCTTCAAATCAACAATGATCATGGTAAGAAAGGTTCAGGACTTTTACCATTGCCTTCTTCCTCACAGTTCTGTGGACTGAGACAGGAATCTTTAAGCCAGCACAAGGATACATGCAAACAACACACAGACTGAAACGGTTCAAACCCACAAACAAACTCACTTTCTCCATTATACCTTGAAGTCATTCTTTACCTGATATGAGAGTCAGTGTCATTATTTACTAGTCTTTGATGGTAATACCTGCCCATCCTTGAAGTTTAGAACAAACTGCTGTCAAAACCTGAGCCTAGTAGTTCCGTGCAGACCTCATTCAGACCTCATAATGCAGGATCAATCAAAGAATTGCTCAATCAATCAATCAATAACTGTTCTCTAAAGTGACCATTGTACCCTGACCATTTAAAAATCCAGTTT
Organism: Arapaima gigas; assembly: GCA_900497675.1. NCBI lineage: Eukaryota > Metazoa > Chordata > Actinopteri > Osteoglossiformes > Osteoglossidae > Arapaima > Arapaima gigas. The sequence goes on along the minus strand of UFQX01000094.1, from coordinate 390,610 downwards.
GTTGCTATTGCAACCTGTAATCTATTAACTATAGATCTAGAGCCTTAAGCACTGTGCCACCTGCTTGTCTCTGGTGGGATTACCTTCTCGCTGCCATTTACTTTGTACCACAACCAAGACAATGGGGCAGGATATATTTTGCAAGTGAGCACTGTGGAGTCTCCTGCGTAGCCTACAATTGGCTTGCTCCGCAGCTCCTTCATGGCCGGACCTGAAAGTATTAAAGAAAAGCTCCATCAGAGTACTGCAAGCATTTGTGGTAAAATAAAAGAAATATATTAAAAATCGGTATATAAATAGGTTATAACACTGACTTGGTTTTCTCAGTGAGAAGGTAGTCTACACCTTACTGGGCAATATGTTTCTAAGTATTTACGTAATCAAACTTTCTGGAAAGGCCTGAGTATATTTATCAGTTAATTTTTGAGTATATGTATGCAATATATGTCATTCATACTTTTTTGTGCTTATTAATTTGTTTCTAAGTTTTGTTTTCTGTTTTAATGATCCTCTAGAAGGATATCAGTGCCACTGAATAGTGAGCAGCTTACCAGTAACAATAAATGTTTTGACAACCCTTCCAGTTGCATTGTAGAAAACGCAAGAGTAGTTCCCTAAGTGCTCAACAAAAAACCTGCAAGAGTCAAAGATGTTAGACAAACATTATTAATTCTACATAAAACACACAATCAACTCTGAAAAATCACATGATTTTAATTCCAACTTGTACTGTACACAGTTTACCAAGTCAGTTGGGAGAAGAAGCCTGTTCATAACCTATTTTGTTCATAACTCCACATTTGCTGTTCCCATTAAGTCACAATCAATGAAAGGTTAATAATAGAAAGATCCCTTGACATATTTGCTGGTTAATTTCTGTAAAAGTCTCTGATATACAGTACTGTGCAAAAGTCTTAGGCATGCAACTTCAATGTCTGTTGAGAAATACAGGTAGATTCTTATCTACCATCAGGGAGGTTTCTGATTGGTCCCCATCTTATTCTGCAGCCTGAGAATGACCTGAAAAACCCAATCTTAGTCATACAAAACTACCTTCAGCAAAAAGAAGGAATCCTGCAACAGATGGTATGGTCCCCACAGAGCCCTGATCTCAACATGATCAAGTCAGTCTGGGAGTACATGCAGAGAGAGTCAAAGTCTGCAGAAGAACTGTGGCCAGTTCCTCAAAATGTTTTGAAGAACCTACCAACCTCTACCTTAAACTGCATGCAAGTTTGCATAAGAGAATTGATGGTGTTTTAAAGGCAAAGGGTGGTCACACCAAATATTGATTTGACTGAGGTTTTTTTTGTCTACTGCACTTTTTATAATGTTTATTGACTAATAAGTATTCATGGAATTATTTTTGGAACCGTCCTCACTTTATAGCATTTTTCCCACAGGTGCCTAAGACTTTTGCACAGTACTGTAGCTACAATTTAAAAATGCTCTGAAATTTAAAAAAAATAAATTTTTAACTAAAAATGTTGCTAAATTGGGGCTGCATTAAATGAAAACTCATTTAAAATGATTGAAACCAAAATCATATTCCTGTTTGGGGCTTAATGTTAACTGATCCCATAAACATGTGCAACATTCCTCACTTTAATATTAATCCCTGACACTCAGTAACATCAGACACCAGCTGCATGTACTGTGGATATGAGATGAATCAAGGCAGTAAAAACTGATCACATATGTTTCAATGTAAACAGGTTTTAGAACACTGGTAATGCTATAGAAACACCAGTTAATGAACTGGATAATGAATAGAATGCCTTGCAAAAGTAGTCAAATATCTTGATAGCTATCAGCATTGCCTGTATTGAAAATGATACTTTCTCATTTTATCAATGTATTTCTGATCAATATCAATTTACTGTGAACTCATTTGTTAGAGCCACAATAAGTTGTTTGCAGATATTTTTAAAAAATGAAAAGCTAAAATATGCTGCTTGCAAGAATATTCAGAACCTTGAGCTCTAGAAATTCCAAGTTTAAACAGATTAAATACTAATTCCTAACAAGGACACAATTGTCCTTGATCCATCATCCATTTGTAGCTCTGAATACTTTTGCAAGGCACTGTGTAGTACAATGTCACTATGTAGAGAACATTTTGGACATACTCTTTCGTCAGGTTGTATTTCCCATCAATCAGTTGTACAGTGACCTTAGACTGTGGTATTTGTACTCCGTCTTTCTCCCAGGACCCCTGGATTGTGTCTGGTTTTCCACCAAGGAAGTCTTCCAGGACACAGGGGAAGTTCACACTGATGGGTTTCACCACCTCCATCCACTCTGTCCAGTGCTTATCTACATGGAGAGTGATATAAGACTCCCCTTAAGATGGAGAGTTTTGTTATTATGACACACAGTATGAACACAGGTCATTACAGCTCAGTAACATTTCCAGTGTGTTTTATATGAAAATGGAGTAAAAATTTAAAATCACCATTCTTCATCCTAGTGGCTTTGACAGGGACAACTGGATCCACTGTGGTGCCATCTGAGTTACTGTCATCTGCAAGACAGTCTCATAATAACAAGACAAGAACACACACACACACACACACACACACACACACACACACATATAGGATGAGACAGAAAATCCCACACACACTTTACTTTTTAACAGACGGTCATGTTATTTTGCAGCCTCTCATTGCAACATAGGGGCAACAGGTGGCATACTGGTTGGCCGTGTTGCCTCTGCATTTGTAGTTCATACCTTCTGCTTTAGTACCCTTGAACAAGGTACTTTCCTAAAATTACTTTGGGGAAAATTACCCAGGTATGTATATGGGCAAATAATTAAGCAACTTAACGCTCTGAGCTACTTTAGAGAAAACTCTGTCAGCTATATGGATAAGGGTAAATGTAATTTCAGTTTGAAATGCTGACTGTGTGTGTGTGTGTGTGTGATTGCCATGTGATTAGTATACTCCACCCCAAACTCTATGCTTCTGGGATACATTGTGGACCACTGTAGTCCTACAATGGACAAGTAGTTATTCTTAGTGATTGCGTAAACATTCTGATTTTTGTTTGGTATGTTAGAATGCAAACAAATAAATCACTTTAATTACCATCAAAATGTATTCATTTTTACAACACATTCCATGCATTGGAAGGACAAAGTCTCAATAAAATATAGACAGATTGCTCAATTTTTTGGTTTGTTTAATGCATTGTAACAGTTGTGGGCTTCAGTATGGAAAATGAAAAGAAGGGGGGTTTCAATAATGTAGCAATAATAAGTGCTGTATGTAGTTCAAGCCCCTGCCCTTAGGGGTGCCCTTGAGTAGTGTCGGATATTAGAGTATTTATAACACAAGAACATGACACCCATAACTTGAACAGCAATACAGTCTGGTCCAAAAATGTTCATGGCAACCCCTTGGGTGCTTTATTAAAAGCAAGTTTTTCTTTGGTGCATCTTTGATGTCATTCCATCTTTTATATCACGGACAGGATGTCCTGTTGCTCCCACTGTATTTACCTTGGTCAGAGTGGTATTGTATATGGCATTTTTACATGCAGGTATATTTGTGAAATCGGGGTGTATTTTTTGATTTCCACAAGTAAAACCTCTAGTTCTGCTGCAGCAAACTAGATGTTCCTTTTTCTTTTCTGTTTTTTCTGTGGTGACCTGCTGCTTCCTGAAAGCAAGACAATTGCACAAATCGAGAGCTGATATTGCACCACTCATATTCAAATGAAGAAACTGTGCCTGTGTTCAACTACATGCCCATTCATGTCAGAGAATCTGCCACCTGGCCACCCCCTGCAATGCCAACTGCTGCTAACTTCACACACTTTGTGCTTCTCATTATAGATCAGAGCCTTTGCTCATTTCGTTTGAGATGCAGGGGGTTGAATGGAACATGCTCCCCTTCCCTACCCAGCTGTGTAAGGGAAACATAGGACCTGACTCTTTGGTGCTGGGTGGTGAAAGCTGAGAATTTTATATGATGACACTGAGAAAACTGGATATACTGTATATGAAAACAAAATCATAGTTAACAGTTTTGAATCCCATGCTACTTAAGGGTGTTCTTTCCATGTAAATGGTTAGCAACATATGCAACCCACGGGACTGTGTATGTTAGTGGGGTTGGCCTGCTCTTTGTGGTAGTTAACCTGTCTCTTCGATCAATTTGACTACTAAACCCTTATTTAGCATAAACAATACCAGCACTGGGTCCATCTATCCTCAGCAACTTTACACTTATTTATAATCTCCATTCTTCTCTAAAGCCCTAGAAAAGATTATTGCAGAGGAGCTTGCCTCAACTCTCACTGCAAATTACCTGTTTGAAAAACCTCATTTTGATTTTCATGCTCAATGCAGCCCTGACTGCCCATCAGTGCTCATCCTCCTGGATCTCACTATGGCCTGAAAGACCATTAACTGTGGCACCTCTTGCACAGGTTGGAGTCATGTATGGGATTCCCTGGTACTATGCTCAAGTGGTTAAACTCCTGCATCACAGATTCCAGAATATGTGTCTTAATGGAAACACCCCTTCTTCTGCACTCATTGGTTTGGTGTCAAATAGTTCAGGATTCTTCATTGGGACCATTGCTTTTTTATATACAGTAATTTGCAAAAGTCTTAGGCACCTGTGGGAAAAATGCTATAAAGTGAGGACGGTTCCAAAAATAATTCCATGAATACTTATTAGTCAATAAACATTATAAAAAGTGCAGTAGACAAAAAAAACCTCAGTCAAATCAATATTTGGTGTGACCACCCTTTGCCTTTAAAACACCATCAATTCTCTTATGCAAACTTGCATGCAGTTTAAGGTAGAGGTTGGTAGGTTCTTCAAAACATTTTGAGGAACTGGCCACAGTTCTTCTGCAGACTTTGACTCTCTCTGCATGTACTCCCAGACTGACTTGATCATGTTGAGATCAGGGCTCTGTGGGGACCATACCATCTGTTGCAGGATTCCTTCTTTTTGCTGAAGGTAGTTTTATATGACTAAGATTGGGTTTTTGAGGTCATTCTCAGGCTGCAGAATGAGATGGGGACCAATCAGAAACCTTCCTGATGGTAGATAAGAATCTACCTGTATTTCTCAACAGACATTGAAGTTGCATGCCTAAGACTTTTGCACAGCACTGTAGCTGTTGACTATGATAAGGGTCACAGTGTCTTCACCACCACGCACAACGAGACTCAACTGATGAAGGACTATTTCGAGTAGACAATAAAGTGGAAACAGCTGTCAAACCGTCTAGTGGAGATATACTGCTTTGTAATAGTATAAAAACCCTGTGTAAGCTTTGTTTGGGGTGACTCTCCCTTGGAGGCTCACCCATGTGCATGAACACCAAGTAAAGGCTTTTGCAACCTGAGCTTTGTTCAAGTGTCATTCCTTTAAATTTTCTACTACACTTGTCTCTGGAACTTTGTGGGATCTCATAGTGCTAGCCCTTTCTCTGCATCCATGTTCGAGTTTGCTCGGCTCCTTGAAGAGTCTGCCCTTCTCGCCTGCCTTGTGCCTATTGTGTGTAAACCAACCTCTGTGTTTCCCTGATCCTTTAAACTTTCTAGCCTCCCCGATGTCCAGTGCACCAAATCCTGGATCTGTGTGTCTCCTGAATCCCCTGTCTGTCTTCGTAGTGAAAGTTCACAGCTCGCCACGACACCTATTTGTTTTGTAGAGCACTGGTTCATAATTTATAAATATCACAGGCATTTATCCAACATCACACCCCTGTGACAATAACAAGATATTATGCAACATCACAATTCAAATTGGTCATGATTATATTATATATTTTATACATGTTTTAAGCAGCTCTGTGACGGTTTTTTCAAGGTCAAATTTCATATATGAAATATGAAACAAAGCTGACTTCTCATTGTGTTCCACTACAGGCCTCTAATGTCACTATTTAAGCAGCACTGCTATTTGTGCAGAACTGATAACCGGTACAGCTGGCAGGTGACTGCAGGAAATTTTCATCACATCTCTGCTTTTAAATTTCTCAAAAGAGAAGCAATATGTAGCCTAAGCATATATATCACCCCTGCTAGCAGAGCTTCCTTCCTGGAGACAGTTGACTGAGTGACATCGGGAAGGACAGTGGATGGACAACCCCAGAGGTCACAGCACTGAGATGCAGGAGTTCGATAAATGTGAGCAGTGATGCGTTAGCGTGCAGTGTGTTATGTGTCGGTATAGTGCGAGATGTGTGTGGTGTGAGAGCTCAGAGTGAGCAAGTGGCTCAAATGTGGACATTGCATCCAGGACGCAGAGAAATATGGAGGTGAAATGAAACATGTCTACTGCTCCAGCCCACAGGGGCAGGTCCTGCCAGAGAGCAGTCTTGAGGTGATGTGAAACAGCTTACCTGTGACAGCTGCGGCCACATGGAGTAGCTGCAGGAAGCTGAGAGTGAAGCAGGTTGTAAGCATGCTGGTCCTGCGGTGCGCTGTTCACTGTGCTGCAGTGTGCTGCTGCTGCTTCCTCCCTCTCCTCTAACCCCCCCCCCCCACAAACCACCCCCACTTCTCCTAGTCACTATGATGACGCAGCCAAGATGCTGGTTCCTGCTGTACTAGTCCTCCTCTAGAAAAGAAACCTGAAAGCCCTACCCATTTGTCATGTGTGCATGTCCCAGCACAACACACACTTTCCTTACATGACTTTAAAGAGCTTCTTATTAAGCAGGACTGATGTCCAGCTTTGATATGAAAATGCCAGACTGAAGGTTTTGTAAGAAGGAATAACCAGTTATGACACATAACTGCTTCGATCACCTTCACCATCTAATATCCCAACGCCGGTTTGTGTATCAAAATAACAGACTACAGGTCCTGGTAGCAAAAGATTTGTGAAATGTCACACTGCATCCAAACCAAAGTCATTTTTATAAAAGATTTGACTATAATCTTTTGGGTTTTATTAATTACATTTTGCCCCTGAAAGGTAACCAGATATTTGACATTCTGTATCAACTATAACAGTGCTAAGAGATTAGACGTGCAATTTTAGTAGAAAAAACCTGCTTGACATTGATTTTACTAAATACCCATGAGGAGAACTGGGATCATCTTTTTGAATAAGTGGTTTTAATAATAGTTTATCAGATAGCACCTGCAACATCTCATATAAATGAAAAATATCACTGCTTTACACATTTTTTTCTTACAATTTTTATCCGTTATTTCTTTAGACTGCTCTTTCTGTGGAGGGACTGAGAGCCTGAGCAGGACACACAACACTTCCTTGTTATAGGGAAGACTTTAAGTGTGAAGTGGAATCCACATGCTGCACTGGATGAGCTTCACGCAGCACTTAAAATGCTAATGCTCACCTTGCAGATACAGGGGATGTAGGAGCAGGCAGAAGAGACTCTGGCAACAAGGGTGACCTGTTTGTCCACTGTTGGTTCACAGGCAGAAGATATCCTCATGATTACTCCTGAGCCTGAAGCTCCACAACTGAGACGCAGCACCTGTTCACTCAGCAGTTGAGGGCACTTTCTCCTGTAAAGAGGACTCATGTTCAGGCTTCAAGAGTTTGTCATCCCTTCCACCTCAGTCACAGTCAGATCACTGCTACCATTTCTGAAAACTGCCTTGGCAACACCCTGAGGAAGATGCAAGTTATTTCAGTTATCTCAAATTACTGAAAACAGAGAAAGTGAGTGAACAATTGCATGCATATTCATATAAGTTTTTTTGGGGTAACACTAAACCTATTATTCTAAAATAGACAATTTTATTCAAGTCGCCTGCTGACAAACGTTAAATGCTGCTACAACAACTTTACCCACAAGAGGGGAGTACAGGCACTCTTTCCACTCTGAAATGGGCATGAAACTCCCAAAACCAAAACTCCCAAAGCCATAGTCATCATAAAATTGCAGCACTTAAAATGTCCATACTTATCTGGCTTTAGAACGATGAGAGTCTAGCAGACTGGACATAGTCATGGTTAAGGTGCAATGGTCACAGCAGCCCTGAGTGTGAGGTTAGGAGGTCAGGAGGTTGGGGTTAGAAATGTAAGCAGTAGCAGCAACATTAAAACTCTGTTCTCTATGAACCTGTTCCACACTTCCATAGATGGGAAGAAACTCCAAACTTATTTAAGATTATAAAATCAGCTTTATACCCAAACCTCACACCCATGATAATTGGTGACCCCTGCCACTGTAAATAATTTCTGTGGTTCTCTCTTTCTGGGTCCTTTGCTTCAACATAAGAACAAAGTGTTACATTAAATGGAGAGAAGTGTAACTGGTAGTCAAGTAGGGACTGATGACTCCTTCTCACTCCTAAATAGAAATTAGAAAATGGAAAACTTAAATGGGCCTAACAGATTCTATCAGTTTATTCAACTTAAACTCACATGATGGCAGCAATAATATAAAAGTGTATCTCTGGAAAATGGCAACATGACTTTGTCCTGTCACCATATGATACCTTTAGAGTAGTTACCTTCAATATGCTGTAGTCGACAAGATGAATCAAAGTCATAACTGCTCAAGTTAACATACAGCTCAACTAAGCTCAGCTTAACCCAGCTAAACTCAACTCAAAAAAAACTAAAACTAAAAATGGCAAAAACAATGAGACTGTCAAGGTTTTGAGCACTTTCCTGTGGATCAGAATTTCCACAGTCTTACATACGGGTGGGGTCTGACAATGCCTATTTCGTGCATCTAATGAACTTGTCAGCTCCAGGAATACATTGTAAAAATTTGTAAAATTTATACGGGCATAAATATGTCTAACTCAACAGTGCAAACATTTCCATCACAAGAGGTGTCGACGTTGTTTTTAACTGACAGGCCCTGGGCTTAAACCCTGTGGACATTAGAAGGTTTGCCTCCTCAGCCAGACATGTGTATCAAAGAACTGATTTTACCAGGGACCAAGGTCATATTTAGAAATCTATCTATCCACATTCCCTGTTCTTGAGGAAATAACTAATTTGTCTTCAGTAAGTAATCCAGTCTCATGCTTTAATCCCGATAAGTGATAAACATTCTCTTCTTAGAAGGTTCGCCTAATTTATCAGGGATTAGCTCTTGCATGGATTTGCTCAGCCTCACCTTAAGTGAAATCCAGGTGCCTCTTTGTGGGTTTTAAACCTGCACAATATATACAAGTTCCACCATTTTTTGTGTGGATTTGTCAAAGCTCACAAAAACACATGGACATGGTCAAGAGGTTCCATGTTGATTTTAATTTAGGTGATTTTTTAGCAGTAAAATATTTTTGCAGGTAAAATATGGATAGATACAACCATACATGAAAATGAACTGGTGAATGGGCTTGAAACATGGAAGATCATTAAGTTCTGCCCCATCTATGTTTTGTGGAAACTGTAACAAGTAGCAGAGTGCTTCTATTGAGACACGGCCTTCATTCACCCCTTGGCTTCCTCCTTTTTCTTTATCTGGTGTCTGGCTTCTATTTTGAACCAAGTTATATAAGAAGTTTGTCTAAGTCAAATCTAAGTCTGCAGTTTTTGTTCTTGTATGCTCTGCACACAACCTGCTCACTTCACAGGCTCTCTCTCTTATTGACAGATGCAGTTTGGGTCTTTTCCTCACTGTTGGGGAATATCTCTCAAGGCCAAAGTTTTTAGTTGTGAAGAGAATATTTGTCAGCCTCTCCCATTAATGCTGTGTTCACTGTGCTCCTCTCCCCCAGTGCTCCTACTGGTGGAGGAGGTTGGCTGTTAGCTAAGGCAAATTAAACCAGAATCCTACAATCTTCCTGTATCAAATGAGCAAAGAAGTAGCCGTGTCGCCGAAAAAACCTCTTTCCAGAATGATCCTTTGGAGCGTCGTGAGAAAGACGACAACAATAGGCTGACAATAGGTTTGAACTAACTCTGGGGCCCCCTGGTTTCCCTTTGTCAAACAAATCGCCTACTACCTGGATAAAAGACATTGTGAGGCTCCATGCTGCCTCTCCTATTGTTTTAAGTGCTTTACCCTGGACAGTCTGTGTCACATCAATTTAATACTATAGCTGGTTTTCTTTTTCATCCCCTTGATCCTAAAGAGGCTGGGGGGGTTAGGTTTGGCATTGTTGTCATCCAATCTCTTTTCAATAATACTTGCATGCATTACATGCTACACTGCTGTGATTTGTCATGTCTTAGAAAATGGAGGTTGTGTGATTGTTCTGTGAACTGTCTGAACTAATCATGTTCAACATTTGCCCAAGTTGTACAGCTTGGCTCTAGTGTGTTTGTAAGGTATGTTAGCTGGGTTTTCAACCTGGAAATTTTTATTTTATGAGGAAGCTTAACATTATTAAAGCACAGCATGTTTTTGTAATAAAATAATGACAACTTAAAATGTAGTAGTATTGAGTACTTGATTTTGAAGTATTGAGACTCAGGCGTTATCAAGAGCTGAGATGTGAAAGATGTGACCTTCTGAATATTTGAGATTTTCTTTCAGTGTTTTGATATATATATTTAAATAACTTACAATACATGTTTAAATCACAAAAACAAGTGGTGATGCTTCCACAACCAAAAATTTAATTCTGTGGGTAAATTCTGGAATTAGATCAAGGCAGGAATTACTGGTTTTGTGTTGAATCTTAAAGTCTATCCCTGGAGAAGGTCGCAGTAAACCCAAGGCATGAAATTCAGGTCCATTGTTGGTAGATCAGTTGGCGGTTCTGATAGATTTGTATTTGCTCTTCACAGGCCTACAGCAGCACCTGGTAGGTCTGCAGGAGGTCCTATGAGGCTTGAGACAGAACTTGCTTGCCCTCAGGTAGCCCTTGTGGAGTGAAGGTAGTTTCTGTAGGTTAGTAATAACTGAATGCAGTTACTTGTGGATATGAGGCAGGTCCTAACTGAGGTATGCTGGCCTCTTGTTTGTCCTCCTATAGTCACACCCTCTGTGGCAGACCAAGATGAACCAATGTGAACTCAGGAAAATCATAGATGACAAGTCAGTGGTCCTCTTTTAGGTCAATGAAATCTGGGAAATCTCCCTCCTGTAGGGGCCACACCAACCCCCATGCAGCTAATGAAATCAGTGACTGTCTGCATGTTACACCTACATTAAGGAAACAGGTCTAAAAGTGCAGAAACAATGAAAGGTTATCCAGTCATGCAGTACTTACATCAGATGGTATGAAAACTATGAAGAAATACATTTCATGGGGCAATTTCTACTTGTTTTCCTTTTTCTATCACATCGAGGCCATCTGCCACAGGGAGAGACAGAGCTGGATGTTTAATCCAGATTATAGCGGTGGTATAACTGACTTTTTTTTGGCTCCAGCTTCAGCTGCCAGTGTGTCAGTGATCAGGAACTTGAGCGGTCAGCTTGGTACACAAGCTTTCATCTGTCTCTCCAGCAGGAAAACCAACCCAGCAACACCACCGGAAAAGCGAGACCTCCACCTGTGTTTGAAACACTATGGCATTCCTCATCAAGAGCATGGTTGGAAACCCTCTGAAGAATCTTGGTCTGGGCGGAGGGGAGGAGAAGACAGAAGAAGCAGCCCCATCAGACCCAGCAGCTGCTGCTGGGATGACACGTGAGGAGTATGAGGAGTACCAGAAGCAGCTGGTCGAGGAGAAGTGAGTGTGTCTTCCAGCCTATCTGAGAGTGAGAATTTACAGAGGGTTAAAGCAAATCCCAGTCCACACACTTTGGGGAAGGTGACTTTGAAACAAACCACTCTAGTCCAGTCTTCTTGCAACTTTTTAATGGATTGAATTCATTATTACAAACTCAGTTATTGTTTTTGTCAGCATTATCTTGATGTTAATGCTGAATTTTTAGGGACACAATGACAGTGATGCTGCCCCTGGTCCCGTATTTTGCTTTTTCACTGTGTTTTCACCTGTTCTTATCTAGTGCGACAAAGCTCGTGATTTCCTGTGGAGAAATCATTTTGCTTTATGTAATGGAACTTGTATTCCTGCATTTTTAGGATGAATCTTGTAAATCCTCCACCCTCCTCCACCCCAACAGGACAGAGGAAAGCTCTGGAGATTAAATCCCATCCCTTAATCACAGGCTGTGATGGCGAGCAGCTGATCTCTCTCAGGGCTACACAGAGTTCGAATTGTACAGAACTGTGGCTGTAACAGTTGAATTTAACCCTTTATCTGCATCTACTCTTTCAAACCATGAGGAGGTGTTCCTTTTTAAACTGGGGGTCCTGTAACTCACAGGTGGAGAAAAATGGTTGCGGTCCAATCATCTGATAGACAAAATGATTGAATTTATTTAAGAAAGAAAGTCTGACTTCATGGTACATGCATTTAATCATCTGCAAGATGTTTTTCTCAAAAGTACAGCAGAGCAGAAGCACTGGTCAGTGATTTACCAAGTGGTGGCAGCTTTGGTAATCCTTTCAAAAAAATCTATCGTATTAAAATACAATAATTCTTTTCACATTTTTTTTCTACTGCCCAGGAGGAAAGATTCTTTCTTTCAACCAATACATCACATACATTTAATATTCATCAATATATTTATTCTGAATCTGCATCAAATTAACCAACTGAACTTTTCTGATAATTTCCAATATTTAATTTGATGCAGATTCAGAATAAACATATACACTACAGTGTATATGTGTATATGTATATGTGTATATGTATAGTGTACAGTGTTTTTGTACACTATAGTGTACAAAAAATTCACTTGTTTTTGGTTGAATCAATGCAGTAAAGGATGTTTTTGCTGTTTTCACTGTTAAAAGGTTGTAAAACATTAATTTTTTTTTATCTGTAATCTTATTTCTGTACCAAGTACCAAGTGCTCCATCTGGAGAGCCCCCCCCCCCATTTTCCTGTCATTGTTAACACATTAATGAGTGTTTTACAACTGTCAGAAGACAAAAGAGTCTACATACAGCTGCAGGAAAAAAGAACTGATTTAGTGTAAAAAATTGACAGTATTTATTGGTACTAACCATGAAATATGATTTCTATTGCTATATAAAAAATTTTACAAACCAGTCAATGGTGTGAGTTATATAAAGCTTTTAAGATTGAGGCTTCTGAACCTTTTTTTCTCTCCTTCCATCTCAGAATGCAAAGAGATGCTGACTTTTTGCACAAGAAAGCTGAACGTGCAACACTGAGGACCTGTCTGAGAGAGAAGTATCGACTGCCCAAGGTGAGTCTGATCTCCATTTAGACAATTACAGTAGAAGCTCAGGGTGTTCATGGTGAGATTCACCAAGCTGGAGTTCAGACTAGACCTGGAGATCCTGTTCAAGAACCACAGGTGAAAGTGAAGGTGAGCATCACTGCACCAGACCTACTGCCCTTCTCTGGACCGACAGTAGAGGGTGTGCGCAGTGGAGATGCAGTTGCCACATAGTGGATTTCCCGATGTACCAGAAGCAGGTGGAATCAGTGGTAATTCCAGTGGATTAGGGCTCAGTGAAGAGAGAACAAAAAGGCTTTGCTTGTGTGTGCGTGTGTGTGTGTGTGTGTGTGTGTGTGCACGTGTGTGTGTTTGTCTGTTACCATATTGACGCCATCTGCTTCTCTGTAGTGAAACAGCACATAGAGAGCAATCATACCTGTTGTGAGCATACAGCTGCTCTCTAGTCACATTCATACATTTGGGGGAGGGGGGTTTAGTAGCATACTTGGTAGCACTGGTGATGTACAGGTGGGCTGTAGGTTTGAAAGTGGGTTTGTGAGAGAATGAGTGTGTGTGACTGCTGTTTGATGGACTGGTGTCCTGTTCAGGGTATATCCTGCCTCACACCCTTTAGTTTTGGAATAGGCTCTGGACAACTGTGACTGTGAAGTAGAACTGATGAATTTATGCACTTGTCACACACTTTTGTCCAAAGCTGAGAACTTACAGAAGTTTGTTTATGGCCCCTCTGTGAGGTAGAGGTGCAAAGTTCTCTTGCAGCCCTGAAGGGAGAAATCAGGCCCTCTAGGTATCAAGGACAATGAACTTTATGAACTTGTACAATGTGATTAGTGTTGAACTTAATACAGGCAGCTATAGGAAGCTGGAGAAAGACCATGGGAGACGACACATGAAAGCACTTTGGCATGTCGAACACAACTTGCCTAGCAGCAACCTAGATCAACTGTACAAGGTTCATTTACGAGGCTGGAAGACCAGACATTAGGGAATTTCAATAGTCAAGGCTGGGCATCAGCGTGGCCTGGACTAGAAACGGTAACATAATGTAGAAAAGGGTGGATTTTATTATTTGTGAAAAGGAGGTATAAAGATCACCTTATAGCTTCAATGTGTAGGGAGAAATAATTACTCTAAAGCTCCAAGCACAGATGTGCGAGAGGAAACCTGCAATACTAGAGGATACATTTCTAGCTGCAGGGAGAAAGGATAAGAAATGGGTATTGTCTGCATAGCAGTTCCTGGATGAATTGTTAGAGGCAATGACAGATCCAAAAGAAGAGGGGTACAAGGGAAAGTGTTAGGGGCCAAATACTGAGCCCTGTGGAAGAACTGTTGAGGGAGATTGAGCAACTAATCCATCCATCCAAACCATCTGTGAAGATCTACCTGATAGGTAAAACTCATGCCATTTCAATACTGATCCTTTTGTTGTGCAACACACTCTGTACATCATTTCATTAAGGACACACTGAGCTTTAGAGACAAATGTATTACAGAAGGGAACCCAATATCATTTTTGTCAGTAAATTTTTGGTCAGGAAAATTGCAGGTTTATATCTTCAGATATACAGAACTACTCTGCTCATGTGGAAGGTTTTCACCTCTTTTTTATGAATATCCAGTCATCTTGAATGTGAGACATGTAAATTAGTGCTAACTGACAGCATTAGACTTATCCAAAGGCTTGCATTCTTGTCAGAGTGTCATACTGACAGAATGTTACTATCAAGCAACATAACAGTTCAGTACCTGGGTTCTTTTTCACTGACCTGGACATCAGATAGTTGGAGAGAGGCATTAAACTGAGGTCTAGAGGTCAGCCATGCAGAGAGCTGCTCCCCCTTTGAGTCTCTAAGGAGATTTTCAGCATACCTGGAACCCTTCTACTCATCAGACACTGGATAAATGTTAATTTAGGTTTTATAAGTGCTCTACACTCCTCTTCATGTGTACGGTCCTGTGTATATAGTCTAGTATATAGTCCTGTGTATAGGTCTGTGAATAGTCCTGTATATATTCTTGTGTATGGTCTAGTATATAGTCCTGTATACAGTCTTGTATATAGTCAAATATAAGGTCCTGTATATATTCCTACATATACTCCTGTGTTTATTCCTGTATCTATCACTGTATTTTATCAAGCACCTTGCAAATCAATTGTAGCACTTGAATCCATGTCACTTACTGATTTCTTAAAATTTCAGTTTGTAGTGCAGCAAATGTAACCGGTGTTTACCCTCCAATTTGATAGGCGGCAAGAGCACAAAAACAGATTAGGAGAGCAGGACCATCTTACTTCAGCTTGTATCAAGTCTTCACAGTTTTTGTCTGGGTTTCAAGACTGTTGATGTTGAAAACATGAGGAATGTTGCACATGTTTGTGATATGAATTAATCCAGTCTGCATTTCATAGAAGTTTGTTGAGGCAATGTATTTTATTTTCAATCATTTGCATGAGATTTTATTTTAATGTTGTTTGAAGTTAGGATAAAGCAATAAAATAAAACTGTTGCATTTTGATGTTCTGTCCAGGTTGCACCCTTCCTTATGACCTCTGCTTACAGGCTAGTACCCTGCATAGGTCAAGCAGTAATTGGTAATGGATGAAAATGTTACACAGCATTTTTAAAATTTATTATACCTCATCTAAACACAGCAGCTTCTTGGTATCGGAATCTAATTTGTTCCTGAAAATTTTTCAGATACCAATTTTTTCAGTGCCAATTTCCCATTATCTTAAATGTGGAAAATATAGGAAAAATTCAGATATAGCGAGTTCGGATACTGAAGAATTGCTGTAAGTGCTTTATTGCTGTTGTTTTAGTGACTGAGACTAAGAGGTGAAAAGGTATGTGGGGTCACAAACAAATCTAATATACAGACCACAAACTTGTCATCTAAGATATGTTTGTAAGTTGAGGATCCAGTGTATCTCACAGCGGCTAGAGTCACACAGTCTTACAGGACCTGTCACAACTGAGGACTGTCAATAACATTGTATTACTGATTACATTCCTGCCTAAGTAAACCCTGGAAGAATACAATAGCAGCAAAAATGGTTTAGCACAATCAAATTACTTTCCTGCTAATAAAAATGATTTGTGGGTATTTACAGATGAGGTTCTGAGGTGAGGTGACCTTGAGCATCCACTGTGCTTATCCAGCTGCAAAAACTGCTCTACACTGACGGTGACAACAATGGTGATGATGATGGTGGTGGTGGTGATGATGATGACAACAATTGTGAAGGAGAAGGTGACAATGAAAGTGACTTCTGTCCATCCCCAGAGTGAGCAGGACGAGAATATGATCCAGATGGCAGGCGATGATGTGGATGTCCCTGAGGAGCTCCTGAAGATGGTGGATGAAGATGCAGAGGAAGAGGAGGAGAAGGACTCCATCCTGGGACAGATACAGAACATCCAGAACATGGACATGGACCAAATCAAGGAAAAGGCCCAGGCCACGTTGAGTGAGATGAAGGTGAAGGCAGAGGAAAAGTGCTCTCTCATGTGATGGCAGGAAGGTCTGAAGAGGAGGCCAATTCCTCTTGTCTCCAGGTTGTACATCTTTCTTTTTTCCTCACAGCAGTTCTTGTTTGAACTTTTACTTTCAAATTGTTATAAACAACTTCTGACAGATTTCAGTGATGTTTCACGTTTCAGTTTATGATTAGATGTTCTATATGTTTTGTCTCAGTAAATCACCCACACAATGTTTTTTCTTTTATTTTGATTTCTGTTTTATGCCATTCAGATATTAAATTATAAAGAACAAATTGTTGGCTCAGCAAGAGACTGGACTAGTAAAACAGTTACTAAACTGGGTTCAGAACTGGTTTCTCCCTTTAAAACAATAACAATGTTGCTATGACGTTCACACGCCACTGTGAATTATGTGACTATCCAACAGTCAGCTGAAGTTTTGAGCATTTACAACCAATTATTTGTCCAAATCACTGTGAGACTGACCTTCACTGACATTTCCTCCAAATTTACCAAATAGTACATTTCTGTCAGTAGTCTGTAGATAATCTGGGCGGGAGGGGGTGTCAGTTCTTTTTAGGTTAGAACAGCTGAGAGTCACACGACTCTCATCCAGCCAGAGGGAGTCACATTCTGCTCCTTCTCACAGTAACTGTGCTACCCCTTACAGTTTCTGTGTTGCTTTCGTAGAGGTTTAATAACAAGATACAAGCTTTTTCAACTGTTTTTGTCAACAGAAACGCATCATACCTGAAACACAGTACATCATCTTCCTGTTTTGTCTGTAAAGACTGTGAGGAGCTGAGCTCAGTATCCCAGATGTTATCAGGTTTCATGGAAAAATTTACAAGGGAAAAACACTCTTTTAGAATCTGCTTTCCAGCTTTGAATTGTTTCAAATAGATGAGAAAACACAAATTTTTGTACAAGTTAGAAATACAAAAAAGTTATATTCTCAAGTGTTACTTTGTATTATGAAAATTATGATTCAAAGTATTTCAGAAATGTTTGTTTTGTTGTGGCAGTAATGGAGGGAATTGGACTTTTATGGATATTATTGCTATTACTGCAAAAATCACTCTTGGCATTTCAGTTCAGTATCAGCATTAAAGGAAATTCTTTTTTTAGTTTTTATTTTATTCACTGCATTATTAACATTTATCATAACACAGCAGAAGTTCTGGAATGCAGTAAAACCTCACCCAGTTATATAATTTCATGAAGTAGCTGCATGTCTTTAAGAGTCATGTGGTGTTGACCTTCGACCCCTGTCTGTTACAGACTACATGAATGCCAGAATGACCGACAGCAGTAAGCACATCTAGGGCACTTCATTTTACTGTAGCGCTCAGTACCCAACCAGCCACCATCATAAAGCAAAGTGAGTTCCAGAGTGATGTTTATAGCTATTAAGAGTCTGAATTTCTGAATGTGTCCTAATAAACTGTCAAATAACTTATAAAACAGTGACTATGCAAATCCCTATGTATTTTAACTACAGTGTATCCGTCTAAAGAATTGAGCAGATGGGATGATTTTTGGAAGAATAAAAAAACAAAGCAGTTTGATTAAATGTCTTTTTTAAAAAATCTCTTACAAACAAGACATGGCATATCCAACAACAACAAGTAAATTAAAAAATGACAAAAATGTAAAATCCAACCATTGATTACCCAATTTTGTACAAAACCTAAAAAAATACCTTTAAAAAAATTCTCACATTGTCAGTAAAACTGAAAAAGTATTCTTATGTATATAGAAGAAGCTATTATTATGGGGGTTTCATTTTTGTAAAAAAAAAAATAAAAATGTAACTGTGTAGATCTTATTACAATAACTTTCTAAAATGCTTATCTGTACAAAACATGAAAAACCTTTTTAACAAAAAAAAACATTTATAAAACCCTAAAAAACAGAAAGGAGACTCAAATAAACCAAAAAGGCATTGAGTTCAGTTTTAGCTTAATTTCCCCACCGTTTTCAATATACTGCACATATATACATCATGTTTGTTGCATATTGACACCTTTGCGGGAAACATTAATAAACAATGTAAATTATAACGTGTGATGCATATGAACACAGTTTTCTTATAAAAGCACACAGGTGCACATATATTATATAAATACTGTATATACATGCTATTAGGAAATGATGTGTTTGATGATTTTTTTTTTCCCCTCATCACATTTCCTAGCAAACTGCGTGTGTGTTTATATACACCTAAAAACAAAGGTGACAGAGTCTTTATACACTAGGTTTAGTTCACTCCTGGGTTTGACACTGCAGGGGTTGTGAAGGAGACTGTCATAGTTAAAGTTTGGCTCCCTGAAGATGCCTCACGGCCTTTGTCTCTTAGCATGTCCAGATCACCTCTCACTGGGCTTCCCAGAAAGACCCCCCCTGCTAAAAATTTTCAGAAAAGATTTGCTTTTATAACACTTTTGAAGTCTGTTATGCAGGAACAGCTTGCAAGGATGGAGACCTTTCAAATGATTAAATATATATGTGTTATATAGCTTCACTGGATTGTGATGACAGGAAAAAAGCAGTAGAGGGCAGAAGAAACACTGAGATGTACAACACATCTGTACTTTAAGTCTGTCAATTTTAATAGTTTAGTGTTCTTAACTAAATAAGATTTTATGAATATTTAATACATATAAAGGCACTCAAACTGAGATGCTCCGTGATCTTCAATTGTGATAAATATAGAAATACAACTTGAAAAATACATGCGCAGCTTGTATGTTACTTATAAAGATTTGTTTCCCACTTCAGGTTTGTCAAACTTCAGCTCTAATTCATGTTACTACACCATATTCTTAGCCAAGTCTGAAGATGTAATACATGTCACATTTGGAGATGGCACAGAAGCCAGAGCTACTACAATGTGACAATTAAGGAGTGTGCAAGAGTTTACAAATCCAGGTCCTCATATAATAAACCATGCAAAACTGAGACCATGA
Source organism: Arapaima gigas (assembly GCA_900497675.1). Taxonomy (NCBI): domain Eukaryota; kingdom Metazoa; phylum Chordata; class Actinopteri; order Osteoglossiformes; family Osteoglossidae; genus Arapaima; species Arapaima gigas. Next base: position 371,019 of record UFQX01000094.1, on the reverse strand, counting down.
GTGCAGTTCAACCTCAATACACTGGGGGTTAAAAAGGGTCTGTTGTACATCCATTGTGAACTATCTGGAGGAGGGACTCTGGGTTTGATTGTCCAAGCTGCTTCAAAGACATTTTTACCCAACAATAGCACCACCTCCAGGCAGAAGGTACCATGGGCTTGCGGCCATCTCAGTTTCATTCATTCTTTTTACATTTCCCAAAAAATGACTTTTAAAACAATCCAGATGGACAGCAAAAATTATGAGTCTTTCAGCAAACTTTTCTTCTGTTTTGGTCATTGAAGTCATAAAAGTCAGTCAGCTGCAATGCATAAAGTATAAACTTAAAGCACAAGTGGTCTTATAAAGAAGAGAAGACATGGCTCTTGGGATCCAGCCTTGGTGAGGGTCTCAGACAGGCAGCAGAGAGGAGGTCACTGCTCCTTCACTTAGGCAGCAGGAATTTGTACTTCACAGACATTTCAGACTTGCTGTCAAGTTACTTCCTTAACAGTTTAGCACACTAGCTGATATGCATGAAAAACAAAAAACCGAAGACCAGAAAACAATCCCCGAATTCAGGTGCTATACCTTTGGCTGATGTGAAAATGTCACTGTCCAAAATCAGGCTTCTTCCTTGCAAAGTTCTGAAAGTGATGGAAATAAAAGGGAAACGAGAGCCCTAAACAGTCATTCTGTTAAACATCAAGTGCAATAGATCCTCAAATTACAAATGGTCAGTTTACAAATATAAGAAGATACAAATATTTTCCAGTACAAGTATCCCTTAAGGTACAAGTCTTTGACTTATGAGTTTTTGCATATACAAGTAAAATTATTTAACACCCTTTACTGAGTTGCAACCAAATACGAGGCAGATTTTGCATGCTTACATGTAACCAGAGCCAAAAGTGAAGGTATTTTTAAAGTTTGCATTGTGTTGGTAATTACATTTCCAAATTACGAGATTTCACCTCAAGTACTGATTTCCAGGAATAAATTGTACTATTAATTAGGGGGATACAGTTATTCATTTTTAACTGCATTTTCTTAACTTTTTTGGCTATATTTAAATTTCTTGCACTAACATCCTTAAAGTGTATTGATGGCAGTAAAGAGCAACCAAACATAGCAGGAGTGCAGGACTGCCTTAAATCAACTCAGTTCCACAGTGTTTACAGCTCACTGTCTGGTGTTTCTGAGTGACGGTGACCAAAAGCAAGGTGACAAATGTTGCACATTTATGGGATGAACTAGTCAAGAACTAGCACTGAATTGTGGAGGACATGCATTTTATTTTCAGTCTTTTTAAATTAGTTTTACATTGCTGGAGAATAAATTGAAAGACGCCTGTATTATTAAGCATTTATTCATTGTGACTTAGCAAAACAAATTACCAAGCCTTCAAGTCCTGATAAAGTTCATAAGTTTAGGAGACTGTGTCTTATACTATGGTTTTTTTGGTTTAAGTTGTGGCAGTAGAATGTGAAGGACAGACAACATGATATTTAGAAAAGCAGCCCAGCTGACTGACTGACACTGGAAACAGCAACATTCACAGGGCAGTTAGAGTCTCTCTGGCCAAAGGGAATGGGACTGACAAGGTGTCTCTTTCAAATGGACAAAATGATAAATGTAAGCAAGGCAAGACTTAGGATGAGTGAGGAGGAAGATGCATGGAGGACACAAGTGGACACTGGGTGCTCAGAGTAGAGCTGTGTTGGAGTCAAGGTCAGAGTCAGGGTCAGGGATTAGATGGGGGTCACGGGACTGTGCAGACTCCTGGGCACGGCGATACTCCTGGTACTCCAGGCGGAGGGCGTTGAATCGCGCCTCGCTGAGGGAATGGCTGCAGGGGCCAGTTTGGGGTGTACGCACTGTAGGTGAGCTGGCCCAGGAGAACAGGCCTGAGAGAGGGAGGGTGGGGGATGGGTGCACAGCGAGGGAGTAACTTTGAGGGTGAATGACTACATAAACATCAAATACAAACCATGTGACACAGTCACACCGGAGCCTTCCTCCTTACCTTTGTGTTGCAGGTCACTGAGGCTGGTGGTGGACTGTGGTTGCTCTTTTCTTTGGTCCCACGGAGCTCTACCCAGGCCTTCAAGGTCCATGTTCTCTTCCTCGAGGATGTACAAATCCGCTGGGAAGTCTGCCTGGTCCCACTCATAGCTCTCATCCACATATGTGTTCCTCCTCATAACAGTCACACAGAAACTCTATTTCAATCTCACTTATTCTACTCATCAAACAAGAAAACTGTGACCTTGGAGGAAAAATATCCTAGGACAGTAATGGAGTGTGGCTATCCACAAATTTACCATTTTTAACAATTCTTTCTGAGTTAAGGTTGACTTTGAACCTTGATTGATGCTCCATTACAAGTAAACTGTACAGTTCTTAAGCAACAGCAGATTCACCAAGGTGCAGTCACCCAACAATTTGCTTAGCTAAAACATGTGGCTGAAATTTAAATTTAATTGATTTAATAATAAGTCTGGTTACCTTTTGAAATTATGAACAGTTTTCCATTAATAGTTGTTGAAAAGAACAATAATTATTGATCAGAGGTGCTATGCTGCAACTGGAAGGGCCTGCGTTCAAATCCCACGTTCTGCTGTAATACCCATCATCAAAGTACTTACCCAGCACTGATACAGTAAAAATTACCACAGTATGTGTAAGGTTAATAACTGTAAGCAACAGTGTAAGATGAATTGGCTGAAAACACCATCTAAATAAATAAATGTCAGCTATGGTCTTTTTTTTAGGCAATGCTTTTCTTCAACTCGACATACGATGTTAAGCTATTAAAAATGTATTCCCTATTTATACAGCCAAGTACATATAAACAAAGATTAATACAATAAATAATTATGCAAAATGGTAAAGAAAGCATGAAATACAAGTGAAAATGAAACTCCAAGAACATCAGCAAAAAACTGAAACCAGCTCCATATACTAGAAGGACAGAAAATTTGAACTCAAATAAAAACAACTTATTATTAAATAAACTTGACTGATTATTAAATACACTAGACTGAACCAAGATACTGCAAAGAACTATTGTGACTGCACTGACTATTGTGACTGTTTCCACCTGTGGCTACTTGGTGGTCCCATTCCCAGGCTCCACAGGGGTGGTTGTGACTCTCATGTGGTGGAATGACCTCCCTCTGTCTCTCACGACTATTGAAATCCTGTCAGCATTCATGAGTTGTCTCAAAACCACCTTTGTATTTCAGATCAATTCTACATGAAGCTGCTTATGTAATCTGCACAAAAAATGGTGGTATTGGAGAAACTGCTTTGAAAATCACATCTGGATCTATAACTTTCATCAGCAATGAAATGCACTATTGATGTGCATTTCATTGCTGTGCATGTTACTGTGTTGTACATCTCTTTGGCAAAAACCATCTTCCAAATGAATAATTACAAATTAATAAATCTCACTATAAGTCTAAAGCTAAGTCTCACCTTTTATCAGCTCTCCGTCGGACCACGTCAATCTCAATGCTGTGCCTCCGGCTCTCCTCCACAGTTTTTGGGGAACTTGTGAGGGTGGGTGTGAGTGACAGCGACTGCCGCAGAAGGTTGTGAGAGTAGGGTGGCCCCATGCTGCCCCTCCCACTGCTCTGACTTGAGAAGCTTGCCCTCGCCTCCTTGCCATCCTTCCAGTCTCGAACTTCCAGCTCTGGACCCCTCCATACATCCTTCTCCTGAAGTCCTTCCATGCCTCTCTCCCTGGGAACAAGGTGAGGGTGGTAGGGTGATGGCCAACTATAGCCCCGGGGTAGAAAGGCCTTCTGTGGTCCCCATTTGGAGTCTGGGGGTGGCAGATGTTCTCTTCTTGTTCCTGCCCTCGGTGGGATCTGGAGGTCACAGTGATCACGGGGAACTGATATATGCTGAACAGACCTCACAGCTTCCTGGTACATGGAGGGCAAGCAGGATGCTTCAGAGAAGGCAGCTGCCTGTCGACGAGGATCAGGATATTGCCATCTGGTGGAGGTGGAAACAAGTGCAGGCCTTTCTGGTTGCTTCAGTAGATCCTTAGTTGAAGTAACAAAGCCAAGGTGAGGTCGGACACCTGAGGATGTGCTCACATGGACAGTGGTCTCGAGGTCAGTGTTGCTCTGAGGTCGGAAGGCATCATATCTTTGAACAAAGGCTCCTTGTCTCAGAGGGAAAGGAGATGGAGAAGTGCGACCTAAGGTTAAAGATTTCACCCAGGCATCTGGGTGGGGGAATTTATTGCAATAAAATCTGTCAGTTGTGTGACTTTGGGGGATGTCGCAATGGTCCCATCTCTGTGAACCTAAGCTGATTGACTTCTTCAGGCCTGGACCTGGCTGACCAGCAGCATAGAGCGATCTACTCAAACCGACACTTATGGATTTCTTCATAAAAGGTGTGGGTGCCTGATAAATCCTGGAACATATCTTACTAGTCCTACTGGTCTGAGCTTTAGGTCTCTGGGGCAATTCAAAATCAGTTCCTTCTCTGTTAGTGAAAGAGTCAAGCTTGGTAGTTGCCTTAGCTGCTTGTTCCTTCAAAACACTGCCTGTTGACATGGAACTCAAACCAAAATTCTTTTTAGCCCATTCCACCTCTGAAGCTGAGACCTTGTCTGTGGAAAGTGGTTTTGATTTGTTACCATACCCCTGCTGAGCTGCTGAGCTAAATGACTGCTTGTGGCTTTTTTCTGGAATCTCTACCTGTACATGGAAATCCTCCGGCTCTAACTTTGAGGAACACTTGCCTTCCATTGCTGAACTTCGATCAGGAGGTCCAGGGGGTTTACTTTCTAAAACTTTACAACATTTTTGGCTTGATTTTACCTCAGATCTATGAGCTTCCCGATCTTTTGGGAGGACATCAGGCTCCTCTTGTAATAAATGTGACTGTTCTGAACTGGTTTGAGTTAAACTGAAAGCATCATTTTCATCAATGGGCTCATCTACACTCATCTCAATGAACCCTGGCAGACTCAGATACTCCAGAATCGCACTTGTATGCAGCTGGGATATTTTGGAGGTCTGTGGAGCAGTCCCAGTTTTAAAAGATTCAGATATTCTAGAAGCAGAAAAATTTGACTGGTCACTTTCAGCCTCATTTTCTACAAACACCAAAGGCGAGACACAACTGGGGCTATTGCTATAAAGGCACTTATCACTCTTCCGGGAACGAGCCCTGACACCCTCCTTCTCAAATTCTGGGGGCAGTGGGGAGGTTCCAGTTTTACTGCCTATGAATCCTCTCCTCTCTGCAGCTTTCCAGAGGTCATATGGCAGAGTAGAACCACCTGAAGGACTGTTCTGGTCTTCACCTTCTCCTTCTGCTATTTCTGGAGGTTTCTGTTGTGTAGAGTCACAGGTATGAGAACTAAAGGTCTTCTGTTCATATCTCTCTGGACCATCTGTAGCCTGAGCAGTGCTTTTCACTCCTGAGTCGTGTTTTTGTTCCATCTGTTTTATATTAAACACTGGCACTAAGCTAAATGCATTATTCTCCCTGTCTGCATTATTCAGCCTGTAATTGGCTCCTTCTGAAAGGAATGTGCCCTCAACTTTTTTCTGGTCCCCAGTCCAACCTTCTTCTGGCGGCAACCTCTTGTGGAAGCTCTGTCTTGGGAGGCTTCTCTCTGGACACTTTGACTTTGCTTCCTTTAGGTCCCCAGGAGATATGGAAGATGTACCAGATGGAGGGGAAAGGAAGGATAGGGAGATGCATTGGGTGGCTGGAGATCGGGAACAGTCCACAGTCAGGGAGTTTTCAACAGACATGCCCACTAGAGGCATAGAGGTCTTATTTGGCCTTAGTGGAACTTCTTCTAGGGGACTTTGTACAGGCACCAGGCTGGTGATGGAGCTGACAGGGCTAATGTCCCAGTGTATATAAGATGAGTGGATCTGCTCCATTGGGCTGCTGGTGTTCCCAAAATAACAGCCCTTCCGGTAATCAGAGAGTTGGAGAAGTTTTCCACTGGCCTGCTGGGATTTCTGCCGGAGAGTAATGTCTTGCAGTTTCCATACAGGGTCCTCTTTTTCTCCACCAGGTTCATTCTCCTTAGATTGGGCTTCCACTATAGCTCGACAGTGAGCCCTCTGGCTGCTTGTCAGTTGCTCCAGTTCTTTCTCAATCTCCTCTCTCTCCTGAGCCAGAGTCAAACACTTGCTTAGGCTGTCTCTTTCTTGTTCACTCTCTGTCTGAGGCATCATGGTGCCGGTGTGAGTGCCCTGGTTTTCCCTCTGAATGTAAAGGTAGCTGGAGTGGCTGTGTCGAGTCCTGTCATGCAAACACTTTTCCTCTTTGGCCTGCTTCCTCAGACCAGGGAACAAGTCACCTTGGCAGCCAAATGAATGGTACCTCTTGAAAGAATCACGGCCCCTTTTCTCGCTGTTGTCTGAATAGAAGCTCACTCGCTCCAGCAGCCTCTCCGAATAGCCTTGTTCATCATCAGAGTAGAAACAGCCATGATAGTTTAGCTTCTTGGCCGTTACCTTTTCCTCTTTAGGGGATTGCCGACTTAGGCTCAGGCTAACAATTTCAACTGTGCCCTTTTTCTCATCTTTCTCAGAACAAAGAGAGTTGGATCTGGGAGAGTCTCTGAAAGATGACTTGTTACTGCTGGAGCCACTTCCCCCTGTAGTGCATTGTGTGATCTCATTCTTCAGGTTTTTTTTAATACGAGCAGGAGAGGAGCCCTCCTCATAGGGCTGGACACTGAAGCGCCCATCGGGTCCACGGGAAATAGACTCCAGGGCCGAGGCGGGAGAAGGTAAGCCCCCAAGGTGGCTCTCAAAAAGTGTGTATCGAGGAGGAGGTGAGCAGCCAGCAAGGAGCTGCTGCCGCTGGTCCTGGTACTCACTGCGACTGGCCTTGTCAAAGGATGAGCGGTCTGACTGGGAGGAAGATGAGCTAGGAAAGAAGGAGAGAGGTGGACACAACTTCATCTTCAGGATGCTGTCTGGGCTATCAGCAGGCGAGCCAGCTCTGCAAGAACATAACACGCAGCCAGAGAGAGAACTGGTGAGCAGAAAGGCAGAAAAGGATGATGGGAAACAATGGAGATCAGCACAAATTATTAAAGGGATTGAGAAGTTGGAAAAGGACAGAAGTAAAAGAGAAAGTTGCATTTTAATGTAATGTATGAGTAACTTCCACTATAAATTAACTGCCCACAGAGCACACACAGTGGGCCCCTCCATGAGCAAAATACAGCTCTGGGCAAAATTAAGGAACGTAACACAGAGAAGCAGTTAATAAGTTATTAACTCATATAAATAATAGCACAGTTACAGGAGATTTTCACTTCCGCCCTAGTTACATTTTATTTGCCAGCAGTTTTTTCGTACATGTGTAAAAAAAAAGGGCCTTAAATTAAGTTTGTATATGGCACAGAAATGCTGATCAGGTCCTGATCCTGAGACATTTGAAAACAGATACAGGGGAAGGTCAACAGTAGGCAGTGACAAGATGGCCAAGTGGGCGAAGGGGAGCAGAGTGGGAGAGACATGGGGAACTTACTGTTGAAGTGGGCTCTTCTGCAAGGCAGTGGGGAGATCTGGAAATGTGGGTGGGGCAAAAGTCACAACATGCCACAAATTATATAAATAAAGAGACAAGATGCAAGGTCAGGATCAACTCAAAATACAGATAAGCTTGCATGGATGGCAGGGAGAGAATGGCCATGTTTCTGAGTGAGAATCCATAAAGAAGCAGGATAGTGTAGCATTTATACTGCCTAATCCTATCCCTCAGTACCCTGCCATTTCCAGGCACTCATTGCTGTGTTTCTAATAGATGCATGTTTACCAGCTCATGCTCAAACAGTATTAGATATTATCAGTTCTACATGGAACCATGTCGTGATTTTTTTAAAAAATAGTGTCCACCCATTTTCTTCAGAGTAAAATATATCACGATAGACATTTTCTTAAAGGTAAAGATGGGTTTCATTAAACACACTTAAACAGTGATGGATTTGTAATTCTACCTGATAGACAGGTGAATGAGCCAATTGTAAGCAAATACTACAGGACTCTGCACTGCTGCAGCTGGAATGGACATGCAGGCAGCACAATGGTTTATAAATTTTTAATACAAACGGCAGGACCAAGTCATAGGAAGGGCTCTACTCCTGTTGCCTTGAGAAAAGGCCTACTTTGATTGACTAAAAATGTAAAATTGCAGGGCACAACAGAAGTGCTGGAATATAGCAGTCAGAGACCTGCTCTCCATGTACAAAACACACAAGTTTTTACCATCTATCCTCTTCCTCCGTCGCTGCTCCCGCCGATGGCTCATGATACAGGCTGCAGTCAGGGACAGGACAATGGCCACAAAGAGGAAGCAGACCCCTCCCACCATGCCAGCCAGCAGCGGCTCAGGGACAAAGTCCAGCAGACTGTGACGTAGTGGATATGCCTCCATTCCTGAAAACACAGCACATCAGGATCCAGAAAAACCATTTTCACTTTTTGACCTGTTTTTACTATTGAGACTGGCACACCTGTACGTCAAATGTATAAGGCCACTCTAGATGTGTGAATACGGTAATATTAAGTGCTATTCTACACAAGTGAATAGGGTAAGTTATCAGGTGAGAATAGTTTTGAGGGTTTATTTACACCCGGTTTTTAATAAAGCTTAGTTTTATTTGTTTCAATTACACAGTGGTGATTCTATTTAAACACTAAAGTGCAAAGAAAGTGTTGCTTTGTACTTATATAAACTTTTGTTGGTGTTGTAGTGAAATTTAGGAAAATTGTGTAGGGTTTTAGGGTTTGGCTGGCATGCTAGCATAATTTTCCCCATATGAGACAATGGAAATAGCGTCTCAGTTCATGTATTTTCATTCACAGCATTTTCAGGAATCAATTAGGTATGTAAATCAAAGAATGACTGTATTTGCATACATTCTATTATCACTTTTTTAAATCATTTGTGTAAATGTGTTATACTGTATATCTATATCTTTAATGATCACTAAAATTTGATAAATTATTTTGTTTGGTATGGTGTTTGCCCTCCAGATGAATGTTAAAAAACAACAGTACTGACAATATTGCTTGTTGGGTTTTTCGGATGGTTTGGAGCTGTGTGGTCAGCAGTTGAGAACGAACCTGCTGTGGACACATTCACCAGCTCACTGGGCTCGCTGACCTCCTTATTCCTGAGAGACAGCAGTCGGAGCTCATAGACAGAGTCCTGCAGGGAGTTGGGGAGGGAGTATGTTATTACTTCAAATTACCACTTTTATTACTTCACATTTTGAGATTGATTAATTCAAGCACTAAGTGCCTATTTTTCCTTGCTGTTCTTACATTAAATGATCTCTGAGTTCTGTAAGCAAATCCAACAGATGAAGTCATCATTCAAATAATGATTATATAAAAATAATACACCAATATCCTGGTATTCAAGCTCCCGGTTCCTGCTATAATGTGCTGTATATATTAATACCTGTCTTGGTATTCAAGTTGAGAGCACTGGCATTGCGAGTTCTATCTGAGCAGAGTTAAACCACATCAGAGAAATATTGGAAATTGGCATGAGCGTGAATGTGGTGTGTAGGTGTCAGCATTGCGTCCAGCATCTGTGTTCTCAGGCTTTGTCTCATGTAGCCTGGGTTCAAATGCAATTTGGGATATTTTGTGGAAATGACCTGGGGTTTTTACAATGGACCCTGAATGAATCATAATTTTCTTTTTAAGAAATAATGAAAATGGCTTCCTTCCTTCCTTACTGAGTTTGCAGTATTTGGCAATTTCTAGGAACTAATTACAGTTGGATATCACGGTATGGATGTGTGCCTAGTGTAGGACCATGAAACATGAAATAGTAACACAGGTCACAAAACTTACTTTCAGTAATCCCTGCACAAGAACCTGACTGCTGTTTCCACCCACTGCGCCATCTAGGATCTGCCACTCCCCTCCCTGCTGGCGTCCCTGCAGCATGAAGCCTGTAATGGGTGGGACCTGAGGTGGAGGCCATTCCCACTGCAGCACAATCCCCTTCAGCGTCTGATTAGTGGAGAGCTGTGATGGTGGGGCCAGTTTGGGCTCTGCTGTTGGTACGAGAGGTGGAGCTGTTGGGGGAACTGAGAAGCAAACAGCAGAGCTGAAAAAGGCCCAAGGTTATCAATGCCATTATAGCAGGACATGTTTAAATGTCCCGCCTCCCCAGTGCGGGTGGTACCAACCCAAGGTCCTTACGGTGATGATTTCACTGAAGGGCCCTGATCCCAGCTTGTTCTGAGGGAGAATGCTGAACTGGTATTTGGTGCCAGGGAGCAGACCTGTCACCAGCAGGGAGCTCCTGGATGGGAGAACAGGCAGTGACACCCACTCATGGTTGTCCCTGGAGGCCTGCTTCACCCTGGATATGAGGATCAGGGGAAGACAGGGGCCACTCACTCATAGGACAGTCTCAGTGCTACTTCTCAGAGGACACCTTCCAGCTTCTCCAGAAAGTGATGAAGACCCTTAAAAACTACAAATACAGTAGTTTCTGCCTGCAGGAAGTTCTTTAACCATATCTCAATAAACTAGTAAATCAGAAGGTTCTTACTGATGGGTCAGCACTATGATGCTGTTTACACTGACTATGAGTTTTCATTTCAGCATAGATCAACCAAATACCTCTCTATGGACTACCACTGAGACTGCAGACTGAACACAGGCCCTGACCACCTAATGAAGACCAGCTAACTGACCACTGAACAAAAGACCAGTTGACTGAAAATCCCTCAAAACACCAGAACATTGACCACCCAATAAAAGACCATTATATTGACTATCCAACACACTGACCACACAGTGAACTTCTGGGTGTAGCCCCCATCAAAGCCAGGCTCCCAGGACACGTTAACCTGGCTGACTTCTGGGACAACAGATACAGCAGACACAGCATGGGGGCTTGTACCTGGGAGAGAGATGAAGAAAGTATGAGAACATCTATCTACATCTATAAACTTGATTGTTAAAAAATTCACTTAACCAAATGGTAAAAACTGAGGAATGAGCTCTCTGTCTGTCAGAGCTGCTGAATCCCTCCCAACATTGAAGGGTCTCAAACCTATCTGATTCATTCCTGATTGCCTGACAGCTGCATAAATACTTTCAACTCATCTGCTCATCTATCTTATCTATCTGAATGTCACTGCTATAGGCAACTACTCAAGGAATGTGAACCAGCACCGTGGTGGTTTCTGTCACACAAGCTGTGCTTTGATCATCCTGAGATTGTTTCTAAAGCTGTTTGTCTGTTCTTGATATTGTTGACCTGCTGTAGTTTGAAGACAAGAATCTGACAAATGACACAAATATGAAAAACACTATTGCATACCCATCCCATTGACCCAGAGCACATAGAGGGTCTAGCCCTAAAAACACACCTAACACAAGAACCACAGTGCCTGTGCTGACTGTGGCTACGCGGTTGGTAGCTTGACACTCCCATAGTCCCTGGTGGTCCTTGCTCAGAGGGCGGAGCACAAGAGAGCCATTTGCTGCCACAGTGTGCACAGAGTTGGGAGCAGGGCTCACCTGTGTGTGGAGGGTTAAAGGGTTACAATCCATTTAAATTTTTAATCTAATTTTAATTTATTAAAATACATTTAGTTCTGAAGGTATCCACATCAGAATTTAATACATTTCAACAAATAGTCATCCCGCAATTTACATGCTTAATTGGTTCCTGAAAAGGTTATTTTGTTTGAAAATGAGTAAATTGAGACGTTATTTCTACTATTTGTTATGGGGAAAACTATAACACCTTCCAACCAAACCCAAAAACCCAAACAATTTTCCAAAATTTTTCTACAACACCAAACAAAGCTTATATAACTAAGAAACAACACTTTGTACTTACTGTAATGTTTAAGATTCACCAGTGATTTGTAATTGAAACCAATAAAACACAGTTTTATTAACAACCAGGCATACATACAGCTTTCTTGCAGAAATGAAACCCCTACAATGCTATTGTTGCAGTTGGTGATAGCACTAAATATGAATGTATTCACTTATGTAGCACACCGCTAAGTAGACGCCACCATATACATGAACCGAGCATAGAATTCCTTTTCTGCACATTTTTTTCGCCAGAGCACATTGAATTGAGTAGATTGGTGATTAAATCAACAAATGGCATTAAATACCAAATTGTGCTCTAGTGAAAATGAGTAATTTGTGAGTGCATGTGAATCGATGGATGACTGTGTTAAAATTTAATAAAAAGTTTAAAGGAAGCATAATTATTTGAAAGTTTAATTGATGAACCAATGAATTTGGGGATACTAATGCCCGGCACAGTGGCTGTATCACTGTCCTCAGATGTGATGGCTGACCTTACTCCAGGTGATGTTGGGGGAAGGGTCACCATGGGCTTGGCAGGGAATGACCAGCTCCCGGCCGACTTCCTGCAGGTACTCAGCCCGCGGAGCCACTTTAAATGAGGGTGGATCCTGTGGGATGACATAACAGTGAGACGTCACCTCAGAGCCCAGTCCTGGAACTGGCAAGCAAACAACAGCGTGGGGGGTCTACCTGCAGAACCACTGAGGTGGGATCCGACTCTCCCATCGTTCCATAGCTGTTGTACGCAGTGCAGGTGTACATGCCCACTGCATCATCATTGGCTGTTGCTATGAAAACTGAGCCTTCTGAGTTCACCATCCAGCCTGGGAACTGGGCAGAAACAAGGCACAGAAACAGTGGGGAGGGGGCAGAGAAAAGGGGACCAATGAGGTGGGAACAGGGCAGAGAAAGAGTCAGGATGAGAAAAGAAGGTGGATAAAAGGCAAGGACACAGCAGGGGCACAATGGAGAGCAAGTGGGGACAAGGTAAAACAAGGTGGATACGAAGTAGAAAGTACATGGAGATGGTGGAGGCAAAGTGGAAAGATGGTGTGGATACAATGGAGACACAGCGAAGAGAGGGTGGGACAGCGTGGAGTCAGGACAAGGTACAGGGCAAGGACACAGTGAGACAGGGTGAGTGACAAGGTGCAGACAGAACAGAGGCAGTGTGGGAAAAGGGCAATAACAAGTTAACAGAAGGAAATACTAAAACAGCTTATGAAACTGGCTGACATAGGGACCGTGCTGTACCATGTCAAGGTTGAGGATGTCCCCGTCTTTGGTCCAGTTGACATAAAGCATAGGGGGCTCTGCTCGGACTGGACAAGGTATGACCCCACCCATCCCTGCAGGCAGGTATGTTTCCCGGGGCATCCGCACCACCTGAGCTGGGTCTGAGGTAGAAGTCGAGGGGAACAGTTAGACCCAGTACAGGAAAGAGAAAAAGTCTACAGTACACACATACTCACAAATAAACAAAGCCTTTTTGTTCACTTTTCTACTTACGCTTTACAGTGAGGTAGGCGGAGGCGGTCGGTGGAGTCAGCAACCCATTACTGGGCATACAAGTGTAGTTCCCAACATCGTCTGGGACAAGTGAAGAGATGAGGAGTGAACCATCTACTAAGACCTTCACACGGGACTTGAGAGACCTACAGACAGTAGATGGTGGACATAGCTCTCGTATAAGTTTGGTCACTGGACAAAATACATGGATATAATTAAACCAGGCCATGTCAGTCTACATTCAGTCACATGATGGCGCTCAGTTACACTCACTCAATGTGGTGGACATCTTCTCCTTCCTTCCACCACATGTACGACAGGTTGGCTGGATAGGCTTCAGCCTGGCACTGTAGCACAGCATCCTGGGATATATTAAGAGTTGTGTCTTCGGGGGGGATGATGATGATAGGAGGACCTGGGTGGAGAGAGCTGTTACCAACATGGAAGAGGGAAGGATACTCACATCTTTTTATCACATCTGACATTTGGTGACCCAGAATGACAGCCTATTATGAAAGACAATATGGTAACCAGTAAGGACAGATTTACTAAATTAAATTACATTAAGAGCACAAGACAAGAACATGTATTTAAATGTCTATTGGCTATTTAAATGTCACTTCTGCTAGTTGAGTGTTGTGAACCAGCATCATGGTGGTAGCAGATAAATCAGAATGCTGTTGATGCACTTTTGTTTACTTTGAGTTGCGGAACACTGATCTAGGCTCTGTCCTCCTCCACCTGTCTAAAGCTTGTCCTTCTGCTGTTTAAGCCATGGTAATATCTGACCTCATCTAAGATTGCAGTCATGCATCACGGTCACTCTGGGTCACTGACCACCGCACACTGACCTTTGACCAGCAGCTGCATGGAATAACTAAGGTTTCCCTCCATGTTGGAAACGTGACATTTGTATGTTCCTGCCATCTCCCTGGTCACGGACACCAAAGTCAGCGTGCCATTGGCCAGCTGTAAGTTAAGAATAAAAGCTTTCAATTAATGACTAATTTGTTTTTTTAGGACAGAACTGCAGAACCCCGCCCACCTCAACATTGTCCTGATTTTTGACTGGGACGTTGTCTTTTTTCCAGGTGACAATTGGCTGAGGGTTGCCATGGGCAGCACATGTGAGTGACACCGAGTCACCCTGCAGGGCTTCCAAGAAAGGAGGTGGAGTCCTGAAAAGGGTAGGTGGAGCTATGGTGAAGAAGGTAGAGAAGAGCATCAGTACACAAGAGGAAGACAAGAGCAACACAGCATCTCCAAGGCGGTACAGTAATACAGAGTAATGCAAAATATCTCAACTCATAAAACTGAAATTAAATTATTAATTATTCAGAGGGGGAGCAGGTGGTGTATTGGTTGAAAATGGTGTCTTCCACTTGAAGGACCTGGGTTCAAATCCTCCTCCTGCTATAGTGCACATGATCAAGGTACTTACCCTAACCTGATACAGTCAAAGTTTCCCTGCTGTATACATGGGGAAGTCAGTGTATCTAGCTCACACATTTTCATTAACTATTTTGCTTTTTCAGGGTTGTGATGGTTCAGAGCGTATCCCCGAACCTCTGTGATGGTGGGCTAGGCAGAGGTCACCCTGGATGGCACACCAGTCCATTTGCTGGAGTCACACAGTATGAGAAATTTAGAATTGGCAGTTAACTTGAAACACATGTGTTTGAGCTGTTGGAGGAAACAAGAGCAGCCAGAAAAAGCCCTCTTAGCAGTGAATCTATGCCCAAATGGCCCAGGTGCTGCAGGGTGGCAGTGCTACCTGCTACACCACTGTCACCCACACTGTAAGCAACTGTATATACAAACCTCACATTGCAAGCCACCTTGGAGAATGGGGTCAGATAAAATCATAATATTACACAATAAGTACTAGAAAAAGTTTTAAAAAATGAACTAATGGCAACATCACAATTTATGCTGGAACAGCTTCTAAAAAATTGTTCAGCCTTAGTTCGAGAATATTTTTTTCGTATTTTCACAAACTATCGGTCCACTGTAGGATTGAAGTGGTACAGTGTCTTTACAAAATAATAATATTAATAATAATAGCAATACTAATAATAATAATAACAGAGCCTGTGTACTAGATGGATGGATCTTCAAATCCCACCAAGAGAGCCATTGTTTCAAATCCAAACCACTTTAGTGAGACAAAGCCATTCTGATAAGTACAAGAGTCGTGCAGTAATCACCATGTGGAAAACACACACACATACACACACACACCAGTGATGGAAAGGAAGGTCCAGGTGCCGTTGTGGAACTCATCTGTTGCTCTGTCCAGGAGTAGGATGCGGCACTCAAACCATCCCTCATCCTCCAGTCGTAGCCCCTCCACCACCAGTGAGGCACCATGGCTTAGTGATACACGTCCTGCACATGAGCACATGATAGGGAAAACACAGAAAACACACTAAACATACAGTTGCACAAATGATATAAAGTCCCTTTGATTAAAAAGAGCTTTGGTGTGTGAAGTGCATGAGAGTGTTACACAAGTGTCAGCTCAGTTAATTCATGTTGATTAAGGCAATTCATGCAGAACTATGTATAAATGCACCTTTCATTTTGCAAATACACAGAACAGCAGGCAAAAGACAGATGCATTTACTGGAACATGCAAACCGCACAGAACAGAGCAGTAAGAAGCTCCGTATTATTATACATACTCCAGGGTGTGAAAGGAACAGCACACAGCTGACACCCCTGTGAAGATGCATCTCTGTACCATTCATAAGTCCACTGCTCCAGAATGTTCTTCAGTGTTCTGCAAAGTTGTGGCATCTTTTTGATCATGTGTGACAAGTTGTGGGACACTTGGCACAGACAGGATAAGAATTAACACTCAATGCTGATTGAACCATTTGTCTTCTGATCACAGATCAATAAACAATCCACAAATGAGGAGGAACCTGAGCATCAAAGTCCAAAGAGGAGGACCTTCATATCATTTGTTTACAGTATTTCTATAATTCATGTCCTTTATGTGATTTTTACCCTTCACCTTTAAATCAATCACATCTGTAACTGTATGAGTAAAGACGTTCAGGAATGGTGGTCTGAAACACCACAGTTCAGCTGATCCTTGTGCAGCAAACACTCCCTAGCAAAGACACTACTGGCAAATGCCCTTAAAGCAGGGGGTGTTTCTGTGTCTTTAGGACTAATAATAGAATTCTGATCTATAGACTGTTCACATGCTGTATGCGACAAGATTGTTTTACTGAGAACACAGCTACTGCACCGTTTGAGTATCTGTGTGTGTCTCTCTCTCTCTCACACACACACACACAGTCATGTTTTATTGCTAAGATTGTCTTCCAGACCTGAGCTTTATCATAACTTCCTTTCCTTACTTCCTCAAATTCAAATCTAAACGAGTCTGCAGTTCACCTAGACAGAACCCCCCTTCCCTCCCCTCACACACAAACACACAGACACACATACAAACTTTGCTGACCACATTCTAGATCTCTTTGGGCTCTGAAATGTGATCTGCTGGTTGCCTGGTTACTGGGGCCTCAACCCAACCCCCACCCTGCCCCCCCCCCCTCACCCTCATTCTTTCCCCTCCCTCAATGAAACCCTTCTGAATGATTGTAGGGGCACTTTGTGAACAAGACCAAAGCAGCTGGAGGGGGATTGAGAGGCATGAGTAAGGTGTGTGTTTGGTGAGTAAAAAAGGTGCAAGACATTTGTTAGGTGTGTGCTGGGTGTATTGATGGTATGGAAGGTGTGCTTTGGCCATGAAAGACACTACTTTAATGCATAGTGACTGTGTGCAGGAGGTGCATGTGTGTAATTCTCACAAATCCACAGGGTGGGTGTTTTTACACATCACAGCCTTTACAGGCTCTTTCAATGGTCACATATGACTATAATATACAAGATGTAATAATATCAAGAATCAAAATGTGTTTATTTTTGAACACCTTTATACAGCAGGAAGAGAGTACAAAACAAAGTTGCTCGTGTCCACAGTGCACAGAATAGGGAGAAAGGCAAAATTAAATAATAAATAATAAACATATAGTACAGAGAGAGATAAATAAACATATGATTTAAAAAATATTTTTAAAAATCTTTATATAGGATGGAAAAATGTAAATATATAGATAAAGAAATACTGTGTGTGTGTGTGTGTGTGTGTGTGTGTGTGTGTGTGTGTGTGTATACACACATACTCATACACACACATGTACATGTAACTGTAACACTTAACTGTATCACTGAACTGGAATATGTAAAAAGTACTCCATCTCCCCATCCATCCTTTACCTTTAATTGCTGTATCCTTGTCAGGGTCAAAGTCTGGAGCCTCTCTCAGAGTTACTGGGCACAAAGCTATGAAACTACACTGTGGATGGGACGCCAGTCCATCACAATCTATCATATAACTAACATGCAATATGTAACACTCAGCTGTAACATGCAACATCTGTATTTCAGTCACGTGCATCAAGTGACACCAGTAATAAATGCAGGGCTCAATGTATCCCTCTCTTTATCACCAGCTGGGTGTCTGCTTCCCCTAACACCTGGAGACACACCCAAGGGAGTTTTCGGCACAGTCACTGCAATGAGAGGCACTTCTGAACAGCTTAAGTGTTCTTTCTCTGTGAAGAAATCACTCTGTAATTACTGAGCTGTGTCCTGACAAGTATCCACAAGGGAGGCACCTGGGGCAGGGGCCATGATCAAGTGCTTCCCGTGATGTTGGTGAGATCAAACTTCAGCAGGTGTGACAAGGAGGCTGGACACACCCCACATGCTGTGAGGTCCGTTCTCCAACATCATACCACTGTAACACACTATATCCTGAGTTCACACATGCTTACGGTACATTTGGACACAAAAACACAACACAGTAAGTGTCATGAGGGCAAACACATACAGGCCCTTCAGTAAAGCCCCAGTAATGATGAGTTTTAATGAAAACCTCTGAAATGAGGATGAACCTCCACAGCACACATACACACACACATTTCATATTGTCTCCTTTTTGGACATTTAACTCTTTCCTGGTGACCCCCCCCCCCAAACTGGCCATTCATCCCTACTGCCCATCCCACCCTTCCAACTTAATTCTCTCATGTTACCATAGAGATGACACCAAAAATTCCCTGTGCAGGTTTGGATTTGAATCCAGTTTCCATAGAAACGCAGTGGAATCAGGTGGGGGGGGGGAAGTCAGTTAGTGCCCTTGTTTTGATTTAAAAAAATTACACACAGGAAATAAGTGTTTTTATTTGAATAATGGCAGCAGACATTGAGAGAGGGAGAGAGAGGGAGAGAGAGAGAGTATGTCAAAGAGACTGGGTTCGAAGGAGGGGCAAGGGAAGGGGAGATTGTGCTGTTTTCGTTTGAATCTTTGCCCGGGCAATAACTAGGAAGAGGGACAGATTCAGTTTGATTTATTTCTCCTACGGTTAGCACAGCAGCCTGGAAATAGTGTCCTCAGACATTCACAACAAAATAAATACCAAGACAACAAGAAGAGAAGCAGCAACAACTAACAAAATTCATCAAGCAGATTCTATTCAGTATGAATCTAGAGGGCTCTCACTGTTGGCCACATTTCAGTTCATTGTTATTATTTCCAGGGGTGGTGGCTGTAAAAAAAAGATATTTAATTTGGCACCACAGTCCCCTACGATTTTTGCTACTCATGCCCCAGCAGCCGCTGCTTTACCACCATCCTGCAACAATAACATAATTACAGCAACTTTCCCATCATGGCAGGCTGTGTTCTCAAGTCGAACAAGATGTATTCCTTTCACTGCTGTCACCAGGCTAAGGATTGAGGGAAAACACACTGAGAGCCTCAAGTGCTCTGTCAACATTTGTGGAAATTCTGGACAGACTGGGTGTGGATCAATAATACAGAGGTAAACCCCTACGAGCAGCACCCACTTCAAGAACCAGGTCTCTCTTAGCCAAGAAAGCCCACATTTGGTGTACATACCCACAGGAGGAACACCAAGGTATCTTCTCATCTCCTCACATACTCATTGTTGACCTCAGCAATCCCCCTCCTAATGGGCTCCTCTGAGGGATGCTTAGATGGATGTAAAGGTCACATGTGAGCACCATCATACATGGAGTGGTTTTGTGCTCCAGACACCAACATAAATTACATCACCAGCATCACCAACACACTGTGTTCTATTTCCCAAGATATGTAGATACAAACCCCTGCCCACACCATCTTACTCAAAGCCAACATTAACATGAGTGCTGGGCGCATGGCAGGTGGCCCCGCAGGGAATTTCCTGCATGGCCCAGTTTGTGAAACCTCTTTATAGCTTTTTGCTAATATTGCAGATTTTCCTTTCTGAAGGCAATCTGTTCCATCTGCAGGCGCTAAAGCTTGGGGATTAAGCTCTGCTGTCTGGGGCCGCAAACAGGGGCCAGCGGGGCTGGACAAGCGTGAGGGACACAGCCTCCGAGTGCAGAGACAACACTGGCACCCCAGGGGGATCTGACACCCTTTCAAAGGACAAGCCATTGTTTTCTCAGTCTGTCCGGATGTGTCTGAGAGAGATGAGGAGAAGTGCATTGTGGGATATGTTTGCATTTAAATGCAGTCATATTCCTGTACACCCCCCAAATCTCTCCCGTCAGTCCCTGTTCTCCTCTAATCACTTTAACCCTCTTATGAATGGTTCTTTGTGGCCGAGCAGTTTATAGTGAACTCCACCCACTGTCCCCTTGCGACATTTCCCAGTTGGTCACAGGTTCCAGTGGCCCGGTGTTCAGCACACGTGTCTTGGCGCCCAGAGAGACCTGGGCAAGATGTTGGGCTCCACCATTTCACTGTGAAATCCAGTAATCTGGACTGGATGCACCCAGCAAACGCACTCCTGGAAATGTTGCTTGTGGCTCCATGGAAACAGCTGGATCGTATAGTGGTATGGAGGAGCAGTGTGGCATCTGTACAGGCCACAGACTGCAGCAGTGAGGGCCAAGGTTTGTTTCCCAAAACCATTGTGCAATTATGACGATCAGAACACGTGTTTTTAACATTAACATTTAAGCCCCTCTAAAAACATTCCACAGTGTTTTATATCTTCACTTGTAATCTACACCATCCAGATTCTACATGTTCAGGGAAACAGACCCCAGTTCTACACCACTTACATAGATAAACTCCTCTCGTATCACAAAGGAGGGCTCATATACATTTCAACCTGAACTCTTCACCGTATCACACATCTTCTGCCAATATTATAATATTACAATAACTCGTTGATGTCATGATACTGGAGGTTCTGGCTGGTGACACCGAAAGTCTCACTGTTCTACTGCCTCATAACCGGCAGGCACAGGCAGCTGAGACACTGATCCAAGCGATACCAGCAAAGATAAGAATATCCTATTTCACAGAGATGCCCTCTCCCTTGACTCCGCCTACTCTCAGGTGACCCCAAACCACCAGGTTCCCGTGGCAGGGAAAGACAGATCTGCCACCTTTTTTCATATTTTGCCTGGGGTCTGTATGTGTGTGTGTGTGTGTGTGTGTGTGTGTGTGTCCCTAATGCCATTTCACACTCTGTACTACTTCTCTCAGGTGTCTCAGGGACCCCAGGTTCCAGTCCAGCAGGTGATGCTGATGTTTGCTTTCATTCCCCACAGAGACTTAAACTCACTGCTGCAGACCCAACTGCATCAAAGCAACTTGCAGAGATTCTCCCCACCTTACGGGCAGAAATATTCAGCTAAAGGGCAGTTCTTTTTAAACAGCAAACAGCAGGCCACCTTGGGATTTGAACCTGGAACTGAGAGGTGATACATTCAGACCCTCAGCACCTGCCACTGTAAACACCACCACGTGGAGCCCAGAGCCACATGAGCAGCATAGAGGCACATTTCAATCAGCTTCCTGGGGTCAGAGGTCAGGACAGAAGAAAAGTGCAGAGCAGAGTGAAAGGAAGCCAGGCCACAGAGCTGGGGGAGGGGCGCAAGGAGACACTGGCTGATGGGGTGTGTGTGAGTGGGATGCAGACGGGGGGCAGTGGGGTGACACCAAGACAAAGAGAATAACGGTTGTAAGGGGGGGTTGTCTTAATGACGCCGTACCCTGTCTGCCCCAGGACCCTCTGGGGGAGGTGCTATTTGAGCCTCATACTTTCCTTACAACAGCACAGGTATGCAGAATTCAGTGACCTGTGTGTCTTTGTATGAACATGTGAGTCACAAATACGAAATATTAGTAAAAACATGTCTGACCAATTGATTTTTTCCTAAACAGACCCAATTCTGAGAATCAGAAAACCCCACCTGTATATTTTCATGAGCTGTTGTGCAATTAGAAAAAGTTAAGACCTCAAATTCCTTTACCACATACACCCCCTTGACAAGAGGTACAAAACTCCACCTCAGTAATCACGGTCTGACTTTACTAAAATGCCAGTTTATACTAAATCCTGACATTCTATGGAAATTCAGAAATACTGTCCAGATCCAGCCTTTCTGTTTATTGTCAGTAAGTCACTTCCTATCTGCTGGTGGTCACTTCCTCTCTGTCTTTAGTGTTCAGGTGCAACTGAGTAGTTAGACTCCTACAGATCAGCCAATGTAGAGCCTGTCAGGATTCAGGCGTGGAAGGGCCTCTGGAACCGTAGTAATGGGGGAGGGACTCACAGACACCCCTTTCGTCTTTTGTTTTCTGAAACAATGACTGTATTACACCATTGTTCTGCCCCCTCTGCTGTCTCCATTTATTGGGTCACCCTACAGGAGGCTGCTGAGACACCATAAGACTACGTTATATGCCCCTCAGTGAAACTCCATCCAGTGTAATCCCAGCATCCCAGTGAAACTCAACCCCCTTAATCCTGATATCCCAGAAAAGCCCACCCCTTTTAATCCTAACACCCCCCTGACCTTCAAACAGAACTCATTATGGACCCGACCCCCAAAACAAGATGCTTGTTCTCTTGTCTCACTAGGTATTAAGGTCCATTATAGTCAGTGCCATCTGATTTCTTCTTTGTCCCACCCTGTGACCTGTTTTTGCTCTTTTGCTCTCTGACACACACACACAGAGTTTTGTTTGCATAAATCATTTTAGTGCAACAGGTAGTGCAGCAGGTGTAATCTGAACGGTGTGTGTATGCAGGGGTGCGCACACATGGTCACACTTACCCCGGTAGTCTGGGTGCACACGAGGTGTGTAGACTCCAAACTTGATGAGGATGGGGACATTGTAACCCAGACGCACCCACTCCACCACATGCAAAGGGAAGAGGCGAGGGGTTACACCTGACAAGGGAGGAGTCAAGCTGCAGCCAAGCTCTGCCACACCCCCCACCCTGGCATGCACCACTGAGTCAGCACCATGGGAGGTACCTGTGGGATAAACACCATCATCTTTCAGTGGACAGTCAATCAAAATGGAAATATTGTATTAAAATTGGGTCATTCTGCAACATGTACTTAAGAAAATTTCAGGAGGAATTTAATTTTTTTGGAGTAGGTTTTCTTTCCATTATCCTTAACCACTTACCCTGGTCAGGTCATCTGGAGCCTATCCCAGAATCTCTGGAAGCTAGGATAGGAGATTTTACCCGAGATGAGATGCCGATCCATTGCTGGATGGCCACACATATTGACATATTATGGGCAATTCATAGTGACCAATTAATCTGATGCATGTGTTTTTGGACCAAGGGAGGAAGCCAGAGCACCCAGAGAAAACCCACACAGACATAGGGAGAACATGCAAACTCCTCACAGATTGGATTCAAACCCAGACTCAAACAGCCAACAAAAGCAGAGTTTGCCATTGATACTATTTACTTTTACTCAAGCATATCGGAAAAACAAGTTGAATTTTACTTTTATGTTTCTGTCACCCTCTTCTCATTTCTTTTGAATTTTTCCTGTGCTTCCCATTTATTATGCAATGCAGGAAAACAGTTTGTGGGACTACAAACAACTTTGGCTTGAATTAATGGATCTACAAACTAGCCATCAGCAAGGGCCAGTAGGCTCTGTGCCTTCATATGCTCACAACACACCCACAGCCATACCTGGAGCCATGTTGTCTTTGGCAAAGGTCATAGGTCAGAGGTTATTGAGTGAACATGCTGCCAGCATTTTCAAAGAGCACAGATCCTTCCCAATAGCCATTATCCCTAATCCTTAAGAGGGACACTGGGCCCCCACCCCCTTCAGGGGGAACACATGGCTCCAGACCCCTCCCCCCTGCCAGAGGTATTATTCAGTAAAAGGGGTCTATGCAAATCACAGACTCAGTCTGTACCAACACTATTTCCTTCAAGTTCTTGATCCTCAAATTAATCCTCCTTCCTACTGGATTCAACCAGGTCCTCTTGTACATCCAGCAGATACCACTAAACCCCCGTCTTTAGGATCAGACCTCAGAGGACCACAATGTTGCACGTGGGCCTTCAAGGCATCACAGATAGCCTCTCTGGCTTTTTTCTACATGTGTGTGTGAACAAGGAAGTCGGTCTGGCTGTTAGAAGAGATTTGCCTGGACTTCCTCCGCGTGCTCGTGTGTGTGTGTGTGTGTGTGTTTGCATGATTCTGGCTGCACTACAAGTTCTGCAGGTTGGTAACTGAGTAACTCAAAGCACTAGAAGCAGTGACAAGCTGGAGGTCAATAAAGGAGAGAGTGAGAGAGTGAGACTGGAAGTAAGAAAGACAGGGAGACGGTGATACTCACGAAGGAGGAAGAGGACAGCGGTGGCAGTCACAGCCAACAGCCTGAGTTGCTGCAGTCCCATAGCACTGTCACGCTGTCTCACACATACCGCTGCTCCTGCCTGTCAACAAGATGCACATCTGTCACCAGCCACCTGTGCACAGCACTGCCACAGGTGGCGCCACCTGCAAAGCACCCCGGGATCTGTGAGCTAGCACTCCGATTAATCTAAAAACCTTAATTCTTAATTCTCACTGCAGGAGTGAGGTCTTGTGTGTGTGTGTGTCACTGGGAGAGAGAGAGGAGACCTGACTGGTCTACTCCTGAGGTCAGTGTCAATGTGGGCAGAGTCTGGCAGTCAGGTGACACACGGCTGTGCCCAGTTTATCCTCTTGTGTATGTCTCACACTATCATTTGCTTCCTAATCTCTGACAGGTGAGCAGCAAAGGTTTAAACTTCATGGGACCTAGGGAGTGTTTGGTGTGTGTGTCTTGGTACCAACACAGGATCCACTGTATAAATAATTACTATGAATCCATCAGTTACATGTGAAACAGTTGCATTTATTGCTAAAAATATTACATCTGGGGGGTGAGATGGCATAATGGTTAAAATAATAAAATGCAATCAACGGACCCAGATTGGAATCCCATGTCCTGCCAAGGTAACTTAGAGTAGGTACTGAATTTACCCTGAATTCATGCAGTGAAAAAACACCCTCCTGCATGAATGGGTAAATCACAACAAGTAACAAAATTCCAAATCACCTTGGCCAAAAAAGTGAGCTAAATGAATGAATGATAAGTGTATGAGACACTGACACTGACAAAAGACCAGTCAGATTGGGCTCTTATTGAATTATTTTGGACACGGTGCATTTAACACAGAACGTGTTGGGGGTCACTGTTGATACGCAGCAGCTTACACTAATCATCCACACGTTCCATTCCACACAAACTGGACAGGGCTGTGCTGAGTTAGGCACACACTCCACACACCTTCAAAATACCACTAAGCCACTGAAACAGTGAAGAGCAGAAATATATAATATAAGATTTTCACAGATGTACTAACTTTAGCTCCATTTGTAACAATTACAGATGTGTTGTGTTGTGTTGTGTGTGAAGAGGTAGTATGTGACCAGTGACAGACAGCCCTTTATGCATACAGCTTTATGAGATCCAAAGGGCAGAAGGTGTATATAGCGTTGTCAGAGAAAGTCAACTAAAGACAGAACAGATGCACAGAAGAGGAATCAGGTGAGCAAATAGGCTGTATTGAGACTCGGAGTGTTCAGTGTGACCAGGTTTCGCTGACTAGGGGAAGGTGTGTTCAGCAGGGCTGGGAACATAATGGTGAGAATAATGTGAAGAGTGAAGTGAAGATGTGACATCCCGTTCTGCACCCTGAATACCCCTGGTCAGTAACAACATGCAGGTACAGGTGAATGAGCTGCAGGTACAACAGCAGACTGAAGGCATCTGGAGAGGCTGGGAGACCTCCCCTCTCCAAAAACTCAGTGGCCAAGGCCCAGGGTCTGATGAAGGTGGAAGCTTTACTGAGCCTCCTACCTCAGTGCGGGAAGCAGTCATGAGGGCTGAGTGGACTGCTTCCTGATGAAAATCTCCTTCATTTATTTTATAGTTTTTATCAGTCCAGCCTAGTGTGGCGGCCTGCACTGATCATTCCATAAATCCTGCAAGTCTTATTAGTTTTTTATGGCTTATCGACTCCAGCTTTATTACAGGTCCACATGGTAATTTCCTACAAACCCACACAAGCTGCCACTTCAGCAATTTGCTGGGCAGCAACCAAACACAGTTTAGTCTGTCCATCTGTTGTGGACGTGTGTGATTCTTTTTCCATATTTCCTCCATTTTAAGAGATACAAAAGGGGTCAGTTATCAAATTTACAGTGTGACAGTGTACAGTATGCGTATACAGCCATGCTTCTCATTACACAAAGTGTTAAACTGTATCACACACAATGAGGACATGATTAGTTTATGTGTAAGCTGTGCAGGTATGCATATACCTGTGTTTGCACATGTCTATGAGTCTGCGTGTGTGTGCATAGGCCCTGTTAAGCGGCTATATTACTGACCCTGTAATCCTGGATGATCCTGCCCAGGACTGGGAGTGGGGAAGGCTGGGAATGACAACCTGTCACTGCCACTCTTCCTGTGACAGTCCCTGCTGTGGGGAGTTCCAGGCAACAGGAAGACCTATATGAGCTCAGCTACACACCCACAGACTCTTGTATCTCTCCTCTAGCTTACAATCGCTGCCCACACCAAGTCTAACACTGTATACTGTAGGATTTGCATCCCGATACTTATAGAATCTGATTTCTTCCAATTCTTCAGCAGGAATGCTGCACTTTCCCACCTCTGGCCACTTGGTGGTCCCTCTCACAAGGGTTCAAAAATTTAAAATTAGTTGGTTCCCAGTTTTGTCTCTGATGTAGTGGAATGAGTCCAGTATGATTATCTATGTATTTGCTGTTTGAATGTCATATCTATAAGTAGTTTCTTGAGTGATGAGAACCAGCAACATGCTGGTATCAGACAAACAAACAAGCTGTGTTTTGATAACCCTGTGTCTGTGTCTAAAGCTCTCTGTTGTTCCACTGAATTGTATATCACCTGGGGAAAAAAAGTGTAAAATAAACAAATAAATGTGAATGCAAGTGTAAAGGCATTATCTGGAGTGAAAGGTTTAACCGAGAAACTCCTCTTTGTGGCCCCATGACTGTCTTTCACCTCGTTTTTAATCTGTGATGGTTTAGAAGACCTGAGGACATGTCCAATCAGACTTTTTTGACCTCCACAAAGGTTTACAGAGGTTTATAGAGATTTACAAGCTCTTCTTGATGTTGATGGGTCAGTGATAGCAGCTCACAAGGTTGCACACACAGAAGACCGCTGCTCTACTCGCCAGGTGCCAAGAATCACACTGTGCTTGATAGGCTGCTTTGACACATTAGCCTGAGGTAAATGGGATGGGCTGAGGGTGGCCTAATTCTGTAAGAAAGTCCTAAGCTACCACAAGAGAAGTTCGGAGTCCAGTTCTAGAAATCATCATCTGTGTCAAACATACTGCTGAAAGTATCATGTCAACAGCAACTCTGTTATTTCAGTTGCCTGTAAATTAAAGATCAACCCCTGGCCAGACCCATTCAGTCTAACCACACCCAAGGATGTGATGGGTCCTCAGGTGGTTCCTTTTGGTGACATCAGAGGAGATGGTATCAGAGCATGTCAAGTTTGCTGTGAAATCCCTATGAGCAGCAGAGGGTTTGTGTTTCTGATTTAAATACACTCATTGCCATATTAAAAAGCAAAAACTGTGGCTTCTAAATGACAAATGCAATGCAAAAGAATGTTTTCAACAAAGAGGATCATGCTGCATGGTCACATTTGTACTCGATTCCCTTCTATTCAATTCTCCTTTTCTTTGAGAGCTGGAGCAGTACTGTTCTACAGTTCTCATGAGCAACAGAAGTAGGCAAGCTGGTCTGAGCTGCAGTAAGAACACACTGCAGTTTCCAGCTGCACAGCAGACCCCATGGGGCTGCAATCATCCCATAAAACATACAGTGCTGCTCCAACTGACAGGGGGGTAAGAGAAGCCTCTGATCTGCTGCTTCTGCACATCAGCTTCACATCCCAGAGATATCAAAGAGAAAACACAGAAAGTCAGACTAGTCTTTAGCACCCAGTTCACTCAGCAAGAAAAAAAAATGTAAGAAATGCAGATTGATTTACTGTGAGCATGAATATGCCAACAGACCTCTGTACAAACAACTACGAAAAGGAACGCAGGACAAATGCTCACCTAAACATTCATTTGCAGCAGCAAATTGTAGGTCTCCTTTCAGCTAGAACTCCTTGGGTTCAAACCCAATGATCTCTATACAAATAAACACACTGCTGGTTAGAGCCTTCATCTGCTGCTTTTATGGTCCTCAGAGTTCTACAGAACCATCAGTGGCAACTTAACCCTTTCAGAAGGGATCTTGTTTGAGTGAATGAGCTGAGAATTGAACCAGCACTTCTTGGGTCAGTCTACTGTGAACCTGCCACCGAGATATTGTAACAGAGGAGATTAAACCATGTTGGAGGAAAATGAGCCTCACAACAATAGACAGTTACCCCACCTCCTGACAGCGTGGAGGGATGGAGACGAATTCCCTGGACATTTTCCCAATTAAGGAAGCAGACACAGCAGCAGCAGCTACATGTTCATGGCCTATTCCCCCCCACCCTTCCAGTCCTGTGGGACATCATGGAAATTGACGGCCATCAAGATCCCCTGAGCAGCAGGAACAACTGACAGCATATCTTTCAACGCAAGAGCCAGTGGGACTGAGCATCACGGACATGTCAGCTCACACACACTGGGGGGGTAACACACCCGTTGTTTACAAGCCAGACCCTGAGTAGCCATGTGAGGAGAAAGAGAGAGGGAGGGAGAGACAGACACTGGTCGTGTATGAGACATGCAGACAAAGGAAGAACATGGTGCAGCCTGAGTGGGGGTGTTTTCAGGGCAGCTGCTCCAAGACATCAAATGGAAAGCAAGGAGTGACACATTGGTGAAAACAGACAGGGTTGGAGGCAGATACACCAGAGAAAGACATTCAGCAGCACCCCTGTGTAAAATGTAAACAATAAAATTTTTGTTTACAAACCTGAGGAGCCAATAGCCAGTGAGCAGCACAGGCTTGAAAAAGTCTTCACACCCTGTAGTTGTTAGTTAATGGTGCTGGTTTATATATGAAACAAACACAATTTTGTCCCATTCATATTTTTAATCTATAACATCCTCAAACAGGAAATAGTTAAAGTTCAAATAAATTATTTCCCTGCAAATATCATAAACAGAGTTTAAACTGAAGTATGCCACTTGCATAAGTGTTGCACATAGTGCTCTGATCGCTTACAGCAAGCAGGAGAAAAGACATTTCCCTAATGTGGAAACCTGTTCACCTCCTCACTGGTGTCTACCTATGCACCACTGAAGAAACTGTCTGAACTGACCTGATAAAAACTCCACAGGAATCCTGGGTCAGGCAGCAAATCTCATGAAAATGTACAAGAATTAAGACCAAAGAGCATCATAAACAAGATGGAGGAAAACTTAGAAATGCACAGAGGAAGAAAAAAGATCAGAACAATAATTACTTCTATAGGTACTGCAATGAGGCCTGCTGGCTCAATTATTGACAAGTCTTTGATGCATCAAACCATCCAAACACTGCCTAAAGAAGATTGTCCCTCAGTATTCACCACCCAGACAAGATGATGACCTATGAAGCTGCTGAAATGCCAACAAGCTGTGGGTTTCAATGCAGCTACAGAGTTCAGTGTCAGAGCAGAGAATAAATGTCTACTGGGACCTGTATCAGAACCTCTGTATAATGGAGGCCTCTATTGGATGGAGTCAAGAAAAAAGCCCTTACTGTGGAAGAATCATCTCACAGCCCATGTTGCATTTGTTCTGCTGTGCCAATGTGATCCAGCTAATATTTGGAACACAGTGTTATGGTCCCACAAGACCAAGATTGGGTTTTTTGGCCATAATGAAAATCACTTTGAGTGCTACAGAAAGAACACTGCCTCCATCCCAAAAATGCTATTCCTCCAACCGTGTGTGGTGGGGGGAGATTTATGCTGTGAACTGCTTCTCACCAGCAATAACTGGAGTTTTTGTCAGAATAGAAGGGATTGTAGAAAGAGTAAAGTATAGGGAGATAGCATCAAGATACTTTTTTAATCCCCAAAAACTTAAGTTTAGAAGGAAATTAATGTTTTGCCAAGACAATGATCACAAAAATAGAGCCAAAGCAACACTGGAGGAAATCATGAGTAGAAAAGTCACTTATAATCAGTGTGCTGAGCTGTAGACTGAAACCTGTTATTGTTCTGAAAACATTAAATACTCAGAAATTAAAAAATTAAAGTGTCATGTGTGGCAACTGAATGTTTGTACAAACAAAAAGATGTCAGTTTTGGTCATTGTTAACAATATCTGCGGAGAAATCAATCATTTTGAATATTAACTCACTGAGCCTGTGACTTCACATTAACTGGGAAAGATGATGCTAATCTTCTGTAATACAGGCACATTTAAAAATGTGTGCATTTAGACAGTAATAGGTCTATTGTGAGGAACTGTCCTTCTTCACATCAGACAAACAGGTGGTGGTTAGATACTGCATCTGGCAGCACGTGGAAAACTTACACACACCACCAAAAACACAAAGTAGCTTTATGCACAATATCTACTGTACCACATCATTTATGTGAGCTGGACCTCAAGAAAACACACACTTTCCATTTTCTCCAGGTATGAATTTCCCTCCATTTCATGTACATAAACAAAACACTGTATTATTTGATGCACAGACATTGTTATTTCATTGTTACAGAAGTGTGAAGATAAAGATGGCAGGGGCAAGTGGGTTATGAGGTTTGTGGTGTGTAGACAGGAATGTGTAAGAAGCAGGCTTGTTAGGTGAGCATCAGACTGTCACTGTCTATTGTACAAGGAATGCAAACATCCTTAAATCATCTAAACCTGGCAGAATGTTTTTTTTTCAATATGTTTTAAACAACTTTCTGTGAAAAATACCCTTTATAAGTACATACAATACAGCATCTTCAGAGGGATGTGGATCTACAACAATTAGACATTTGATTGATTAATTTGAATGCTTTCAACTCCTGAAGAGAATGTGAAGCCTGCAGAACTAGTAGAAATCTGCAGGTTGAATTTCAATCAGCCATTATGAATGAATGAATGAACGAATGAATGAATGAATACACTGGTCCACAGAGTGGATCTGGTGTCTGATGAGAGATGTTCAGCCAAGATGCTCCTTACCTTGCTTTAGGTGCTATCCAAGGAGTTGAAGGTGGTCAGTCCATTGGGAACGGGGGTTTGTCCACAGTCTTCATCCAGAGTTGAGAACCTCAACAGTGAAGAACAGGGGTTGTTTTTCTCTCTCATGCACAGTCTCTCTCTCTCTCTCTCTCTCTCTCTCTCTCTCTCTCAGGAGCAAATTCTAAATGAAGAAACTATGATATTCATTTCCACGTTTCACTCCTGTGTTTGAGAGATCAGGCGATGTAAGTAAGAGAGAGCTGTGGGACCTCCAGGACAGGTTTAGCTTGAGGTTCGGCTGTAATTCTGTTTCACTGTATTTCCATGTCTTTCTGTCTTACATGAGATCTCTCATCATGTGGACATCATCCATATCTGAGTTTAAACTCTTTTTCCACCTCTTCAGACAATTTCGGGAACTCCTTCAGATTTTCCAAATCCCCATGTAAATATCTCACAGATCTACAAACCTCGTAATAAACATGTCAGATATCAGCAAACCCCCGGGAAGATCTCCGTCTCAACCTCTAGGGACACGTGGAAGCCTGGCGCCTCTGAGAGGTCTTCACGGTTTCTTCTCTCTTTATTAATCTCTCCACTGAGTCTGTTGACATTGATATTTAAACAACTTTCCTGCAGACTCTGGACTACAAAGTGTTTTTCTTTCCTAATCGGACCAATACGAGAAGCAGTGGAACTGCGAAAAGTGCAGAAACTAGTTTGTATCCAAAGAAAACCCGCAGAAATGTGTTTAAATATCTATCTATATATATATGTAAAAATGGGAAAAAGTAGAGCTTTTTTCGACCTGGCGTGGACACGATGGCGATAAAAAGCACAGTAAAAACAGGGTAAATTTAGTCCGTCTCACTGTCCGCAATGCTCTGCTCCGTCCCCTGGATCGATCTTCCTTCTTCCGCAGAGATCGTCCAGCTTCGAACTCCGTTCTTCTCTTACTCCTTCGGCTCCTCAGCAGAACGCAAACACACACACACATACATACACACACAAATAAACACACACTCTCAAACACACACAATAAAACACCCCTAGCACCACTCCACCCCGCCTCCACATTCAGACTGGACTCTCTCTCTCTCTTTCTCTCTCTCTCTCGCTCTCTCTCTCTCCAAATTCAGCGTACAGTACTCCAGTATATTGAAAAATTTCATACTCATCTATTAGAGAAGCACGGGCTAAATAATCATAAACTAAGATTTTTTGTGCTAAAATAACCATAAAGAATATATTTTTCAAATCAGTCAAATACCTCATCTATTGACAATGACGTTGCATTTACTGTATATTTAGTCATTTAGCAGATTCTTTTGTCCAAAGCGACGTAGTGTTAAGGCGACACATTTATTGGGTAAATTCACCACCACGGTTTCCTACAGTTATTCACACCACACGAAACTGGTCTTTGGGAAGAAGCCGGAGTAGCTGGATCAAAACCACAGAGTCACAGGGATAAACTCCACACAGACTGAGCAGGGATTGAACTCACAAGACGTTGTGAGTGAGTGTATATTTATGCATTTCTTCTTCTTTCCTCTTATGACAAGCATGTATGTTTCAGTGTCTTCTTCTCCTAGTATAGTAACAGTTTGAGGTCAGTATTTATAAATGTGCAGAAATATTTGTCTAATTTCTTTATATTTTGATGCAGGTTAAAAGTATCTCCACCTCCTTCTTGGTGGTACAGCCAGATGACCAGCTGTGTGTGTGTGTAGGCAGGCTGTACTCTTTGAGTGTATTTACATAGTGTGTATCACTCACCATAGGCAGGTAGTCTCTCCTATACTGTCTGTTCAGGGCCAAATAGCACTAAAGTTTTCTTTGGCCTTTTGTTCTGTCCAGTAGTTCAAGCAGTTCTACTTTTGTTTATTCATTTTGAAGGGTCACTGTTTCAATGGAGATTATTGGTGGTGCTGTTGCACTGAGTCAATCTACTGAGGAGGCTCTGCTCTATGATCATCCTTGAAGTTTTCCCAGCTCAAAAGTGTTCCTGTCTTTCTAGTTTCTTCTACCTTCCTGCTGACCCTATTCCTCCGCATCTCCTCAAAGGGCATTTCTCTTTACACACCAGTGATGTATGACACCCTTTAGGCAGTTTGTCTCCATCAAGGTCCTTTGTTTCCATTGTTGGACATCGCCTTTTCAGGGTCTCTGAGGTCCAGGCCACAGCATTTTCCCTGTGGTTTTATTACCACACTTCGCCATCCATTTACCTTCATACAGACTGAAATGCAGCAGAAAAAGTCTCAACTAATCACTGAGAGGAGTGTATATAGTTAAAAGAGAACTACAACTCTACCACTTCAAACTAAAATATTAAATTTTGTAAATGCTATAAACAGACTGCTTTAATTTTAATATCCACCATGATCCACAAACTTTTCCCACCCAAATGTGAAAATTAAGATGTGTATTTTCAGACTGGTTACACTGTTTATATATGCATAATTTTCGTCTAAGACTCATTTGCATATCACCAATTTACAGCATATCAAATTTACACAGCCTATCAGGAAACGATCCCCCCACCCTTTTCAAAACATTAATACGATAACAATAAAAATCTGTTCCATTGTTCCACTAATAGTCAGTCTCTACTCCACAAGAGGGCGACAGTCCCGACATTCCTCAAGTGCTTCACTTTTAGACAGATCATATTTGTATTGATTCCTTTATATAGATAAATATTTAAAATCTGACATTGAGATTTACCATCTTATCCATAATTCATGCAGCAGCCATAATATAACAGAACAGTACATATTTCAAATGTCCCCCACAAATCTCAAAGCAAATTCCAGAACACTAGATTGAAGCATTTCAGTACACCTTTATTATCACTGATAATAATCACAATACTGTAATCCTAACAGTACACAGATAGTGCTGCAGGGTAACTTCAAATTCTCTGGGGGTGGAAACTTCTTAAAACCAGATCCTCTTCTATCCATTTTGTATCCTTCTTTCCACTTCTCGGCAAACTTCTTTGTCAAGTACAACCACAAATAAAACTGTACGTTATACCTTATTTATTGCTTGTTAAAATGTTCTCAGTAGCCTAATTTATGTAAAATGGTAACTACAAGAATAACTGAACAAAGCATTTGTCTCTAGTCAATGCTGCAAGTTCCTGACCCAAAAACTTCTAATTTGTTCATAAATTAAAATTTAAGTAGCTGAAAATGAAAAACGTTCACGTTGTAGGGAATTCTGTCAGAACAGTTGTTCCCACCTAATCCGATAAATCTTGATTCAAACAAAATGTTCTTCACTGCTCTCACAGAAAGACCACATCCTTTGCTAAACTATCAGGACTTGTGAATAGGCAGCATCTCAGTGCTGACTGACAGCTAATCGTCAAAATCAGGGATGTCCTCATAAGAGTATCCATGGTAACCCCTCCATGCGTAGAAAGCAATCCTTAAGTGGTAGAACCCAGGAAGGAAGACCAGAATTCCAATGACGAGGACGGGAATGGTACGGTCCGGGTGCTGGAACAAGCATGTTAAAAAAATACCATAGAAACAATTGAACTAATCAGTCACAGACAAATTAATACAGGAAACAGATGAGCCAACAGAAGCATCGTGAGCAGGCATCATGCCAGTAAACAACTGCAGCTGTATAATTTACTGTGGTAGGAAAAAAAAACCAGAAGGCAGTTAGGGAGAAGAAACAAAACCCCCATCAATGTGGGGATCCAAGGCAGAATAACATTATATAGTTATGGAAGTTTTGGTTAGTAAAGGGGCTAAATATTATAAACTTCTGCCTTTGCTGTGTATTTACTTGTATTTTGAGGTATTTGTATTTTCTTAGTATACTAATTTGGTTGTGAACCAGTTCTACTCTCTTGTGAATAACATTAAGAGGAGAGCAGAGAGCTTATAACCACTAAACAAGCTACTTAATAGCTTCAGTACATATTCATCTCCATAAGTGGGTAAAGGTGTAAAAGTGAAGCGGATATAGTGACTTTGCATAATCATGAAAATGAAATGCATTACAGTTTTTAACATCAATACTAAATATGGTAAATTTTGCTGCTGCTATAGGACTATTACATTTCTTCAGTGCCAAACAATGCACTATTTAAGATTCAGTGGACAACACCCACATCTCAAAAGGTAACACCAGAGGACTGTAGGAGATGCACTGCAGATCCACTGCTCAGGTCACTAATGCTCTCTGCAGGGCACCTTAGCCCAGATTATGTGCCAGAAGTTTGCAGCCTTCTTCCCACAGGACACAGTAAATGCAGTGATCAGGTGTTTAACACGGATGAGGATGATGGAAGTGGACCTGAGAAAAGCATTCAACCATCTGGATAGTCCTACAGTGTTTGCCAGTGGGTCAGAGAACACGAAAAAAAAACCTGGCACATTTTATTGCCAAAACAATCAGAATTTTACTATTGAAATGTATAGATTTGCAAAAAGGAGATTAGTGGGAATTACACCCACTTTAAACATCATAAAATATTTTAATACTGCAATAAGTAAAAATTAGTATGATAACAAATATACAACGAGGAAGTGTCGTCCTATTCTATGAACCATTTTATCTTTTTATGGTTAATTAAGAAGGAAACAAACTACTTTTCAAAAACAATTCCATTATCTGATTTAATGAAAGCAATGATTTGGAGACTATACAAAAGGGGGCACTGTTGCGTTGTGTACACACCGTTACTTCGATGTACCCCGTCAAGAGAAGGGATCCAATGGTGATGAGCAAGGAGCCAATGAAGAAGAGGACAGCCGCAAGTGCAATGGCCTTATATGGGACTTTAGGTGGGCTCTTCTTGAACTGAGTGACAAAGATGTTTAATCAAACACAGAGGAAACTATCAATTGTATATTATATAAAATTTGTACAGTAAAATCCTGTGGTAACACGCCCCCTCATAACACAAATTCTGACATAAGGCAGTTGGCTCCCCTTCTCCTGCTCCCTTTGGAATCACCAATATCATCTTCTATTATTATAGACAACGGGTAAAATTTTCTATCAATAATATTAGTATTCTGGAGAGAGAACGGCATTGTTAAATTTTCACATGCACATATTGTCTAAGGTAATCAATTTCTACTTGTTTAATACCTGAAAAATAAATGAAAACTTTCCCCCCCCATTTTTCTTTAACTGAAGACCAACTGAAATATATTGTTTTTCCATTAATCTTGTTTTATGTGGTTCAATTTTTTGGACACCACTTATCACATTATGGTGGAGTTTTACTGTAGTTCCACTCATATAATATCACTTAGAATAAAAAATATTTTTTAAAAATTAGTTATGAAACAGCATGTGACAACCACTGTTAAAAATGACAGTGGCATCTTGTTGAACATGATAAAAATCAATTCAGGTTTTATCAAACCATCCTTTACTTAATTTTTTACTGCTATGAGCCCTGTGGAATCTGAAGACAGGCAGCAAAAGAACAGATGGCTTCCCTTCCCAAGTACCTGTAGGTCGATGTATCCATCATCGCTGTCTGCCAACTTTGAGTATCTAACTTTGCTGGCATGAGTGCTTCCGGTCACACTGGTGCGGGTTGGCATTTTTACCTGCCCATTGATGAAAAAGAGAAACACCAAGCTGCTCAAGGTCCTGGAAACAGCAATGCAAGAGAACCTAGCCAAAAAAAAAAAAAAAAACTCAAGGACTGTACATAGACCATAGCTTTAACAGTTAAAGTGAAAACCTGAGGTACCAGTTATACTGTAGGTAAGTGTGAGTACATGGTAAAGTCAGCTGCTGGAGTTGCTTGGGTCCACAGTGTTAAACCAAAATCAATCACATGGGTTGCAAACTGAGAGGGCAGAGAAGTGGTTTATCATTGCCTTTAACTGCTTTGTTTGGAGAAAATCCTTGTAAAAAGGGGAATATGGAAACTCCTCTCAGACAGTGCAAGGTTTGAACCAAGACCCACAACTGTAGTGTAGGAGTTATGAAGCACCAATGCTACGCACCAAGCTTATATGCAAAATAAAGCTAAGCAATAAGAAATTGTTTAGTATATCTAGATTTCAATATATGAGCTCAAGATACAAAGATACACTGAATAACATTCTGTGCTGCTTCTGTTCCTTTGTAAAAAACCCCGCAGACCTGGCATGCTGCTCACATTTACACTTGATTTGCTCATTTAGCAGATTTTTCTCTGATGGGACGTGCAATTCTAAGAAAACAAGAATGCATTTCACCTGCAGACAAATACAGTTGGGGACATGCGATTCTTTAAGTATAATCACTTATTCCAACACTACCATGAGACCAAGGCTTACTCTGTGCCATATTTGACTTACAAACCTTGAGTAGTAAACCAAGTTGCAGTCCCAGTTTATATGTAGAGGACCCACTGTATTTACATTGTGTACACCCACCAGGTGCCTAATAAACATTCGGTAGACATTTACTGGATAGTAGTGAGTGTATACAGGGTAGTAGACGGTGGGTAATGGACACACCAACCTGTGTAATAACAGATTGTTGACAATAAATAGAGAATAGCAGACAAAAGACAACAAATCGTAGTCTGTAGATAATGAACAGTGTATAATGGACAATGTACAACAAAAATCGGTTAAAGGAGGGCAGTATATAAATGAAAGTGGATAATGTATAACAGACAGTGGTCAACGTGTAATTTAAAGGATAACGACCGTGCCGCTGCTCGGCTTCTCTCACCAGTTCTTTTCTCAATCGCAGACCCTACACATACGCCCTTTAAGGGCGAAGAGTCCGTTCTCCAACCTGGCAAGACAAATCTCAGCAACTCTTATGAATGTTCAATTCTACACGAGCTCCAGTTTTAAAAACTGTGCGTTAAGCAACCCCAACCGTTTGAAACAAACACCGATTTCGGACGAGCTCCTCAAAGCCGCTGAAACACTTCCGGGATTACTCCATACATGCGCAGTAGTGCAGCAGACCTGGTTTGCCCAGCTGCGGCAGCCGAGAGCAGGCGCTGCGCAGACGTCTGACCACGTGTCCGTGTACTTGGGTTCACGGCGGGCACAGAAAGGGGCTGAGGTCACCTGTTCACTCCTTATTGCAGGAACAGGCTGACGGGGTGTGTGGAATGACACTCTGCAGGAGAATACAGACTTTTTTGAGCCTTAAACCTGTTTCTTTGTAAATATGGACACCCTGTTAGAATTTAACTTACACTGTCACAAGGTCTCCAAAACCGAGAGTAGCGTATGCAGTACTATATAGGCATGGTGCTGTAGAGTAGCAGTACTATAGGGTAATGGTGCCATATAGTCTTGGTACTGTTAGGTAATGGTATTGAAGTGTAATGGTGCTTTACAGTCTTGGTCCTTTAAAGTAATCATAGGGCAGGCAGTGGTAACTGTTGGTTCGTCACTAAAAAATTACATTTCACACTAATATTCACTTTGAATATTAAAGGATATTCCATTTTAAAAGCACACAGTTCTCCCAAATTCATTCTCTGAAAGGAATTATTTCCACCCATTCATTCTTATGCATTTTACCTTGGTCAGGTTGCAGTGGTCTGGAACTTATTCTAGAATCACTGGGTGCTGGGCTGCAAAACTACACCCTGGATGTGAATGGTGGCAACACATGCACACACAAATTCACGCACATACACAGTACGGGCAGTTTAGAGTGACCTAAACCTAAAATGCATGTCTGTGGACTGTGGGAGGAAACCAGAGCATGAAGAAACCCACGCAGACAGGGGGAGAACATGCAAACTTCACACAGAGATTGTGCTGGCCCAAGGAATTACTTGATATGCCAAAATATGTCTGCTAAAAATAGCTATAAACATCTTATGATGTTTTCAATTAACTGTAACATTGATTGCCATAGAATTCAGCTGTATTCGGGTTTGGAAAAAAACATCTGTGATTTTGAAGTCAGAGGTATTTTCAATAAGAGGGGAGCAAAATCGTTCCACAGGGGGGCGGTGCAAGACAGGTTTACTCACCTCCCGGTCAATGAGTCCAGAAGGTTTGCAAAGATCCAGTCTGGTAATGCAAAGTGAAATCAACAAGGTAGTTTTAGATATAACAGTTTTAGTCTTGTCCTTAATTTGGATTAATATGCTGATTTAAATTCATGATGATAATGATTAATTATTAATGATGGGAGCATACTACCTGTGATGGACTAGCACCCCACCCAGGAGCTGCATCACAGCCTAGTGCCCTCTGCTTCTGGGATGGGCTCTTGACTGCTGCAAACCTTCTCAGGATAAGAGGTTCCTGATGAATGGATGGATGGGAGCATATTAAAAATCATAACTCAAATATGAACATAAGCTATAATCATTTGTTTTTCACCATTGCACTTTAACCTAGTACATACAGACATGGTGCCAAGATCTGTTTGTAAGAAGGCCTGTGGAGATCTGTTCTGAAACTCCTAAAGAAAAAAATAACTCCATTATATACTTCTTACCATATTAAAATATTAAATATGTCAGAGTGTCCACAGCTGCTACAGGACACTCTCAAAATGGTGTCACGTTGAAGCGGAATAAGCAGACGTGCCCAGGCACAAATGCAACCAACTCCGTTTATTGCAAGGGGCGTTCCTAAGTCGTGGTCACAAAGCAGGCGAGGTTTGGGTCCAGTAAACAACTCAGTGCAGGTAGACAAACAGTAAAGGGTGAGACTAAATCGGTGGTCAAGCACAGGCAAAGGTCGGTAACGATTAAGACTGGGAAGATGACTGCTCGGTAGGCACACATGAACCATGGGCCAATACTTCGCATTGGTCTGTCGGCAAGCGCTGATCTAAATAGATTGTGCCTAAGAGGATGCAGGTGATCAGGAATCAGGAGGGGCGGAGTCCGGAGCCGGGGGCGTGACAAATGGCCTTTCTGATGAGACTGATAATCAGCCCTACAACCAGCTCCCATCTTTCCATATATTTTCAGCTCTGTTGTACACATTTTTAACGCACACATTTTTGGGTTATAAATTTTTTCTATAAAAAGACTGTCTCATGTAAGACGTACCAAATAACCAGGCTGACAGTGAAAGACAGCAGTTGAGCTGTCATCTTTAACATGAGTAAGATTTATTTGAAAACAAGGAGCATCCAGTTATGATCACAGACTCTGTGCCAACATATCTGAGCCAGTGGAAGGAAATGAAAACAAGAGCAGTGAAAGCTGAAATATTTCATCGTGACGCTTGGCGAACTCCAGCACGTCCCACACTGACAACCTGCCAAGCATTCTTTAGCTGGTTTATTTATTAAGGTTGTTCAATTACTCATAGTAAAAAAAAAACATGCAGCTTTTGCCAGAAAGAGATTCTTTAAAACTGGCACACTGGAGTCTGAGGAGGTCATTGTTGGGTCCATTCATACTTAAACAAATTTCTTATGCAATAATGCATTATATTCTTTGACATTTCATGTATTTGTGAATTTGATTACATATACAGCAACTTAGTTGACTTTTATGCATCAACAAGCCACTTTTTATTGCCCTTTGGAGGTGCTTTAGGCCAATGCGTGGAAACATGCAGCGGAGCATAACACAGTTTATCAACCATTTAAATTTGTAATAAATTTTCTATTATCTTACCTGTAGGGGATTTTTACTGCATAGCACTGACTGGGCTTTGCTAGTAAATAATGCTGGATGTTGGAAAAACAAACATCTCATTCACTACACCTTGTGGTATTGTTTCAAATAGTCATTAAAAGAAAGATTTAAAAACTATATTCTAGGATGCCAGTTTTTTAAAATTAACAAGGTAAAACATTTTAGACATAATATAAGGTGAATTTCCTGGACAGACTTGGCACACAGGTACTTCTCACCCTAAGTGAGATTATCACATAGTCAAGTTCATTAAACTCCAGAAGGGCTATTTACTCTGGTGAGCAGTACTACACTGGCAGGGGCAGTAGGTTCTACTTACTGTCTTGTACATTTGACACTTCAACCCCACAACCAGTCACATTATTTTGAACAATGTAAAATTCATTGTCTGAGATGACTTGGGGAAGTGGGAATACTGACATGACATACAACATGTAATAATTTCACATCCAGAACATATGATTTGACGCTCACTGAGTTTCTCGCTACACACTTGGATTGCTGATATACATGACACACATGGATTTTCTTGCCACATACATTCACACACTTTCTCACACACATATGTACATTTGGTGATATATGTTGTTATTACTGTTTGCATGTCATTCCACACATGCTGTACAGGTTCTACACAGATGCTGATGCACATTCTCTCCCTAGCCCACACACATACATGCTGACAAACTTGCTCACTCAAACACACAAATTAAATATAATAAACTTGATGGTATATTATTTGTTATTACTCTGTGCACATCATTATGGCTGGTGCATGTATTGCTGTCAGTGGCCTCCATGTGTTTGAGCAAAGGAACCAGTAGCTGTTACATATGAACAAATGAAAATTTTAAAATTAGAATGACACATGGCACTGCACAGATATAAATATTTTGGTTTTTTTTCTTTTCCGCATGACTACTACCAAATCTCTGTGGCATTCATCTATTTGATAGCACTAACAATACTTTTAGTAAGTATGTGTACTTTTACTAAATGCAGCCACTTTAATGGTAAAACAGTTTGGTGATTATATACTAATATTATATATGTTATTACTATTTACTGTTCCACTGCTACATCTTTTTAACCCAGGCAGCAGCGGGTAACTCAAATAGTTATAATATGAATGTAAAAAGTCAGTAGGAATATTTAAAGCAAATAAGTATAAAATATTTAATTGTCATTTGTTATATATTTGTTACTTTTATTCTTGACAAGATGTAAAAATGCTGTGTTAAATGTAACATATACTGGATTAGCATGGGAGAGGAACTATGCCGGGTTACAGCCTGGCTCAGCTTACGGTGTTGTAGAGATGACCCAGCATGATGAAGTACATCCTAATTATACATAACCAATCTGCTGGATCATAAACAATGAAAATGCTGTTGTAATATGTATATCCCAGTGTTAAATGGTTCTCTGAAAATGCCACAAGGAAATGACCTCACTGATAATGGTAAAACACATAATGATAATGGGCTGAAACCAAGAAGGATGGGCTGAAACAGAACACTGTGGGTTCTGACCTATGCTGATTCAGCACTGAGATTCAACTGTCCAGATTAGTGAACACATGAAAAACACCGTACAGCACAATAAGGTTATTTTAATGCATTTTTACAGTACAAATAAATTGCACAGCATGACAAATGCTTTAGTTTAGTTAGCCAAAGGTGGTCAGCCACAGGAGAGAGGGAAATTTATTATCTGCCTGGTCATAAATTCAGGTGCACAATACCAGATACGTGCTATGAAAAGCAGGTAAGTGCAGGTAAACCTGAGTTCATTCAGTGCAAGTGACCTTCACTAATTATCACAGAGAGCTTCTCGGTTTTCATCAAACTTAAATACACTAAATTTGCATCATGAGTCAGCCTTACAAAATACCATGATACGCGCAGATTAACAGCAATAACTCAGACACTGCAACTGATGCATGCTTTGTTCTGAGGGTAAGTTCCACAGAGTGGCAGATTTAACCTCTGGATATGTCCTCCTCAGTATTGTGGTCACGTCTTGAGGACATGACAAGGACCCAGTGATGCGGTTTCCCTCAGATCATTATATGTACTGTTCACGAAATAGCTCCACCAAACACTGCAGAGAGAGAGCGTTCTCGGCTCTAGCAACCCCATGGTGGTTCATCCCCACAACAGAAGAGGGCTGGGTGCTTCCACAGGGGTACATTTTCAGTCGAGTGGCCTGGGGGCTTAGAGCAGCAGAGACGCACCATGATTGGGGTGGCGCTGAGCCACTTTGAGGTCTTCACTGGCTGCACAGTGTCATGTGGCCTGTGTAATAAAAACCGGAATTGACATGACAGTGAACATATGTGAGTGACAGATAGGACTCTGTCTTAAAGGAATGGTTAGGGACTGGGGGGCACTATGGGGGACCTTCTGTTGTGGGCGCTGCTTTAGATGGTGGTAGGAGGTTACACAAGGCAACTGGTGGCATAGTGATCATAACTTGCCAGTCAAAAGATGTGGGCTTGAATTCTGGTGCCACTGTTCTACACTGAATTATTGAAATAAATATTTCTCACACATAAATCACTGTAAGCATATTATTGTAAAAATATCACATTGTAAGTCATCTTGAAGAAACTAGTCAGATAAATGTATTATGAGGGGTTT
The DNA here is from genome assembly GCA_900497675.1 of Arapaima gigas. Lineage (NCBI taxonomy): Eukaryota > Metazoa > Chordata > Actinopteri > Osteoglossiformes > Osteoglossidae > Arapaima > Arapaima gigas. The sequence goes on along the minus strand of UFQX01000094.1, from coordinate 327,821 downwards.
TGTTGAGAACAGAGCATAATAAGAATTTCACATTAATTGCTGGGGTGTTGCAGATGGACTGTGGTGGGAATATGCTATAGGTGGAGAATTATTGTTCTTCTGTAGGGGAGAGGGCTACACTGGGTTTAAAATAGGTCTGCAACAATAAGAGAGAAAGGTCCCAGTCTTTATCCACCATCTTACTGATGAAATCCCCTGAGGGACCCAGAGAGAACTCTGAGAAACACAAATAATACTCCATAGAAGTGAAAATTCAGGAGCAGAGAACAGAAAAGCTGCTCTTGGATGCAGTCATTTGGGTTAATGGAGGAGAGGCATTTCACAGGAGATCTTGCATCTCCCTCTCACTCTCTTTCTCTCTCTCTCAAACATAGTGGTTGATTTATCTGACTGTTTACCGCAGCGTACCCTTCTCAGAGCCCAGCCAGAGGCTTTAACAAAAGCACTGGAGGTGCTTGGGTCCATGGTGTTAAATTGCACCACACACAGGCACCTCACCCAGAGGCACCCTCACTCATCAGTCGGTAGACATCCATCAAATATCTCCAGGTGCCTGTCTTGTGGGGAACTCTGGGCTGGGTGTAAAAATTACACTGCCATGATGAATCACCCATAACTGCGCTAATCTCAGTTTATGGATCAGGTTGAAAGACACTGTCTATTTGCTGGCCATTGGAAAGGATTGATTTTGCAGTTAAAATGGTAAAACCTGTGTTTTCCCTGTTTGGTCCCCATGTGTAAGGAGTGTGAGTTGATTTCACATAGCAGATTTGAATTAGCCCAGTTCCATCCACCTACAGGCATGAGTTCAGAGCAGGGTCCAGGAAAGTCCCTCACAGCATCCCATATGCAGTCAAATTTCAGTCACTAGTCAGCAATGAATGGCCCAGATCACCCTGTAAACATGAGGTTTTCAAATGTATGTAGTAACACTATAGGAGGAAACAGTGAATTTGTGACCAGTGAATTGCACAAATTCCAGCCCCGAAAGAACAAAGACAAGGAGGCAGTGAGGAAAGAAGAGCTAACTGTTTCATGGAGTAAATAGTGCTGACAGAATTTGCACTGGCACCGTTGTCATTCAACAGCAGCTACAGCTGAGCAGCCAAACGATTTCATTCGATTCTTTGACCCTTGTAATTGTACTTCAGCTGTGCTGCATTGGAGTGTCACTGGGGAGTTCAAAACTGTTATGATAGAATGGCAGAATATTTATCCTGGCAATGCAAACTCTGAAAACAAACATACAGTAAACACATGATTTAACTATATGACACTTATAAAGATGTAAGTTCTTATTACAATTCCAAAATGATAAGAAATAGGACAAATGTGAAAGCTTGAACAATGTTTCTTTTGTAGGTACCTTAGATAGTTATACTTGAACTGAATAAAATTATTATTTGCTGGATTAAGGTAAAACTGTAGTTAAGTAAGTACTGTTGGTGGAAAATGTCCATTCTCTACTTCTCACCCAATATACAGCAGCCAGGACCAACAGGTAGAGTAAAAGGTGATAAAAGCTGCTGAAGCATTAGGGGACTGCTGAGAAGAATTAGAGGACTGAAGTGAACTGTATAAATGGGTAAATAACTAAACAGTTCAACAGTGTTAGTCTCTTTGGAGAAAAGTGTCAGCTATGTAAATGTAGCCATAATAACAGTCTGAAATGTTTAATGAGGCCAACTTTTGTCTGCTGGGGTGACTTTCCTTGGGCTGTAATGCTCATTGCAATTGATCTATCAAGAGACTATTTGTTGGTCTTTGGAATATCAAAGAGGTTCTCAAAGTTTAGAAATGACTCATCGCTGATTAAGCAGATTTTCACCAGGTTTTGTCCATTACTGATGTACACATACTTCTCAAAGGATATGTGGACTTGCAAAATACATGCACTCCGATGTTAATGGCCCGTGTGTGTGCCTACACCACTCTGCTTCCTCTTATAATAAACGCTGAGACTTGTTTATTTGCATGTACCCAGAGCAAGAACCATAAAGAGTCTAGCCTCCAATTTATGCTAGTAGAATTTCACCAAGTTATAGAGGTGCTTGTATTCTCAAACTTTCTATGTGCAGTTTTTCAGTAATATATGCAAGGAAAAGAACACACTGTGAGAATGGCTTAATATGAATAAAATGTTAGAACATTCCATCAAACTCCAAAATTTGAGTTAATATGATGGAATTGGACTGATAGCAGAAATGCTGCTGACTCTGGTCCCAGGAGTGCAGGAGCTCATTTTCTGCTTGTTTTGAGCAAGGTTCTTGATGGAATGTTTACCAAGATTAATGGATGATTTTGCATCTTATAAGGCATGCAACAGGAGGTGTAAGTCATTTTTGGTAACAGTGCCATCGAATCAGCAAACAAGAGGAAGAAGTGGACCTCTCCTACTGTAAAGACACTGAGAAAACTTGCAGCAACATTTCAATCTCCTTCTAGGCACACTGTCTGACAACCACATTGGTATCGACCTGCTTTGTGACAAACTTACCGTCCACATCTAATGTACAAATAAGCAAGAATTGCCCCAGAGACTTCGGGGGATGCAAACAGATGGAAATTGTGCTTCTTCAGCTCCCAAAGCTTCCTTGCAGCCACATTCAAAGCTGCATACATCCCCTCATGACTGGATAGCGACACATTAGCCTAATGGTTCCTGCCTGCTTGGCCCCCTACAGAGCGCTATCTTAAAAGCCCATAAGTTGAGATTCATTGTACACCAGAAATGGCTATATCTAAATAGCAAAAATGTCATAGACCAAAATAAATCTTCCTAAAATAACTGACAGTGGAAACACACTAATATGCATCTGCATACATCAATTTAATAATGAATCCTTTTATCATTACACTCCAATACTCTGTTGGGCATTTGTATTTTTAGGTCATTTTTGTTTGCTTCCTTAGCCCCCCCCCAGTGCCCCAGACGAAATGAAGCAACCTTCTTCTAGTCGTCTCCTGGAGACAATGAAGAGGTAAAAATGAATGCTTATTATTGACACCAGGCAGGTTAAGACCTGTTTTCTCCTCTGATTGTAAAGTATTGATTTTTCCTCTGTGAGCTCCTTTCATCACCCTGACAGTGCAGTTGGTTGAAGTAAGGAGGCATCCATCTAGGAACTGCAGTCAGACTCACTGGCCAGGTTAGTATTTTTCATACTTCACTTTTTCATACTTCACTTTCTCTGTAGGGCACACAGGGTCAAATGGATTTACCAGGTCTATACACAAAACAGCAAGTACATTTATACTTACTGAAAAGCACTGTCTGTTCAACTAAATTTCCACTGTGGGATGATGGCCAGTTGGAGGTGGCTGGGCTGGGGACAGCAGGTTTCACAACAGAAACTGAAACTGGGGACATGGCAGAACAAAAACCAACAAGAGAAGAAAAGAGTGAAAAATGCTAAGAAAATCTTAAAAACCCACCAGTCCACATAACAGGTCCACAACAGCTACTGCACAGTCCTTATAGGGTCCTAACCCAGTCCTCACTCATGTCTCTGTAGACTTCAGACTAGCTGCCTCATGTCAGTGCCTTCATGTCTCCATAACCACTTACAGCTTGTGTCAACTGGCCAAGAGAGATGGCCTGGAGCATAGCCCCAGATGGGGCGACCATCAAGCTCACCCCCACTGTTCTCTCTCAACTTTATTCCCAGTTGCTTTAAAAGGGGGAAAGGCTACAAACATTTATTCAATCCCAGCAGTCCCTTCTGCTGTAAACATGCCAGTGTAGACAGATCACTATTTCAGGCCCCTTTTATATTTTTCTTCATGTGAGCTTCATCAAGTATGTGTAGTGAGTATGTGTACATTTGCACTGTCATTGTCATGCCACAGTGTTGATTTATGTGGATTTATGTATACTGGGATTAGTTTTCCAGTTGTGTTCTTAGGGAATGGAGCTTAATGAAACAGCACTAAAGAGGTCATTAGTATAGTATATTGCATAAATGGAGCTTGAAAACTGTGCATGCTCAGCAAATATAAAATAGATTAGTGGTATCTTTGTTAACAGCAAATAAACAAAGAAAAGAGTATTTTATGAATAACAAGTATAAAATGTAAAAATATATTTTTTAAAAATATGCAAAATTATTTTGATAAAAACTGGTGTCCATCCAGGGGTTGTTTCATGACATAGTGTTCAATGATTCCGATATAGGCTCTGGACCGCTGCGTCCCTGACCAACATAAAGTGATTGACTGATAATGGATGGATAGACAGATGTTTTGATAAAGGACTAAAATAAAACAGGGCTATCGTGAAAGAACACCATATTAGGGAGTGTAAGGTGTGACTGTTTTTAAAATTTAACTTTATGTTTGTGAATAATTCTTGTGAGCAGAGCTTTAAATAGTGATGGACTGACAGGAAATGTCTTGCTTTTCCAGAACTTTCACCAGAAGTATAGTGGATTCAGGTTTCAGAATGAAGATAAACATGCTGCTTGTGCATATTTTAACAATGCTATTTTGTGTAGAATGAATGTTATGATTTTGTGTTCCTTAGGCCTGTCACAGTTGACTTTTCAGCCACCAGACCTCCATCACTGCCCTGAGTCCGGTGCACTAGATATTGCACACAAGCCAACGAATATGGGGCAGCTTGTCTAGCAAACAAAGTCTAAACAAAAAAATGACTAAATCACGGACCTATTCAGTGTCACAGACCTGTGTCTCTTTGCTTTATCACAAATGCTCATATTGATCTGTGTGGAGTCTCCACTGTTGCACCTCTCCCAGAACTGCCTGTAGGACCCCACTTCCTAGAGATGAAATACCTATACTAACAGCTATACATAACTCCAGACTTCATATGGAAGTCCACAAACAAGTGCTGGAGCCATGTCTTCAGAGGTGCACTGAAGTTGGAGGTACACTGGGGCACCTGCTAGCCCAATGTCTGCTTTAAAAGTGATATACTACACTGCCATTGTTAATGTACATTCTGCACCTGTGATAATCCAGGGAAATCCACATCTCTGGTTGAAGAATATCTGCTGCATAATTTCATAAGAGCTCTTACAACAAGGAACAAGCTGTACATGATACAACAGTATAAAAGGCTTACACTTAAATGTCTGCTGCAAAAAGCAAGTAAGGTCTGATTTTAAAACTATGAAATATACATTTTCAACACTACACTGGTGCAATAGTTAAATGTGTGCACCAAAAGGTTCCTGGTTCAGAGCCTATGAGGAAACCTTATATCTTTATCATATCAGCACAGGGCAATCAGTAAATGTTTATTATTAGTTATTAATTTATCTCGTAATTTTATCAAATGTATCCTACAGCTTGAGGCTTGTACAATAACCTACTTACACTGAACAGTTTATATAGCAGGGTAATTCCTACAGGGTGGCATAATGGTGCAGTGAGTAACATTGTTGCCTAATTAAGTCTGGCTATGTAGATGTGGGTTCAAATCTAGCTCATTCTGTATGGGCTTCCTCCCACAGTCCAAAGACATTTTTCAAGTTAATTGTTTTCTCTAAACTGCCCACTGTGTGTGTGGCTGTATGCTGTGTGATCACCCTGCCACTGACTAGCATCATAGACTATGTGTAGTTTCATAGGCTAGCACCCAGTGATTCTTGGGAAGGCTCTAGACCACTGCAACCCAGACTGGGATAAAGCAGTTAATAATAATGGCTGAATGGTAATTCTTACCCTGTCAGTTCAGGGTAAGTACCTTGATCAAGGGTACTACAGCTGAAAGACAATTCAAGGTTAGGTCTTCTGCTCTCAGAGTCACTGTTCTAAAATTTTTATGAAATTGCATAATGAAAAAAGCAATGAGATTAACCTCCTGTAATAATAGTAATAATAATAATAAGAAGAAGAAGAAGAAGAAGAAGAAGAAGAAGAAGAAGATATTTCTAATCATTTAAAAACATGCACTTGTAGATAAAAATCTTTTTTTTATCCTAAAGCCCACAATAAATTGACTTGCTGGTTTATCTAATACTTCCCTAAATCCCTACGAGTAATACATCACCAGTTGTGACAGACTGTCAAATAGCTCAATGATTCCTGCTGCTTGAAGATCAGACTCCTTAATACCATCCATATTCTTTTGTACCACTTCCTTTTGTACTCCCTCTATACAATAATCTCCAAGGACCAACATAAGCCTTCCAGTTCTAAGACTATTTTGCTACTAGTTTAAAGAATAAATATGTCCAAGGGTTGTAATGGCAATTTAGGCGGTGGCTAGAATGCTAAAGAAATCTCAGAAACACACACACATGCATGCACGCACGCACGCACGCACGCACGCACGCACGCACACATGCACGCCCACACACACACACACACACACACACACACACACACACACACACACACACGCACACACACATATACAAAAATGCAAAGAGAGAGTTGTGAAACATTTTCATTTTTATTATTATGCACCACATTCCCTTTGAGGAACCTGCCAGTTTGAAATTCAGACCCAGAGAGCACAGGAGTCAAAGTGTGTTTCTCATAGAGAGTGTCTGGGCTGTCAGCTGTCTGCTGTGTAGTACTGCAGTATGGACAGCAGTTAGGAAGGATTCCCATCAGGCTGCCATTACAGTCACACAGCAAGCATTCCGCATATATAGACATAGAAGCAAAAACAAACTAGTACAGTGGATGGGAACCGTGGGGAGAAAGGGATCAAGGTGTATGGTATGCTGAAAGAGGAAAGCAAGTAAACAGGGACACCTTTTCATTTAATCCGAGGAACAGCGTAGCCAGAGTTGTACAGGAATAAACCACGTAATAATGAACAACATCTCAGGGCTGGGAATTTGTCCCTTTTGTAGTGAGGCACTCTGGTGTCATGCTGTTCCCAGCACCATCAAAAACCCCTCATGTCTGCAGCTTGCTGGGAAACAAGATGGAATCCATATCCCACGACAGCTAGGCCCTTCAGCGATTGACCTGCTGGTGCAAAATCCAGGATAAAAAAAAACAAAAAATTAGGCTCAAAGTTGATCCTGTTTTGGACCAACAGGTGGGAAAAGTTTGGTTCATCCACCTCCAGCTGCTCAGTGGTTGTGCTGGACAATTACGGGTTAAACTGGCCAAATGTCACCAGTGATGGAGCTTAGCAGACACCTGACAGGCCATAAGGAGGGGCACATGGTGCTCTGGGTCCGTAACTTAATACAGCTGTTGTGTAGATGGAGGGAGAGAGGAAATGAGACTAAATAAAAAGAAATAAGAGGAAACTAGAGCTTGCGAAGGATGACAACAGTGATGGGACACATGAAGGGTACAAGATGAGGTGGGGACAAAAGACTATAAATGGAAAGAAGATGAGATTGCTCTTATTTGAGAATGCTGGGCTCCACAGTGTGATTGAGTGTGCATGAAATATTGCTGGGATTGCCCAGCACCACTTCACTGGCGCTTGAAACACAAACAACATGCAAAACACACAACAAAATCATACACACACGCACACACACACACACACATACACACACACACTGCAGCATGAGTACCATGAGCTCTGAAGGAACTTTACTCTTGTATTTCTGTCCGGAGGGTTATTTTTCTGCCAGTCGAACATCAGATATCAAAAACAAAACAGCAACACCAACAACAACAATGACCCCCTATGACAGACCCTCCCCAAGTCAGAGAACAGAACAAAGTGATCTGCCTCATTTAAACACACGTCAAGCCCAACTGAGAACTGCCGAAACATTATGCTTTTGATATATTGTTGCTACTTCGATTGGACAGCTCAATTCCTCATCTGTTCAGGGAAAAGCTCGGAAATTGTTTTTTGAGAATGAGTGAGATGATATGCAAGCAGCTCGCACTGAGTCACATGGCCAGCAGCATTGGAAATGTGACTTACATCCCCATTTAAAGGCCTTCGACTAACTTGGAGCCTCAATCACAGCTCCAATTCCTACGCAGTTCATTCACCTTCTGATGTCTGGGATGTCTTGCAGGAGTCTATTCAAATATACTCAGTTTTTAAATTTTTAACAAACAAATGTTTTGTCAGTGCTATCCATGTATTTTCTTTTTGCACAGTTCAACAGATGGGTCTCACCTGAGATTCAAACTGACAGCCTATAGATACAACTTTTGCACCTCTTGCAAAAGTTTCCTTATGTTTCAAAATATATCATTGATACAATTAGCTGATTTTCACCAGGATTTCCAAAATATTCTCACCTGTACCCTAATGCTGTTGTTTTTCAATAATACACACGTGCAGACTTCTCACAACACTCAAGGCCTCCAGGAAGGAAAATCCAAGCACAAGGCAGTTTTGGCCATTCATTTCAAAACACATCTACTCCCCCCAGCAGAAATTCATTAGCAGATCTGTAAAAGGCTGATGTGGGTTGTGTTCCAATGCATGTATGTGTGTGTTCATGTGTAGGATGAAAAAGGTCAGACAGGTAAAGGTGAACTGTGCACAGCAGCAAGTTCTTGGAAGAGAGCGGTTAGTCTGGTTCGGAGCTCTTTTGATAATAGCAACGGTTCACTGTGACCACCATTTTTACTTACTATTAAATTATACAGATAAAAAAAGAAAGGGAACAAGGAGACAGAATGATTACAAAGGAAAGACCATAAACCAGAAAAGAGCAGAAGATAATAATACATAAATGAAAAGCAAAGGGCATGAGGCAGTGTCTTGCCTGAAGACACATTCCATAGAAATGGTGAAAATCTGTATGGCTAGCGTGTGTGTCTATGTGCATGTGCATCTGTATGTAAGTGGGATTATCTGAGTGTTTATATGCTATATGTGTGCCAGTGAATTAACAGAAATATCTGTTTATAACTGCACTTGTGCAGATGTCTTTGTAAATGTGTTTGTGATGGACACAGGTGTTTGTGTAGAAGATTGCTTATTTGTACATATGTGCATGTACAGACATGTGTCTGTGTTTGTTTAGAAGTGTGTCCTTATGTGTGTATCTTGCATGTGTAAACAAGTGCAGTGGTGGAAACCTATGTGTCATTTGTGTGATGTTTTAAGAGTTTAACTCCACATTTAGGCATCTCAACCAGAGAGACAATGATAGTGTTTAGAGGAGAACATGATAACTGTCCCTGAGAGATACAGTGCACTGTGGGGGGCTGTAGAAGCGTTTTGATTCTTACACATTTAATACAAACCCTTATGGCACATGTTGTCAGTGTGTTCAGGAAGAACAGTCAGAATACCATAACACTGCAAAAACCTCCATTTCTGTTTGAGTAATGTCACAATGGACAGCTTTTCAATCTCTAATATAATGAAATGCTGGCCATGTTTGAAGTTTGTGGATTGTCTTACAATTGAAAATGTCCTTTTCAACAATCCCTCTATCATGAGAAACACAGACATTAAAAAGAAAGTTCAGCAGCTCCCTGGAGGCTCAGACAGTGATAGTCACACCCTGCCTTCCTGTATATTAACTCCTGGGCCTCGGATCGTGTTCTGAATCTGACCTGTACTATTATTCTTGCACTTCATCGAGGAGCGCTGTAGAGGGCAAATGTGGTGTAACGTGCATCGCTCCACTACGGTTTCTCTTCTGACTGCAACATCACTGGTTCTCATGGACCCGGTTGCGGTTCTTCCTTCAGCGTTGAGCAGAACTAGGGATGTGAGAAACAGTGACAGTGTGTCCTGCTTGTAGAGACAAATAAACTGATAAAATTATAGTTTAAAAAAATCAGTATTAAATGCAGTGATATCAACATACAACTTGGCATGCCTAAGCTCTTTACCTCCCTCAGATGCACAAATAAAGCATAGGGGCAGAACTCAGTATGGTTTTCAGCATTTCATTGGGCTCTACATTGCATGGAAATGGGCCTGCCTGAAAAGATGAGGGGGATAATTATCTCAAGTGTCAGCCATGCCTTGCAGACAATCTCACAGCTGCGCTACTTAGAGAAAGAAACTTGGTACAATGTGCTTTTCGAGATTATATATATTTATTTAAATGCTGAGCCCCTGAAATACTAATCATTGTTGTTTACACCATTTGCACAAAATATACATGACAAAAGGTTCAAAGGTCCCCCAGCATACATCTCTAAACTCACATTCCTATCTAAAGCTTCTTTCTACTCACAAGTTCTAATGTTTCATGGGCTAAATAAATAATTATGTCAGGAGAAGAGAGCTGAATGAGGCATAATTTTCAAACTAAGGTATAACTACATTTTTGTTGGTAAATCTCAACTGGTTGCATGAGCTATTTAAAAAAACTTATTGTGGCCTTACAGGTGGATTATAAGCAAACTTCAGTTTTATTAGAAAATTTGGTTAGAGTTTTTGCCAGATTCTTTAAGTTTTAAATATTTAAAACATGACAGTCTTTCATAAGACATTGCCAGTAGTTAAGGCTACAGATGGTGCTGTTATTGTGTGTTAGTTTAATATTTTTGTACCCAGTGGACAGACTTGTTCATTCTAGTTATACACTGATATCTCTCACCATGACTGCAGCATCTGTAGGTGAGAACCCCTCTAGCACCATGTCCACTCTTTCTACAATGGTTATATTCTATACAACTGTTGGATTTATGAGCACTCAGACCATCAGTTTTCCCTGATGCAACTCTTGACTGCATCAAGACAACTCTCCCATCCACTGGGAGAAATGTGGGCTGCTGTCCCCACAACCCTTTGGGGTCCTTCATGTTGTGAAACTTCAAAGAAGTTTCAAAGAGGTTTCTGCTGATCAAGAAGTCTGATACCAGAGACAGTATTGCATGTGGAGACGAGACCTGTTACATCTACTATATCTGGTAAGACCTTTTATGGCTAATCAGTACTTTTATAGTTCCTATAAGAGGTCCATCTCCTTTCCTACCTAAATGGTGACTTTCTGAGTCCTATGACCCATCTTTCAGTTGTATTGATCAAAACTGTGTAGATCTAATTGGGTGTCTTTGTGGGTGGTGAGTGCATGAGGCTGCTTATTCTGGTCTACATCATCTTTTTGGGCTGAGATTGGCCAGACTATGAAAGCAACCTTGCCAGCAGGTGCTCACCAGTAAACACCAACCCCCAGGCATTGTTCCAGGGATAGCTCACAGTAACACTTGCCCAGGGAAGCCACTTGTACTACTATTTCACCTTTCATCATTCTGTCCTTTGAATATATTTTTGTTTTATTTTTGATCTCAGATAGCTCAAGCCCCTTCTCGGCAGCAAGGTTGTTAGCATGTTGGTGGGTTTACACAGCACGCAAATGTGGGAGACCAAGTTTTGATTCCAAAAGGAGAGCACAGTGGTGAAAAAATAGTCATCATAATCTGCAGTAAAATACACAGCAGGTAAAATATGTCTGTTGGGACATCCACTTGTGATGCATTAAGGACCAGAGGACCAGCAGAAAGCATACATGCATAATAATGTATATGTGGAATAACTATCAAAAACGTAAGAATGAGGACTGTGAATACTGGATAAATAATACTACACATGATGTTATTACTAGACAATAATATATCATATATTGCAAAGGAATTATCACAATAGACATCATATGAAATAACACACAGTACACACACCCACCAAACCACAGTGAATGAAGAGCGTTTGCATGGAGAATTCCTGTTTTTCACTGCACCTTTCCTTTTTAATGTTTATTTTATCCATGATTTTGAATAGGTGTCCAGCTAGTTGAAGCACTGAGTGAGGTCCAGCACAATGGTGCAAAAGTCAGCAAAGATTCAAATCTGCATCTTTGAGGTAATAAATATAAAGCCCTGGTGTGTTACTGAGACTGAGGGCACAAAATCATTGTGGGAACTAAGGTGGCGGTGGGATGACAGCCAGATTCCAAACGATGTGATGGCACTGAAATCTGTTTTTTCAAAAGTCAAAATATTTGCTTTGTATCTGTCAGTGACTCCCTTTGAGCGCGCGCGCGCGTGTGTGTGTGTGTGTGTGGACACAGTTCAGTCTCTCTCTCGCCGTAGAAGCGCAGATGCGGACTGTGCCGACAGTCTCGCACTCAACACCCAACACTGAACATGAAATATCAAACACTGAACATCAAACGCTGAAAACTAAACATGAAATGTGAAAAACTGAACATCCAATTTTGGGACAGCTGGACAGGACGAGCAGCGCCTGCGGACATCGATAGACGTTTTATTTCACTGAGCCGTCAGTGGTTCGAAGTGATGAAGCTGAAGATGATGAATTCGTGTTGCGAGATTATTTGAATTTATTCCTGAATACAATTTGAGTTTAGATGTTATGAAAACCCCTGAAACCGAGCTACAAGAAGACGGAGAAGAAGGAGGTAAGACAGCTCGAAGTGATGAAGCGCGGCGGGTAAATGAAAAGAAACAGCTGGAATCGCTCCGTCTGTGAACCCGGTCACTGTGCTGAAAAAATAGGTGAAGATGAGGTAAAACTGGTGCTAAACAGAACAACTGCAGCAAAACTGCTACAGAAAAATGAATGTAAAGCAGATCAAAGGTGGTAAAAATAGGTAAAATTGGTGGTATACAGCTGTGGTAAAACTGCAGCAAAACTAATGTAAAGCAGAACAACTGTGGCAAAACAGGTGTTAAACATAAAGAAACGGGGGCAATTGAGGTAAAAAGCAAAATTTGTGTTAATGGTGCAGCAGTGGTAAAAATGAGGCAAAACTACTGTTAAACAATTGATAAAAAAAGGTCCTTTATATAAAAAAACTAAGGTGAAACTAGTTAAACTGGACAGTCTTGGTAAAACTGTGATATTGTGTTAAACAGCTGTGGTAAAACTGATGTCTAACAGAGGAGCTGAGGTAAAACTGGTAAAACTTCTTAAAGGGATCAGATGTGATAAAACTGTGGAGAATTTTTTGTGCAGAATTCATGATCTTGAAGGTTGGCAGTGTCTTTCTTATAGGGATACAGAACAATTGTTCATTTCTGCATTAGGACAAATATCTGTAAGAGGAAGCATTTTTAGGTTTTAAAGTGACATTTTGCAAATGTAAGAATGAAGTAGAGATTTTCCCACTGAAAATGAACATTAAGCAGCTGGTTAGTGTAGGAACCCATTACACACAGCACACACCCTTTGTGCAGCATTTGTCATGTTCTACACAGCCATCTTCTTACGCAGATAGTTATTATTTTGTCATTTTCGACAGAGGTCCTTAGTTTCCTGGCACTAATTATCATTAGTAGTTATCACTGGGATTTCACTCATTGACTCCTTCATTCCTTTGTCATTATATTTCTTTTTTAATGTAGAGAATGTACATCTAGGCTTTGTTCATTTTAAAATTCATGAGGGGAACTGATGGTGGGAATTGTTCAAGTTCCAAAAGGTGTTATTTTTGTAGCACTAAAAACAGCACATTGAAAACAGGGCAACAACCTTATATTTTACACAACACCAAAACACCAGATAATCGAGCTCAGGTATGGAAATAAGCTGCAGGGAGGATTCTGTATTATGTGGTGACATGTTGATCATTGTTTGAGAGCAGGTCCATACCCTGGTCAGTGATGGGTTCATATTCTAGGTCCATATCTTACTCTGATATGGACTGACTGATCGGTTCCAAACTCAGGCCAATGACCGGTATCAATTCAACAGGAGCAGACAGATTTGTGAGTATGTCTTAGAAAGAATATATAGTAAAATCTGTCACCTGTCAGGGCAGTAGTGGGATCTATGTTCAAACTCTGTTCCTCAGGTGGACAATTACATAGTGGTTAGGTGCTTGTATTTAGTAGGCTGTCAGTTCAAGTATAGAGAGCGACCTCTCTTGTGCTCTTAAATAGGGTGGGCATTAATCCTCACCAATATCAAAAGTAAAATGTGTAGTAAGTCCATTAGTACTCAATTCCATTACTTACTATAGTCTATTTTGTATTTGATTTTTCATCACAGCTCTCAACTATTAATCTACTACCTGACAAACTTGAAAAAATGATTCCGAAGAAAAAACATTGAGCTGTTATTTTGCGACTTGCTGCTTATTTGGACTGGTGGCTTTTTCAATGTCTGGATGACTCACTCCCGCATGAGTGGCTGGTTTATTGAGTATAACTGAGAGATGAGTGACTAAATTCTTTGAGGATGAGTGCATTAATCAGTTAGTTATAAATGATCGACTCACTGGAGACAGCCATCATTTGGGGATTAGTTAGGAGATCACTGGGGGACAGGTGAGTAAATCACTGGCAATGACCGACATACACACCAGAGATGAGTAAGCCTCACTTGGAGATGAGTGGATGATTCATTGTGTGCGATAGGATCAATTGCGAATGAGTGTCTGGATCACTGGAAGTGACTAAGAGGCTAACTGGACCATGAGCAACAGGGCCACTGTGGGATGAGAGGTTGACTAACTGGGGACCGATGACCAGATCACTTGGGGCAGAGTGGTTGAGTCACTGGTGAATGAGGATCTCTGTGGGATGGAGCGAGCATGTTTTGTGCTTCACTGATCCTGGACTGTCTCCAGCAGCGATTTTAATACAGCCGAGTGTTGCTGAAAGCAGCAGAGCAAAATATCAGTGGTCTGTCCTCATCAGTGTGCCTGTAAGGGGTGTAAATGCATCATTTAGGTGGAATGTCTCAGTGGAAAACACACACCTCCAATTTCAGTATCTTCACTGGCAAACAGCTGGGCAAATGGCTCCATTTGGTTTAAAAAGCCTGTGACACAGAGAAAAACATACGTAATGACCCTTGATGAAAAATAACAGAGATGAGAAATAATCATACTTTTTTGTCTATAAAACTATATGATTCTTTAGGAAGTCTAGTTAACTAAAAACAGGTCTGTTTTACCAACAATACAGAAATGAATGAGAAATTAGCTGTGGTTAAATATTAAATGCTTTCTTAAGACAGATAGACAGATAGATTCAAAGGCACCTTCCAAGGACTTTTTTTTAAATGTTTTTTGGTAATTCCACAGCATGTTCACTTCCTATCCACCCAGTCATGTCAGCCCACTGAGGCCTTTTAGACTATTAAAAACCTTGCCAAGATTAAAAGCAATCTGATGCATTTTAAACGGTTGAAGTACTGCTTTCCTCTGAGTACATTTTATATGTAAAACAGCATGACGATGCCAGCCAGGTCTTTCTGAAAGGTGCCATTTAAAGAGCCAAAGAGAAAGAGAATAGAAACACTGATTGTGTATTTTACCTCCACTAGGGAGAAACTGCCAATGCAGATCAGCTGTGCCTGCGGCTCACACAGCCTGATTGTGTATTTACAAGTGAATTGTCTTTCCCCAACGTGAAAACGGGAGCGTAATGATGTTTGGCAACGTCTGAGCCACCGTTGCTTTTCATTGTCTATTTTTCATCAGTAATGTTTTTCATTGTTTACTGGATCAAAAAGTCAACGGAAACAATGTGGCAAATAGCACCAGTGATGCCATGATCAGAATATATGGGTTTACATGCTTGTGTGACTGACTGTGTGTGTTTCAGTAAGTGTTTGTGTGTGTGCGTGCAGCTTGATCTTTATTGTTCAGCACTGGTATAAAATGATGAATGGTGACAAGAGCTGCACTCATCTGAAATTTGCATGACAGAAAAAATGTATGTGATACTCATACACAAGTGAATTTGAATTTTAAAACAGATTTTGAGACTGAAGATGGATTATCGCAGTAATAACCACCAGCTCTCTCCACTCATCAGCCTCTGCCTCTCAGCCTTTCTGTCTAACACCTTCTCAGGCTCACTGCTTTTTCTCAGCCTTGCTGCCTCAAAGTCCAGCTGAGTCTCCATCCTGCTGCCTCTCACCTTTTCAGGCTTACTATCTTCCTGCTCTTTGGTCTCAGTTCCTCTCAATCCACTTTCTGCCCAATAAATGTCCAATTCACAAGTACCGTCATCTCCACTTTAAACAACGGAGATCCAGTCAAATTCCATGAAATCCCTTTTGTTAGAGCAGTGGAAGTTTGGGAGTCAAAACAGAGAAAGTTAATGAACGGGGTGTTGGCCTGATCTCAGTGGTACCAAGGAGACATCCTCCCCAACATTCTTCCTGTGGGTACAAAAGAGGTATGAAACCTCCTTAAAGGAGTGCTGCAGTGTGATGACAAATCCACCAGCAGCTCTCCCTTTGTGTGCCCAAGAGTAATGCTCTTGTTTGTGTGCCATTATTTTACTAAAAGATCAATTAATGAATTGACGCACTGATATAATGATTCATTGGTTGACCACTCATTTTGGGGAGTGTCTGAACAGATTCCTTGCATACTGGCTCATCCAACCTTTTTTTAAGTCAGAGGTTTGCAGAAGTAATTCAAGGGTTGGAAGTTGTACAATAGTAGGGCCCCATTATATGTAAGATGCACAAGCGTCTTTACAGGCTTTAAGCTGCTCAGTCTTCAGTATGCAACACAGCAGAGTGTGGCAAACTAACCAGAAAAATAGACCATTGATTCCACAGATACAGTCAGTAAAAATGCCAGATAAGGGATTTAAAAATCCTGCTGAAAATGATTTGTACTGACATTTCCTTTGGCAAGGATTCACTCATGATTGACACCCTAATAACCACTAGTAATGTCCCACGATTTCCCATGTAAACATTTGATCTTTAGTAAGCCAAAGCAGCACTTTATCAGTTTGTTAATTGACAGTGTGTGGTTTTCCAGTATATTGTAGTCAGAAGTAACAGAAGAATAATTATTTCTCACAGATAGCATATAGAAATTAATTATCATTTCATTATGTTTCTCCAGAGTGACTAAGGCCTGATAATTTATAGCTGTTGAGGGTTTGAAAATAAATTGTTAAATAAATGATGACCTTCATTAATACGCTTATTATACAGCTGTGCAGTGGCTGAAACACTAAGCTGGGTGATCTCTACTAGCAGAACAAAAAGTTAGCATTTTTAAAAATTTGGAGGCACACATTTCTTAGGACTGCAAGCAGAAGAAAACTTTATTTTAATACCAGAATTTTCTCAAATTCATCCTACATTTTGTACAAATATATCTGCAAATTTCTTACAAGTATCATTCATATATTAATGGCTTACAAATTTTTATATATTTTACATATGCAAAAATATCTTTATAAAAGCCGCACAAAAATATTTTGCATAACATACGTTCAAATATGTTTCAGATTTCCTCCATACATATATTTTCAAATGCTTTGGAACCATATTTTTACAAGTGCCCTACATCTCTTAAAATATGTACAGTTCTATTCAGTGGTGCATAGTTCAGACATGGAGAATGTGCCACCCATTATTTGATTGAAAATCTGGTGGTTGATGGTTTGAAACCTGCCACTGGTACATTGCCTTTAAGCAATACACTTACTCAGAGCTGTTCCAGTTGACATACCCCACTGTGTAAAGGAGTAAATATTTGTTAGTTGCTTTGGATATAGGCATCAGGTAAATGATTAATAATAATATTAATTTATCCATGTCAGTCTTCAGGTTGGCACTTTGCTCAGCAATATAACAGAAGGATTTTCCTGGTTGGTCTGTACCTTAACATAAGTCAGGACAGCACTTAAACCCAGAGCACACAAACTGATCTTCAGAGAGTTGTGGAAGACCTCACAGACTGATTAATGAAACCAGATCTGTAGCATCTATGTCAATGTACACTGTGTGGTAGCAATTAGCAATAGGGGCTGTCATTAAAGTACAGTACAGTGTTGAAGTTTATTCTTTGCGGTTTCTCTCTTGGTTTTCCAGGGCATCGCACTCAGTTGGCTTTTTTCTCCAAAAGTGATCAAGAACCAAGAGCTGTTCCCACACTACCAAGGCACACAGTGAGATGGACATGCCCTTTAACCAAAAATGCTGCCACCCCCATGCCTAGATTCCACCAGGACTTATTAGCCTCACTTTATGGATTGCATTTTTATAAAAATATCATGGTGAAATGGAGAAAACCTCTTTCAGCATTCTGTAAAGTCAAAATAAATGACAGATGATAGCCCTGGGCATGTCAAGCATCCATGCCCTGCTCTTAACATGACATGGGAGGAGATTGCTGCTTTCATATAGAACACTGGCAGGGGTCCAAGTCCAATTTGTTTTCACAGCAAAACTCCTAGATACGCAGAAGGGAGGAGTAGTCAAAGAGAAGCTGAATACTCAATGAAGGAATGAGACTTGGACAAAGAGGCCACTGCTGATGTCTTTGAAGACCCTGCACTGCTTTTGTTGGGTTTGCAAGGAAGTTCAGCACAAAGCTGAAGCAGCAGAGACATATTGGAGGAGAAACTGTGATCTTGTTGTATATTCTTTCTGAATCATATGGACCTCACTGCCAACAGAAACCATGGATGTTCCATTCCTTGCATGTGTTGAAGAGAAACTCAATATTTTCAGCCTTCCTTTTCTCGGTAGTTTATATAATTAGGTGCTTTTCAGAGAAGTTTATGTATCAGTTCTGTCTGAGCTGTAGCACACCAGTCAATGTCCTGCATGGACTTTTGACATGAGAAAATTAAGGGCATTCAGAGTGATATAGAGATTATGCTGACCTCTGCTCTCTGTTAGTGTTTAGATGGAGATCTAAGGACCCTTGCCCCTTTGTTGGCCGATGACTGAGTACAGCAGCCAAATGAGCCCCCCTGGGGAGAATGTGACTCTGGAATCCTTGCCCCAGAACTGTTCAGGCTGTATCCACAGCCCTTCCCTGGAGCTCAATGTCCCCAAGGCAGTAGCACTGGGTCTAGTTTTGGGGGTCTTCCTGGTGTTTGGGGTGCTGGGTAATGTGCTGGTGATCCTGTCAGTGATGTGCCACCGGCACCTGCGCACTGCCACCCATTATTTCATTGCAAATCTGGCAGTGGCTGACCTTTTGCTCAGTGCCGCTGTGCTGCCTTTCTCTGTCACCTTTGAGATCCTGGGCCGCTGGGTGTTTGGCCGACCCTTATGCAGCATATGGGCTGCTGTAGATGTTCTCTGCTGCACTGCCTCCATCCTCAGCTTGTGCGCCATCTCAGTGGACCGTTACATTGGTGTGAGCTACCCACTGCGCTACCCAGCTATGGTGACAGATCGTCGGGGGTTGCTGGCTCTGGCTCTGCTCTGGGCCCTGTCTGCTGCCATCTCTGCAGGACCACTGTTGGGTTGGAGGGAGCCAGCGCCTGAAGACGAGTCCATTTGCGCAATCAACCAGGAGCCAGGCTACGCCATCTTCTCGGCTGTAGGCTCCTTCTACCTGCCGCTTGCCATTATCTTGGCTATGTACTGCAGGGTGTACGTGGTGGCACGGCGTGAAACCCTTGGTTTGCGTGAGGGCCACAAGGCAGCCGGCTCAGACCCTGAGGGTGTGACACTGCGTATGCATCGTGGGAACGCCACTGTCTTGGATGACGAGACGATGAATAGCCGCACACACTTCACTCTGCGCCTGCTCAAGTTCTCCCGAGAGAAGAAGGCCGCAAAGACCCTGGGCATCGTGGTGGGCTGTTTTGTGCTCTGCTGGCTGCCTTTCTTCCTGGTGCTGCCCATCGGTGAGTCAAATGATCGCCATTCTGGCTCTTGAAGCCAGTCATAGACCAGCTATGTTCCCAACCAAGCTGTATCTCATGGTTCTGTTCATTACTCCTGGTTATAGAGGTGATACAATTTCCTATTTCATAATGACATTTTATTGCATAAAACATAGACGTGCAAGAAAAAGAACCCTCATGTCAACAAATACTTGGTTTTCTGCATTAATTGCTCATAAAATATGGTCTGATCTTCATCTAAGTCAGGATGATAGTCAACACAAGCTGCCAAAACTAATGAATAACTTTTCATGTCTTTATTGAAAACATTGTTCAATCATTCACAGTCCAGGCTGGAAAAAGTATGTGAACCATGACTAAATGAATTCACCAAGTGATCAGGTGCTCATCCTAGCACTACAGATCCACAGACTTGTCTCCACAATTATAAACACATTCCTGTTTTATGAACAAATTTTATAATTCTGATACACATTTTGCAAAACTCTACACAAATCTCAGCAAAGTAGCACAGCTATCATTATGAGCAAACCTGTCCCTTTTGCAGAAACACCTCAGACAGCAGGCAAAACACAGTGAGCTAGTGCATGACAACACACACCTGGGCAAAAACAACCAAAATGATTAACTTTGTTCCCGACATATTCTTTAATATATAAACATGACACAAAGGAGTTAGGGAATAAAATGGAACAAGAAAGCGTACAGAGGGGAACAGGTAGGGGCAGACACAGAGTGATTGTTGGCAACCATGGCATGAATATGCAAGAAGCTGGATGGCAAGTCCTTCCCAATTTAACCAGTTATTCTGTAGCTGGAATCATTAGAACTTTTTGCACTGAAAAGAGGTAAGTCTCATGGTAAATTTGCACAACTATGGCTTGTCTATTGTCACTGTACTCTGCAGAATTCATAGAAGACCATGTGAAAGATGTGAAAGATGCATATTTAGAAGTGAGTATCACTTTACCTGACTCTATAATGTCACTGTTGTTGCATATTCACTGTTGTCTTCCAGAGAATGCTTGAGCTCAATGCGAATGCTGAGCCAGTTGAATATGTCTGTGCCAATGAGGCTGGATTCATTTTGGCTAAAAGGTCTCACAGAAGCAGGAACATTATAACAACAAACAGCAATTGTGGATGTACCTGGACAAAAGGTGGAACATGACAATGTGTGCTGCTATCATTCTACAAGCAGTGGTCCATCATCTCGTCACAACTGGCCCAAACAGCACCGCACTCCATGTGGAGTTCCTCAGTGGACTGTATGAAGTGTTATTCTCAGCCCCACAGAAACAGTACCGGTCTCCAGACCACACTACCTATGCTGTCATACGGGATTATGAAATTAAATTAGTTTTCACCCTTCAGGGGTTGTTCCAGAATGGTTCAATTCCCAACCACACATTCAGATAATCTTCCTTCCACTGTACTCCCCATCCCAATCCCACTGAAAATGTTTTTCCACTTGACGATGAAAGGTATATGATCACCTGTATATTGTAACATCTGGTGGAATTGTGGCTCCCATCATGCAGTGCTGTGTAAATAGTCGGTTTGTCCAACCATGAGAGGAAGCCCAGGGCTTGGCAATGACCCTGAGGCTGTGTTGGCTGTACAGTAGTTCTGTGGGGGGGTGTGTCATTCAACATACCGCGTAAGAATAAAGTTCGTGTTCCCACAACTCTGCCTTCCGAGCCCTTTGTCTGTAACACCGCCGATGTGGCTTGTTACAATATCGTAAATAACATGAAGTTTTTGTTTTGTGGATGTCATTGTTTTATTTCCTACAAATTATTTCTTTCTGATGCAAAAGTTTATTCTTTGGTACACATTATATAAGTATTGTTGTCTATGTGGTCTACGTTTTTGCTGTGCATGATTTTGACTAAAATATTTACATTTGATGGTCATGTGTAGGTTTTTTCAGCAGTAAGTGTTTTTCCCTGTGTGTTTAAGGTTTTGGGACTGATTTTTGACTTTGTGTGTATAGTTTCGGTAAATTATGTAGTGTTGTAAGAAGTGTGTGCAACCAATTTGGTAGAATTAATAACTGGTAGAACCTCCTTTAACTAGTAGAAATAATCACCCAACATTTCCTGTAGCTGCTGTTCAGATATGCACAACAGTGAGGAGACATTCATTCATTTAATGATTCATGGTTGGTTAGTTGATCACTAATCCTACAAAACTGTTTCAGTTCATCAATATTTCTGAAATACCTTGCATGAACAGCCCAAACCATGCCTTAGCATCTCAATTGGTTTAAGGTCTGGGCTCTGGCTCAGCCATTCCAAAATGTGAATTTTCTTTTTTAAACTATTCTTTTGCTGATTTATTATTCTGTTTTAGATCAGTGTTTTGTTGCATTATCCAGCTTTCATTAAACTTCAGGTGTAAACTTCCTTGATACAATTTTGAATTCATTGATCACTTAACTATTGCAAGTTTCCCAAGCTCTGACACAGCAAAGCAGGCCCCAACCATGATGCTCCCTCCACCACGCTTCATAGTTGGGAGAAGGTTTTGGTGTTGGTGGGTAGTGCCATTTTTTCTCCAGTTCAACTTATGTCTCATCTTTTCACAAAACATTGTCCCAGAAATGCTGTGGAACATCCAATTGGTCTTCTGCAAACTTGAGACATGTAGCTAGTTTTTTTGAGAGAGCAGTGGTTTCCTCCATGGTGTCCTTCTTAATGTTTTTCTTACAGTGGACACACGAACAGAGACTTTAGCAAGTTCTAGAGATCTCTGCAGGGCTTTTGTTCTCCTTCGGCATTGCAAGTTGTCTTTTCGGTGTGAGCTTTCCAGGACACCCACTCCTAGGGATGAGTAGCAACAGTACTGAATTACCTTAATTTGTAGTTTGTCTTACTGGGAACTAATGAACACTCAGGTCTTTAGAAAAAATTTTGTAGCCTTTTTCCATTTTCATACATCTCTATAATTCTTCTTCTAAACTTTTCTGAAAGTTGTTTTGATCAAGCCACAGTGCACATAAGCAGAGCTTTCTTGAGAAAAGCAGGCTGTCAGTAACCTGCCTTTAATGTGTCTTTTATAGCGCAAGGCACCTCTACAACCCATACCTCAAGTCTCATCTCATTGATTGGAACACCTGACTCCAATTACCTTTTGTAGAAGTTATTACCCCAGAGGTTTACATACTTTTTGAACCTGTACTGTAATAGTTTCAATTATGTGTACAGTATTGAAAAGAAGTGCAATGATTTGTCTGTCATTACATTAAGTAGCTTGTGTTTGTCTATTATTGTGACCTAGATTAAGGTCAGATTAATTTTTGCAGAATACACTGTATATTCATTTTTTGAATAATTAATTAAGTACAGAAATCCAGGTATTTGCAGAGGGTTCACAGACTTTTCTTGCAACTGAGACAGAACATGCCAAGCAGTGATAAAACATTAAAAATGCAATATCTGTGCAAAAGCTATGTGACAATTGTTGTGGAATAGTTTGGTCTCGGTGACCTTAATAAAGTAATTTGCAATTAAGTTACTCTTTTAAATAAAACAAAAGGCATAAGGTGTAATTTTCTGCTAAAAACAAACACTACTATGAGGAGGACACCTTTGTCATTTTCCTATTGCTGTGCTGATTATGAGGCCACCAGATGCTTGGTGAGTAGCTGGGTGGGCACTTAAGGGACACAGGTCATTTTAGTTAATTTCATCACTAATCCTTTGAAACAGGCGTAAAAGGCCAGGACAACATTTTCATTCTTCATTATAGCTGTTGTAAGGTTAAATGGTTTACTGAAGTTGCACAATTGTCTGTAAAGCAGAACAGCACTTTATCAGTAACATCACTGTATTATTGCAATAACTGTCATACATGTTAGTGGTGTTTAATACTGGACTGCAGTGTTGTTAACTGTATTGCCGAAAGGCCACATGTTACCTTTAGCTGTGAATATTATAGTCCATTGTGTTGCTCCTATTTATTGATTAGTCACAATAGTGAGTTTCTCAAAGAAAAATCATTGCAGTACATTGTAATTATTGTCTTAGTCTAAACATGGTGGAATCATATGCAAACAGCATCCTGCAGATAAAAGGACTCACTTCTGAGCCTCACAGTGATACCATGTTCATATGAACTGGGAGCGAAGGCACTAAAACTGTGTCTGCGTGGATTACTGACAGGAAAATATGTAGGAAACAAAATCTGTGCAAATAAACGGGCATTAAGCCATGCTTTTAGAGGGTTCTATGCAGAAAACAGAATGGCTGACATGAAGAAGGAATGCAAGTGGTCCAGTGGGAGTTCAATTTTACAGTTCAGAGACTTTTGACTTTGGCCCAGGAATACATCTGTTTTAATCTGGACATAACAGAATATCTGCATTATAAATTAAGGGGATGATTGTGCCATTTAATATTAATTTGCAATTAACCAATACTGACAATCGTGACAATCAGATGTTTGAAGCATCTATGATGGCAGCAGAAACCATCAGAAAGATCTTTCAAAACTTATGAATCATTTCTAAACGTTTAAATTAATTGCTTTTAGGTTAAATTACATTTAAGTTGATGTTGGCGATTGCGGTACACATGGTCCTTGTTTGCATCATAATTCCTCTCACCTGTCCTCAAATGCCCCCAGTTTACCTTCTTTAAGAAGCCACACTCTCTTCCTTGCGGAATTGTTTGTTTTTTGTTGATGGAAGGAGCATGTATTTCACATGTGTTTGACTGCTAAATTTTTACAAGATTGTAAGACCTTCTTCAAAAAGATCAAGCGGAAATGCACGAGTCAAGTGTTCAGTCAAAAGCAGTTCACCTTGGTCATCCGCCTGTTGCAGTTTTACTTTTTCATCTCCTTTGGGGGGGGGGGTAATCTGGTGTAAAGAGCATATTTCCCTTCTGATGGAGGACCCCTGCTCTGTTATTTGCTTTTCAGTAAATTTCTCTTGTGAAAGGAGCAAGGCTCAGTGAAAGAAGCTGGTAGTGTTTAATGGCCCTTGTGAAAGCTATATAACAGTCTCCATACATAAAAGAGCTCAGTGTGGCACGGCAACAGGGCCTCTGATTAAAAGCTGGGGTTTGCAGAGTGGACAGGCGAGAAGGACCTAGCTGGATACCACCCTTGAGAAGGTCCAGGTCAGAAAAGGGGATGCTGAATAGGAACCCTTCCTCAGCAGCAGCTCTTTATAAAGCAACCACTGAATGCTCTGCACTACCCTCCCCACTTTGACCCTCTACCCCCCACCACAGTTTAACCAAAGCACATTTAGATGTCATTAACCTGCCTGGTGGCTCATACTTCAGGAGCCCAGCTTAGCTGCCAATACACTGGTATATCTTCCTGACAATGGCAGAAAGAAATAAGCCCCCTCTCTGGTCCCCTTTCCCCCCCATGCCCCCCACAGCACACACAGCCTCATCCATCACTCTGCTCCTCGTGCATCGGGACCAGCTGATAAGCTTTGGCTTCTTTGGTACAGAGACAACACTTCAAATAAATCACCTTTTTTCAGATTTTAGTATTTTCTCTACTGTTTTGACAATAACATTTTATGTAGCATAAATGTTTTGTAGAAGAATATGGCAAACCTAGAAGCATTTTCCCCCTTTCCCTTTAACTGCCTGCAAACTGGCTATCATTGTCCACAGTGAAAGACAGGAATAACTGTCTCGAGTCTCCTGAAAAGCACAATGTGGTCATTTTAAGGCTGTCCATGATTCTGGCTCTTTTCACTGAATCACTGCGTCACATATGCAGTTTTAACCGGTCGTGGTCCTGCACCATGCTGTTGAAATTCCACACAATTGATTCATTGTCCTCTGCCTTGATTTGTGCAGCCTGTGTGCTCTGTGATCACGGCCTCCTCTCTAGTCATAACGGGGAAAATTTATACAGGCAATTTGGAGGAAACTATTAACCTTGATGAGAAGGGGCACTTTGGCAGAGCAGTGGAAGCCAATACAGCAGCGCTGCCTAGAGCAGGTTTGTGTGACAGAGAAAAAAATAAAATAAAATAGGTACATTATATGTGTAAGATGGACTTGTGTGGAGTCTATGTAAGTATAGGTTTATTTACATACTGGAAGGGACATATTTTCTACTCCTAGATTTTTCTACATAACTGCAGACCTATACTTGCTGCAGCGCACTCCTTATGTATCATTTCTGTCACTGTAAATTGAATCCTTGTTGCAGCTTCAGGTTAATTTAGAAGCCATTAAATTCAAATCCATCCACAACTTTACTCCAAAGATGAAAAAATGTCATAAGGAAGAGGAGGCCATTCAGCTTGGTTTTGTTGACTGGCTTTTTAATAAATGTGTGTTGATGTCCAGTGCTCTACAAAGCAGTTCACTGTAATCCCCCACCAGCCATGTTCATCATTTAAATTCTTCCTTCTGTGGTATTGATCTTCACTGTTCGCTTTTCACACTTTTGCACTTCATCCCATCAGGCTCTTGTGGGCTGGAACTGTGTGTCTGTCATCACGCCTGTTGCGCTCATGCATGGGGAGATGTCATGGTGGCAACATCACAAAATCACTTGGGGAAATACACTGATGCAGGGATGCAGGGAAACGTGTGGAAACGTGGCACCAATTTTTTTTTACCCTGAAAGATGATGTAGTTGATCAGTTTTTGAATCGTTTGTCTGGGTGCAACCTACATTTTTTCTTTTACTTTTAGCTGTAATCCTGGTGAAGGACCAGCATCATTGAAGTACAAGCAGTGAAAAGTACAATAAGCAAATATGGTGTAAATATGTGGTAATATCCATCTTGGAATGAGCCGTGTTTCTCTTTTCTAGTGGGTATGACTGTTGCTAATGGAATATCTGTTGTTTCTTGTGTTTCTTACATGCTGTCTGCGTGTGCATGTGTCTCCAGGCTCCATCTTCCCAGCCCATCGGCCCTCGGACACCGTCTTCAAGGTCACCTTCTGGCTGGGCTATTTCAACAGCTGCATCAACCCCATCATCTACCCTTGCTCCAGCAAAGAGTTCAAGAGGGCTTTTCAGAACGTGCTGGGACTGCGTTGTCATAGGCACCGGAGCCCTCTTCACCCTGGCCGTACATCAGCCCTCTGCACCACCCCCAGGCCCTCCCCCAGCCATGCCCCTCGCTCTAGCCCCTCTGCCCAGGGGACTTTCACAAGGACCCAAGCCGTGCAGGTGCAAAGCAAGAATCTGCTGAGTGCCTGCTGTTGTGCCCGCAGGGCATCGCTCCCATTACATTTGCAGTCCACCCCCCATGGTCCTGCCCCACCCACCACAAACCCCCCTCCAATCATCAAGGTTCACCAGCTATCCCTGGGCTGGGTGGGGGAAGCTGTGTAGGAGCACCCTGTCAGATGCCACAGTCAGTAGGTGCAGAGAAACAGGGAATCCTACATCAGCACAGGTGGAATACTGACAATGGACAAAAAACACTGTGGGTTTGTGTCCTGTTGAGAAGGTGCTCAACTCCCATGACTTGATACCAGCTTACATGGTGTTGAAGAGCACAGTAAATGGGGTACAACTCAGAAGATCAGCCTGAATCAATGTGATAGTTTCACATGGTTCAGCTTATATGTAAAACCACGAGGTGACAGTGTGGTGTGAGTGCGGTATGAAAGTGTTATGATGGAAACTTGCACTGCAATAGTTGATGGGAGAACAGTGAGGTATTTTTTGGCAGATTCTCTACAATCTTTTACAGTGACATTACTATCAGTTCCATCGTTTCTGTAGTTTTCATCTGTCATACATTTATTTATATATGAACACTTTTGACTTGTAAGTTGTTCTAAAAATGTGTTCATTTACAGCATATACTGTACATATATTTACATTGCAACTATGAACAAATCTGATACCTCAGTTATTCAGCTCCATATTTATACAGCTGGGGAAATGGACTTAAGCCATACAAAAACCCACCTGTGTTTTTACATTGTGGCCAGAAATTCATTTTGTTCACTTTTGACCTGTGGCTCTAATTCTGTATTTTGCCTGGAAACTATTTTCTCCACAGTGGTGTCTTTCTGTCTCTCACATGGAATTGCTCGCTTACTGTACAGATCTTTCTCATGTATGTATGTATGTATGTATGTACTGTATGTGTGTATGGTGTCTAATACTAAAGGTTTGGCCTTGGTTGCTGTTGCAGGTCAGCAGATGGTGACAGAAACTTATCCCAAGACACAGATGTATAGATGATTCTGAGTCCCCAGTAAATTTAAAGTCCACAAAGTCCTGCTACCTTTAGCTGGTGACACACAATTGGAGAAACTGGCCAAACTACAGCAGCCAACTGCAGGTAGAGCGCCACCCTCTGGAAGAAAATGCCTTTCTACTTTTTATTGTAACTCAGTGGCAGTGGAGTCTGTGGAGTGTTTAATGACACAATCTTTCATTTGTTCAATTAGAAAAGGAACACAAAAATCCACACAGTGGTAAGTCTGTACAAACACACACTGCTCCAAAAATTCCAAATAAATTTCACATCACACTGCTGCACAAATGATACTGGTGAATGTTTCTCCATTTCAGACCCCCCGTGGCCCCCCTCCCCCCTTCCCTCAGTGACAGCGTGTGGGACACCTACAGCTTCCATGACCGCTGCTGTGAGGAGATCCAGCAGCGACTCGGCTGTCAGTTGAGTCCTTTGAGGGAAAGAGGGTGAGGGGCACCGCCGGGGGGCACCACTGAGCCAGTTAGAAGCAGTGTGAGCAATTTTAATCGGCTCTTCATATTAAAAAGAACGTTTTCTCAGAGCAAGAACAAATATTTGAAAATAAATATTTGTTACAACGAAGGTGAGTATTTATATAGCAGTAGGCGTCTGTGTGATGAGGGCAGAGCGAGTGCATACAGAACCGCAACTGGTCCTCGGCACTGCAGCGCCCCCTGCTGTGGAATTAATACAATCAGGCAGGAGATTCTGTCATATTTCATCCCATGGTGTCAGTTTGGCTCTGTTGACCTTTAAAACCAAAATAAGCTCATTTATACACAGCAAAACTCCTGACTCCGCACAGGACTAGGCTTAACATGACAGATCTATTCCATTCTATTCTATGACAGATCTACTCCTTACAATAAACAAAACTTGAGTTCTACACTGTGTGCTCACGCCATTGTGGGTATTTACAAAAGTGGGACTAAACATCATAAAGGTGATATGACAAAGTAACCCCTCCCCCCCCCCAGTGCTAACAAGACTGACTGACCTCACAGGTGGCTTTTACTGAGCTGCAC
Organism: Arapaima gigas; assembly: GCA_900497675.1. Taxonomy (NCBI): domain Eukaryota; kingdom Metazoa; phylum Chordata; class Actinopteri; order Osteoglossiformes; family Osteoglossidae; genus Arapaima; species Arapaima gigas. The sequence continues at coordinate 299,129 of UFQX01000094.1, read as the reverse complement.
CCCTTTCCCCGGTGTGGGCCAGGGGAGGTGTGAAACTGTGGTGGGGGGGGTCTGGCCACCAGCCCATCAAGAGTCCGGAAACGGGGCCAAAGAAGCCACACAAAGCGGCTTAAAGGGTCACTATGCTCCCAGGGGCTGAAAAGAGCAGCAGCCAGATGGGTCGTGTGGAAGGAATGAGGGGAAAAAAGACACCCACATTTGGGGCGGAGGGACACCAGGAACCCCCTATTGCACAAAGCCGGAAGCAGAACGTTAGGCAGGCGCCCCCTGGTGTCTACAGCGAGTCACTGTCTGGACTGTAAAGGGCAAGTTAGGAATTTCAGGGTGTGAAGCGAAGCCTCTGCTACACAGCACAATAAATATTACATATAAATACATTTATCATTATTTCTTGTATAATTAGTGTAGAATTTTTAAAAATCACCAGATAAAATTTTTAAAAATCACAAATATAAATAAATTTCCTGAACACAAAATCTCAAGTGACTGCAGGTCTCCGTGATGAAAACAAACAATATATCTGTACGTTTGGATTCATCCAGTAGGAAGGAGTCACACTGGGCACCGAGTCTCACTGCTCACAGCTACACACATCAGTGAACTGAAATGCCTGCTGCTACTAAAGAACAAGACTGCATAGGTCCATCATGGGAAAATGGAAGATTTTTAGTTTCCATGGTGCCAAAAGTTTCTCTGTAGGCATCCAGACCTGTGGGGGTGCCAGGGGCAATTGCCGATTCTGTATGGTGCCATGATGAACAGCAGAAAGAGGGAGGAACTGGCAACAACTGTGGGACATCGTCATAGCAACCATTTACCAAAAACGCTGAGTGGAAATGCGGCCCACAGCCAGGGGCACCCGGTGCTGTTTAAGGAGAAGCTGTGTTGCTGCAACATTCTGGTCCCCATTGCAGAACCTCCAATCAGACTCCACACCAGTAGATGGTGTCACCCATACAAACCTCAACGCAGACCAGGTGCTCCAGGGTCTGCTGCTTTGGGAAAGATCAGCTCCATTAGCTGCTGATAAAATAAATCTGACAGCAACAGACTTGTCCAGACAAAACTCCTCAGTTTTTAATCGGTTTTTATTCTAAACATAAAAAACACAAATGGCGAGTAAAAGCAACAAAGAAAACAATATAACAAATAAAAAAGATAAGTGCATCAGTGTGAAAAAGGAAGACTAAAGTGAACGTATGCTGACAGAACCACAAGACTGGCCTAAAACACAAGCTAAAAGGCAGATGAACTCTGACCTTTAACCTCGAGTGAGAACAGGAACACGGCTGACGCAAGTCTTCTACACGAAACCCGTCCCAAGGAGTTCAGACACAAAAAGGGTCAACATGCCAGGATGTGACTGAATGCTGCACTGGAGCATAAGCTGAAGCTCAGCGGCTACAGTGGAAATACCAAGTTAGTTGGTCAGTAAGGAGCTGAGTAACATGGTAAATAATATGGTAACGTGCTCTGAGGACCTTGAGTGAGGCGGTTCACATGAGCCACAGTGCTGCTCGAAGCTCAACGTTGACGTGCGGCATGATTTATGGTGGTATCTCACTTGCTGAACCTGAAGGGGACCTACTTCTACTGTTATATAATATTAAAATGACTTTTTACAGGATTCACAAACATGTTACAAATTAAAGTTCCCTCGGGTTCCTTAGGATTAGTTAATAACAGATTTCTAGTGAATTTTACAGCCTTTCATTTCATACACTGACCCAGTGATGTTCCTACCCAGTGTTCTGCAGTGTAGCCTGTGGGTGTACAACACTGGGTGCGACATGGGGGTAGGGTGAGTTAGGAGAGCAGGATTTGCTTTCATTGGTACGGTGCTGCTCACCTCTGCGAATCAACAACCTGTCCGGTTTCTCCGGGGCCCAGCACTCAGTCTGGACATAGTCAGGACTCTCTGTTGAGGCTGAATCTTGAAAAGCCTCTTTACTTGCGTTACAAAAATGAACTCCATACTGAGCACTAATATGTTCTACATTGTTTTCCTTAAAAAACACCTTGGACTCAACATCACTTGACTCTTCCTTTTAAACAAGTTAAAAAATGGTGTATGGCAGAAAGATGGTACAGTAAATTACAGTAAATACAATGCAGTCTGGTGTGTTCACACAAATTTTTTTGGAGGAGTTTGAATTTTATATTTCCGTGTTCCGGGGGGGGGGGTGATGAGTGGCTGCATGACAGACAAAAACAGGGGAGGAATTCCAGCAGGTAACTTCTGGGATGAACCTCTAATGGTAGGTGTGGTGTCTGGGTGTATCCCCTCCTTCACGACAAGCCCCTCCCCCAGCCAGACAATAGAAGGCCTTAGCCAAGACTTGTGATATTGGCCTTTCCACCGGGGGGGGCCACTATGCGCTGCGTAGTACGGCGGGGCACGTTGTCATCGATTTGGGCACCTGGTGGATAGACATAAAACAATTAGCCTTTAGAAAACCAACATGATTTTCCCATGCAAATGAGGTTGCCGTTCTACTACTAGCAATCAAGTCAATAATTATTACTATGATTATTTCACCACTCAAAAAACAACTCAGACCAAATACCCTGCCAAATTTTTGACTGAGATCCTGCCGATCACAGGTCCATGTTGTTCATCACTGTGCCACCTGCAACCTCGACTCTTCAGTAACATGATACTTCTGTGTTAATAAGTGTTTTTTTCTACCCGATACCACCAGAGAGAAGAGCCCCACCTGACAGGCTGAATCCCGACTGGTGCAGGTTCCTCACCGGCTGCATTGGCTGCTTGGCGGGGGACGTCTTGGCTGAGGATGCTGGGGTCACCGTCTTTGGGGTGACAGACACTTCACATACAGGTCCGTCATAGAGACCCCGCGGAACCCCCCGCAGCTCGGCCAGCTGGACAAGGGACACGGGTGAATTGTAGTGTTAAGCCTAGTTCACTGGAACTCCTCAGCACCGGCTCCCCTTTTTTCACACACACACACACACACACACGCACACACACGCACACACACGCACACACACGCACACACGCGCACACACACACACACACACACACACACACACACACACAGATACACACCCTGCTGCGGGCTTTTATCCTCTTGTACACGTAGTCAGGGAAGGGTTTACGCCCCACATAGCGGCCTGAGCCCTCAGTCGTGTGCAGATTTCCGTCCTCTAACACGATTTTGCCTTGACTGATGACCACCAGGGGGGTGCCACGCACCTCCATGCCCTCGAAGATGTTGTACTCGACAGCCTGCAGAGGAGCATCACACAGAGACAAACATGGACACACACTCCACTTGCACAGGCATCACAAATGAGCTACCTCCTGGTTGTAGAGGAAAAAAAACAAATCAATCAGTCTGTTGCCATGGTCACTAGCCAATAAACACAGAGGAGCACCACAGACTTGCTGAAGGCAAAAGGCCCACAATGAGGCCTGGCAGAAAGTCACAAAGACTGACCATGGGTGGGGTCTTTCTCAGCCAATAGGAATGCACAGATGTCACTGGTGTCCTGTCAGCATGTGACATGAGTCACCAGGGGTAAAAGAAAGACCTTCTGTTTTACTGGCAGCTTGGGAACAGTCTCCAGTGGAGACCAGGAGGAAAACCATCACAATGTTCACTATGTGGTGCACAAACATTCCCTTGGGAATGTCGTCCACTTCACAGGTTCATCCCACCACACGCATAGTTCAACATGTGTAAGGACTAATTAGAAGCACTCAGTGTGCATTGGCTCAGTGACCCCTGCTCCGCCTCACCAGGTTGTGGCTCTTGGCCGAGATGATCTTGGTAACATCGGGGTCCCAGAGAACCAGGTCAGCATCGGAGCCCACAGCAATGCGGCCCTTGCGTGGGTACAGGTTGAAGATCTTGGCAGCGTTGGTGCTGGTGACAGCCACAAACTGGTTCTCATCCATCTTGCCGGTCACCTGGAAGTTTTTGAGTGGACAGATGAAGCAACTCAGACTGTGTTCAAACCCGCCTCCCTCTGGACTGCAGGGTGTGACCTGCCCTTACTACACATGTGCTTGTGCATGTACACAGCCAACTCCCTCACCACACACTTGTCCCACACAATGGACATTCTCTCCTCGGTGCCATTGGTTCCCTCAGGAATCAGAGTGAAGTTGTCCTTTCCCACGGCACGTTGAGCAGTACTGAAGGTGCAGTGGGCACTACCTGTCACCTGGAGATCACCGCTGACAGCCAAAATGACCAGCAGGGAGAGTGAGAGACAGTGGTTATGAAGTTATGTCACTGACTCTTTGTATTACAGCACCAGTCAAGTTAGAGCTTTTTGAAGATACAAACACTTTCCAGTTTATCTTTACTGTTAAGTGAATTTTCTTCACTTGTATAGCTTCTAAAATTTTGGTTGTTTGTGTAATCTGTTTTTCCCTCATCAAGCCTAACTGTATCAGTAAAACACTCCCACCCAATGTAGGACTGCCTCAATTCAACTAATTTCTACAGTGTGTACAGCTTCTGTCTGGGGTCGGGAGTGCTGCTGATCGAAAACAAGAGAAAGACTCTCTCACAAGATTTTACAGAACCCAGCCTGTAAAATAAATTGAGGGACGTTTGCATTTTTAACTTGACTGTGACTCAGTGGTAAAAATAAATGGAGTTGCAAACAAACTTCCAGTCGCAGTGTTTCTTACATTAAGAAACCAGTGCGATATTACAGCTTTTATTATTTATTCATTTATTTATAAGTGTCCTTAACTAAATGATCAGAGGAGCAGCCAATAAGTAAGAGATAAACAAAGATTCTGAAATTAACTAAAATTGGGAATTTTACACCTGAATAGTGGCAGATGGTAGCACTGCTTTATATGGTTTCCATAGTCCCATGGTGTGTATAAGTATCTCTTACCAGGAGAGTAGCGATGCGAGATAGTCAGGCGTTGTGGGGTCAGGGCTCAGTGGAGGGGACGTAACAAAGGCGGCAGCCTTAGCCCAATTCTTACTCCAGTAGTGAGAGCCATCAGTGCCCAGACTGGCAGAGATGGGCTCCCCATACACCACAGTACCTGCAGGAACACGCCTTGTTTGTGTTGGGTGTAGCAGTACAGGGCTACATACTGACAACTGACTGTAATCTGAAAAGGAGATCTACAGCTACACATAAACAGCAAATGATCCAGAGCTCTCCTCGCAGCATTTACCTTTCTTCCTGGCTAGGGCAATGACATCAGCAGCACTCTTACTCATCACCTTAGTAACATACAGGGGACAGTTGGTCTGATTGGACACCGTGATGGAACGATTGACTGCTTCTGCCTCCACCTGAAAAGAGAGACACTCAGAGTCATAACCCATTACTGCTTAGTATGTATATTTAAGTGATGCGACAGTGACATTACTGGCTCAGAAGGGAAACCTGTGAGCCAAAGGCCTGTGGCTACAAACAGGTGGGGGGAGCCATACCTCTTCAGGGCGGCTAAGCACATGTCCCTCCGGCCCGGTGATGCCAAGTTCCAGAATCCGGCGTTGCTCCTGCCAATACCAAGCAAACAGTGTTGAGAAGGAGGAAAGAGGGTCACCCTAGAACTGCTACAACACAGCGTCCAGCTCACCTCAGCCACGATGTCCCCGTTTTCAGCGTGAACCTGTGCAATGGCCCCGAGGTCCCTGATCACACTGAATGCCTCGTAGATCTGATAAGAAAACACAGCAGAAGACACAGGCTGATGCTTAATATTACAACATGTTCCATGTTATCACAGTACTGAATTTTTTAATATATTACTGTATTTCCCAGAACGTGTTTTGGTTTTTTTCTCTTCACCTTTCGGTGAGATGCAACTTATACTCAATCGAGATATAATTTTAAAAAATGTGCATACAATCTACTGAATAGGATAATGTGTTTTTTTAGTTTATTACCAAAGAGTTACAATAGTCTAAAATGCTGGCAACAAAAAAGGAAAAAACTACACTGCTGAGTTTAAGTTGCACATTAAACAGTTTGCAACCAAAAACAATAATCATGTATCTGAATAGGAATCTGGCAAAGCTGAAGAATTTCTGCATGAAATGAAAAAATAAAGAAAGCAAACTGCTGACCACTGTATTTGTAATTTGTGACAGCACATTTCATAGTATACACTATACTAACACATATTTATACATTTATGCTTGGGCTGCTCTGTTTCTTTTATCTACTAGTAATGTCAAGACCTGTATGCTACTGTTTATTTCAACCAGTGGTATGTTGATTACATTTTATTTTGAATAAAAACTTAAACTATTAGAAGAAAATAAACTACTACACTTATCTACCTGAATGGCACTACAAGATCCATTTTTAATTATTCTATGAGGAGAGTTGTACACACACCATTTGTACTCCCAAGTGTGGCCTGGGGTACCTAGTCAATGTATTTTGGTCCTCAAAGTAAAACACCTGCTACAGGCAACTCATACTCCAGAAAAAATGGTATTTAAATTCATAGCTAGTTTTGCTTGTAACCTTTACTACCAAGACCAAATCAATAAAAGGTGAACACTATAATCTATGATACGAAATATTTTTTAAGGAACACCAGACTTATAGAGCTATAAACACTGTGGAAGTGAGCTGAATTAAGGTGGTCGTTTAGATCCCTATTGTTTGGGATCTCTTTACTGTGATCTATTGACTCCAAGGGTAAACACAAGTCCCATTTGTTCTGCTAAGCACAGAAATTTTTGGAAATAGTAAGTGAGGAAAATGAAAATTAAAAATCAGGGTCAGTCTGTGGGGAGTAACAAACATACTTGCGCTATAAATGGGATGTTTTTTTTGCTCTTCCAAGCATTCTAGATGCAGGTGCCCACTGCAGATATCTGAAGATTTATTGGATGCCTCGACTGCATTTGTCTCTTTCTTTCCTTGTGAAGGCTGTCAAGGAGCTTTGCATCCACCAACCGACACACAACGTGCAGCTGCAACTAGCTTGCAGGAAATGGGTTGTCTTTCTGTGCCTCAAACAGACTGCCCTTTGTTACAGGCTATCACTGTTCTGATCTCCATGGAAAACTGATTATAATTCTTTCAAAAACAGCCTCAAACAAACACACGAGTGAGGCAGATGGAAAACTCGTCACTGTCCTGCTCTGTAGCCAGAGACGAATAGCAATGAAGCAACTGAACACCGGACCAAGACTCAGGAAGGGACTAGCAGTTTGAACCTCAAACAACATTTTCGGCTTTAATAAGTTTATAAGCTGAAGTCAGAAGTTGGAGGATGAAGAACCACATGATAAATGATGCTATTAATGGTAGCCCAGGAACTACCAGGGGTTGGAAGCTGCCCATCCGGTAACCCAGAGGTTGCACCCTAGATCTTTAATCATCAGGTTATTAAGAGTCTTCCAGTATATCAGTGTTCGCTGAGGTAAAGTGTTTTAAAAAGGAGTATTTTAGTCTTACCTGGGAATCGGTCAGCTGGAACACATCCTTGTAGGCCAAGTAGACAAGGAAGGAGTTCACCCCTAAGGCCAGGAAGTATGTGAGTGACCCAGAATGACAGACACACAGAAAGAATGATGATGGGGAAAAAAAGGCTCTGCCTCTTCCACAGTGGGGAAAGACACAGAAGACCTGGCTGAGGTGATGCAGTAACAGCCATGTGGTTACTTTACACAGCAAACAGCAATTGCAGGTTCTACCAAAGATAAGTATGACACTCCTCCAGTGAACTCAAAGAAAATTTTGAATACAAATATCCTGTTGCTTCTAAAACATGTATCACCTTTAACAACAGAATGAAATGTAGTAAATAACAGGCAAACCAGGTGGCACCTATACAAAGATACAGAAGGGGAAGAGGCTACGTACCGTGATCCTTGACCAGCGTCTCCATCTCCTCCTGCACACCTTTATGCCAGTCAGTAATGTCCACATGCAGCGAGTAGTCACAGCACGACTTGTTGTCCGCCCACGAGCGCCACTGCTCAAATGCTGCCACCAGGCTGGATCCGGGTTCAGGGACAACGTGATCAACTGTGCATAGAGTACCATACATGAATCCATCAATCAATCATCAATCAATATAAAAATTTGCTAATTAATATAATAATAAAAATATAATAATAATAATAATTATTATTATTATTGAGGAGTGTCAGTGTGTATCATTATTAGTATTACTTAGCTGATGCCAAAGCAAAGCAAGTCAAAGCAACTTACAAAACCAGAATAAATACATTAGTATTTGTGACAGTACAGAGAGGCAACCACATAAAAACAACCTTAATATCAGGAATGCATGATGGTATCAGAGTCATGTTGGTAATGGCGATATTTGTTTAAATTAATTTTATCACCATCGGACCAAATGTGTAGAGTTGAATGATAATTCAAGTCGGTATCTGATGACATATTTGCCGTTTTCCAGATGCGCAGAACATTCAGATGACCCCCGGCTGTGGTGCAAAATTATCAGCAGTGTGGAAGTTTTTCCAAAGGAAACGTGAGTGACAAGTGTTGACAGCGAGAGGCTGTCTAATACAGCTTCTAATGTCAATGAAAAGAAACAGAATTTCCTGCGACTAGACCCCCATCCCCCATTGTGCTAAAAAGCAGAATAAAGCACTTCCAGAAAAAAGTCACTGATATTATTATTATATAAGCAGTTTAATTTATTTATTATGTTTTTAATCATGAAGAAGAAAGAAAAGTGTTACGCAGCATTTAAGGCTACAACCAACAAAACCATTCCCAAACTAGGGATCATGTAGTGAAATGTGGACAATCAGATGATAATTATATTGACGATTTTACATGGTCTGCAAAACTGAAATATTAAACAAATAAAAGTTTATTTTTCTGTAATTCTCATCCCGGCAGATCAAGGCCCACTTTTCCCTATTTTACAAATGTGTGTATTAGTATCGGCTCATAAGTACAAAGAAATTTTTGGAGACAGGTAACTGCAATTGTCATATTGTGCATCTCTACTTAATTCGAGAGCACTGCATTTTTGTAGAAGTATAGTACTTTTGCAGAAAAAAATAACATTCCTTTAATGGAAAGCAATGAGAACAAGCTTATTTTGTCTAAGTACAAATATTAGAAATACTGGCCAAATTAACCAGAATTCGCCCAGGTCAAAACGTGAAGAGGTAAAAAAGTAAACAGGAATAACACAATGTATGTCACCAAATTGTACAGTATTACCCTTAAAGATATTGCATTTCCCCCTGTTAGTTCTCTCTCTGGTCTCATTCAAGCAAGTCAATGTGTTTGTGTGTGTGGTGTGAAGGAAGTGCTTCAGAATATCTGTGTGTAAAGCACGTGTGATGGAAGCACTCATGTATGTGATGTCCATGGACATGTGTGGTTAGCCTCATTGTCTTTATATACACTCTGTGTGTGATGTAACAACACGCTGTGTGCAATGTCATTACTCCTGCCTTTCCAAACCTTGTTGAAGACCAATTTTTAAATGTGCCAAATACTAAGTATGTTTAAGTAGTTTAATGAACTTGACAATGCAATAATTTTCCTTTTAACAACCAATAAACACGAGCCCTATGACTAATGCAAGCCTTGCTCAGTGTGCCTGTCTGAAGGTCTAACAGACAGTGAGAGAGCAGGGTGGGTGACGACTGTTGGAGCACAGCTGCTTCCCTCTGAGACTTGACAGATGCAGATCCACGTTGCGACACCCGCTCTCCGACTGCCATCTGTTTTACATGTTCTACATGCCTGGAATAGTCACATTCAGGCAGCCAACAGGAAGAACCCCAGTCGGTGGGAGCCCCACCCACCCACTTCCCATCTCATCTCAGCATTTTGAGCGGGGTGAACAGTATAGTGAAAAGGACTTTCACACTCACTGACCAGAGATCTGTTTTTAGTGTGATCTCTGGTCATATGGAGATCACACTGGCAACCCAATTTGAACCCTTTGTTAACATCATAGAGCTTTGACTTCCATGAAAATTAGTGACATCTCAATCATTGCATTGTGAGAATAAGATGCCATGATATTCAATTGTCCAATTATATTTAATACCCAGTTTGATCTGTATAGGAAAATCACTTTTATGTCAGTCAGTTTTGATACAGAAGAGCAGTCATATATTCTGTTAAATAAGTATTATTTTTGTAAGTTCTCTTTTGAAGAAAAGAGCCTTTGCGCAGTTGTGCATGAAGAACAGGGCACCAATATTCTACTATCATTGTGCTGTGTGGCATTTAAAGAGACAGAAACACGCACAGTGTGGAAAGTAATGTGAAGTCAGACATACCACACCCTGTACAATAAGAAAACAGTGATTTGAAAGTATAATTGACATGAAAAATTAACAATGTAGAGATGGGCACCTCTGCATCCACCATACTCCTCAGGCAAAAATACCCTGTATAACATTGTTATAACCTTGCAACTCCTCAGGTCATTAGCATCAAGAGAATAGCATAAAGAGAATGGCCGCATGCTTTTCCAGGTACATTCTCATGGAGGAGATGCATACAGCCAGCAGATCAGAGCCATGGGGGGTTTGATACCGGCAGTCACAGACCTTGTAACAACCCAGCAGTGCTTCAGGAAAGACCCTGTAAAGGACTGATAGGCACCCAACAGAGATTGTGCAGGTTCACAGTTCACGCTACATTTCTGACAGAAGACAGCACAAGGCTCTTTATCTCCATTCAGCTGGAAACTCCTCACTCTGTATCTGGGCCAGAGGAATGTCATCATTTAAGTGCCACCATCACAACTGAACCAAAGGGCAGCTTCACTGCCATAACACCAAATGCTGAATGATCATTTGTTGAAAGTGAAACTTGCTGAAATTACTTCTACAATTTTTAAACACCTTAATACAAGTCATTACATTGACTATAATTCCAAATTCTGGGTAGTACAACAAATTAGACTGCAAATCAGGCTTACAGTAAGTTAGCAGCTATGGCAATGGAAACCCAATAAAGCTATACCAACAGCTAAAAGCAATTATGTGCCTTTAGTCAATGGGGAAAATGAAGTTAACAACAAAACAACATAATTTAAACATATATATTTATTTACTTATCTGACACTTTTCTCTAAGGAGACTTACACTTAGACTCTGCAGCTGATGCCATGGAAACATAGGAAACCCACACCCATAATTAATAGTAGTCATGTAGTGTTCATTAATGGGGAAAGTTGGTGGGAAAATGAGGGATGTTGAGATAAACTGATTATCTAACAAGTGAAGCCTCTTGTTGACAGAGAGCCGTTTAAACCTAAGAAGCGGGCAGCAGACAGGAGCCAGACAGAAACGGCAAAATGGCCTCAGACATGCCCTTCGCTACTCTAACTGTCCAGTAGTTCACACTTCCACATGATGCACAGATGACATTACATAACAGAGATGACAGTAGAGCACCTACTTATCATGGTGGTGCCCCCAGCTAGGGCAGCACGGGTTCCCTGGTAGAAGTCATCAGCTGCAGTCATGCCCCGGTCAGGCATCTGAAAGCGGGTGTGGACATCGATACCCCCTGGTATCACCATACGACCGTGAGCGTCGATGGTCTTCACCCCTCCAGGAACAATGAGGTTCTCTCCAATTTGCCTGGAGGACGGTAAGAAGAGCAAGGTAATCGAAGCCACAATTAATTGCAGAAAACAAATTTAATTTTCATAGGATGTCTTCTCAGGACCGCAGTTTCCCTGAACATGCTCCATCAGCACAACAACATTCGCAGTGTGTTCTGTTATGGTAAAAACTGTCACCACATCCAGCAACAAAGTGAGACTCACTTGATAACTCCATCTTCCATGTAGATGTCCGCGTGGAAAGATTGGTCATCATTCACAATTTTGCCTCCTTTAATCAGAAGTCGGTCACTCTAGTAGAAAACAAAGGATTACGTTTAACTTTATTATTCCATAATTTAGACTGTTATATTAAAAGCCACTGAATGACACTATGACAGCCCCCAAGTATGTCCCAGCATAGTTTAAGTATTGCAATCTTTTCAGTTGACATCTAAAGCATGGATACATCATGGCAGATGCAGAAGTCATAGCTTGTCTCTTCAGTTACAACATTCCCAAAAGCACAAATGCCTTTTAACAGATCCTTGCTGTACCCTGTGCATTACTGTAAAGGATTGGGACACTACCATTCATTCATTTCTCTCTTTTCTCCAAAACAACATACAGTGACTTCTGTGTACTACATTTGTACCTCACCTTACCACACCAGTTGGTTCGTAACTTGAAATTGGTTGTAAGTCTACAAACTACCTCAAAATAAGTTTAATAATATGGCTTAATCCCTTGATTTATTCAAACACTACACTGTGTTAAAACCATCAAATAAAGTCATAATGAGTTAAAAATTGCCACCAAGTTTACTTTAAAAGGTCTAAAAATAAAAAAAATACATCAGGAATACAACCACCTATTTAGTGTGCTGTTGTGCTTTATAAATGTGAGACTGTCCCAGAGAAGGACAGTGCAATAATGGAGAATGAGCTGGAATGGCATGTAGGAGCTGTGTGGGGTGTCCAAATTAAAGTTATTCACACACTACATGTCAACCACATAACTGACATGTACCTCTGTTTACACCCTGACTAGTTCTTGTTAAGTCTATAATATCAATGTAATAGATAAAATACAATGGATAAAATCACACCTGTTTAATATACTTCACCCCCTTCCCCCACAGCAGTATATTAGTTTCTATTCTATTGGAGTGCATTTTTCTGTCCTCTCGTGGCAGAAAGTGGAAATGCTGGTTATTTTTGCTGGAAAACCCACAAAGTTTAGAAAATGGTTAAGAAAACACAACAGAAAAAATGATAAACTTGGAGATGTTTTTCTTGAAAAACGCATGTTTTATTTTCATATCACAAGGTATAGGTGTATCTTGCTTGATATCTTATCAAAGGTGACTTGAACTGCTTGGTGCCCTGCCGTCATTCATGCATTTACACCCCAAAACAATACAAAACAGATACATTAACAGTGCTTACGAACAACAAGGAGGAAAGAGGAATTTTTCAAAAATTGTACCATAGTGGTAATTATGTCTCTGACTTAGATTTCACCTTACAAATGGATTTCTAGGAATGCATTTACACTTCTAAGTAGAGGGAAACATGCAGTTATTTATCTTTGCAATTGTATTGTACACCTACATAAAAAAATATGTAGGGAGATACTTGAAATGCTGAAAGGACAACATAAAATCCAGGAAAAGTGGGTAAAATGGGAGTTCTCAGCTGGCCAGTGTGTGTTTTATTACAACAAAACAAATGAGGTTCAGTTGTCAGAACACTAATAAAGTGGTTAAAATAAAACATGCAAAAGGGGTGAAAGAAAAGTGCTGAAATAGCTCCCAACCACATGAGAGAGGGAAACTCATGAAAGTGTGTATTTGCAATCTGCACACACCAAGCCACCAAAGTGAGGGCGGGGGACATTGTATGGGGGAAAAAAAAAAAACAGAGAAAGCCCTACTTACTCAGGGGAGGGGTTAGAGCGTGTGACATGAGCACCAGAGAGAAACGAGAATGAGGACTATGACAGCATTAATAACAAAGAAAGGAGACATACAAAGCTGAGTACATTATAATGTTGTAACAGAAGCACTATAACAACACTGAGTTAAAAGGGTCAGCGTTGATCAGGGTATTTCTGTATTTATTGTTCAGGACTCTGTTGCTCTGCTAAGAGTCCTTTATAAATAAATTTAAATTGAAAACAGACACAATAAATGCAATTTAGTCACCAGTTAATCTGAATGTCAGGTTTTTTTAACTTTTCGATGACATCAGAGCATCTGCACAAACCCACACAAACAAAGAAAACAGAGACCAAACAAACATCCCATCACAACCTCAGGGACTGGGACACCAACTCTACCCACGGCACATCACTGTGGACTAGACCTTTACTATGTCTTTACCAGTTCTCTACTTGACTTTTAACAGGTGTCTGCCCAGCCTCTTCCATGCATCAACCACACCTCCACCAGGCTTTTACGGGACTTCCAGATGGTTCTGAGAGTATGTACTCAATGTCTCCAACCCCAGGTCTTTCCTCCACATTAAAGACAACTGGACAACCACAGTAACCAAAACGCAGGGAGGGAATGCATGGTATGTGTTCAGCATTAAATGACCACCAGTGCTGTGTCTACAACTCCCCAGCCCCCGCCTGGCACCTGCTAAGAACCTCCCCCAACCAGCTGCTCCAGGACCCACCCATGTAAGTGTCACACTGTCACACTGAGACACCACCCATCGTCCCAAACTGTGTGATCCCTCTGAAGACTCTGCCCATCCATCACACTGGAACAGAACCCACCTCAAAAAGAACAGAATCCAGAGGAGGAGACAAAGGATGACTAGACTCTGCAAGAACCTATACAGTTGCTTCTCCTAGTTGTGAAATGACAAAGTGAGAGAAAAATGAGTGGCCAGGCACAGAACCTTTGGCACACCTTTGTGTGTGTGTTTCAGACAACAAAAGAACACTATGAGTTTGAGCGTGTCTGCCCTCTGCACCACCTTTAATCCTAAAATCAAATACCTACTGTCCAAAATCAAGCATAAAAATTGCTTATTCGACAGGCATGCTGTGAGCATTGGCAACATGCACACTTGTGTTTTAGCAGAGAGCTGCCTCAGGGAGAGGAAAAACACCATATCAAGTCATAACATGGTTTTCTGCTGCATCAAATTTGAGGAGGAGAAAGATCTGAGTTCTAGTGTACACTGCATAGCAAACATGGTTCACTGACCTTTCTGAATGGTTATTAACACCGCTGGCTGTACAGATTGCATTTCCATCAGTGCACACAAAAACCAAGATGCACCAAGTGCAAGGCTTAAAACAAGTAGTAATTACAGCTCAATCAATTGGGCTCTTAAATCTCACAGTCTCCTTAACTGCTTCCCTCCAGCTTCTATCCATCCCAGCAGTGCCCTCCTGGTGGCTCCACCTGGAAGCTGCAAACTTCCTTCACTGTTTATCACCCCATTAATCTGATTCAAGACCACAGTTTAAATGTGGGACATCAGTGGACAGTACATTAGGACTGAGATCATTTAAGACCCCTTTTTCTTCCATACAGGACTGAACTCTCTTGAGAGGGTGTGATATCACTCTACATTATTAATTAGTGACTATTTTTTAATGACATAATTCATTAGCTTTGCACAACATCTGTCTCTAAAGACACACAAACCTTTTTTCAGTTTCAGAGGGATTTTTTTTTTCTGAAGCAACTAAAGCCACAGGTCCATGAGGTCCAGAGTCATCATTCACAAAGTGAGCCAAGTTAGTGGAGTATAGTATAACAGCCCAATGTCCTGGTCATGGGATAAGAGACACCACACAGTAAGGGAGATCGAAATTGCTCGTCTCAGGATATAGGATGAGCATGAGGGAGCTTCCTAATAACTACAAAATCACTGCCCGAAGCCTCACAGGTAGTTGAACAATTACAATGTCCAGATCTCTGACTTGCACAGATAGGAAAAAACCTCCTTACACTGAAGACCATGATCAATTGGGCTAATGCTGAGGACAAGAACTTAACCATTAGCTGTTCTGGTATTGCACAATTTGAGCGTACTCCCCCATGTTACAGATTCTTGAAAGGTGGTATGTTTCAAGCCCCTCACACAAGGCTCCCATGACTGTGACTTTTCCACTCAGTACATGGAACACTGCAGGTTCCTACAGTCAAAGCTAACCCTGTTGCTGGAGTCTGCAAACTGAGCCAATCTCCAACCAGAGCCAGGCGATTGTCACCTGCAGCATGTAAAGAGTGTTGTCTAAATGCTTTGGGGAAGCAGGCTCACTGAGCTCTGCAGATTCTGGTAGAGAACTGAAAATGAGCCAAAATATGACATAAGACTCAGAGAGAGAAAAAAACAGTGAAGGCCAAATCAGGAATCAAGGAGGAACCAAGAAGCTAAAAATGACAGATTATGACTGCAGCTGGAATATTTGAGCAATGTGTGGTGAATATCTAACATTCCTGTAAGTAGGTCAAGTTTTGATCGCTTCCTGCTCCTTCATTTGTCTTTTTCTGTTTTCAGCCCTGAGAATCTCTGGCTGAACATCCATCCTCTGTATGACAGGACACTCATCTTCACATGGCAGTACTCTCAACAGAGCTCTCACAGCTCTTTCTTTCCAGTCAAAAGTAAGACAACAAAATAATTTTCCCCTCAAAATGAGATTTCCATAATCAAATAAGGCCAAAGAATGCAGGCCTGCTCTGGAGGTACAGCTTCCTTTATTTACTTGTATTTATTCTTAGAGTTATGGTTTTACTTGACAAGCAGTGGAGAGCTACGACAGGCCCTCAGCATGGTGCTCATTAAGGCCGGGCTTCGTTCCAGTGCTGAGCCACACACTAACGCTGGCGTGAGTCTGCCCAAGGCTCTCGACTTGGTTACTAAGTTAGTTTCCTTAGGAACCAGCCATTTCCTGGTTCCTTCTGGAGAAAAAAGGAGAGGCCTAACATAGTCAGCTATTAGAGGTCTGAGGACACCAGCAGATCCCACAATGGCACCATGTGCAAACCTACAACTTAAACTAGTAGCATCATCATCATCGATAGGCTGAGGGACACCCTGTCTGTGTTGTCACCAAGTGAGGAGATCATCTTGGGCAACAAGGGTCCTCAAAATCCTGCTGTTCTGTTCCAACAACAATTGTGATGAGCTGGCCAACGTGGATCCTCCTCAGGGACGTCTGCATGCTGACAGCTTCACAGCCCAAGCCCCTTTTAATGGAAGAGGACTTCAGAGGCATTCCTCATACAAATTGCCCTGCCCCCACACAGTGCTTTTTGGGCTTACAGCTGAACATGACCCAGACGTGGATGTGAAGCACAACTCTGGCCCTCGAATAGCTGGCTGGAAAGCAGAAGGCCTGAGGCACAGGCAGAGAATGACGACTTCTTCTTCTGAGTGTGCAATGCCAGCATTAAACTGGTAGAAATTCTGAAGTGTCTTTGGCCTTGTCAAGCACCAACGTAATAAAGTGTGATGGCAAATGCTACCATTGCTTCCGCACAAATTTTTTATCCGCCTGTGATATGCTCATTGAATGGGGTATACCTTTTATACAGTATCATTAATGGATTAAACAGTAATGCACGTGTGCCTTCCTCAGAACTGCTCCTTCAAAAACACAAGGGTTTATGTTCTTTGTCTCAAAAGAGAAGTATTCACTTCCAGCATCATTCCACAGTGAAGTGTGCATTGTGTCCTTGCATTTAATTCCAACCATTGACCCCAAAAGTATGCAATGTTCCCGATCTTGTTACCGATCAGTGACATTCAGGAACATGCATGAGTTATAAACACTATGGTAATGAAATGTGTCAAGGTGGCTTCATGTTACATATTGGTTTTCTTTACCAGCATCATTTGACCTGTACGGTAAATACATATCTTGTTCACTTTGCAACATTCCAATTCTAAAAATAAGTGAAACAAATGCAATTAAAATATTTGCTTCTGAAAATGTGTAGCTACTGTTTGGGACAAGGTTTGTGGGTGAATCACTATATACAGTGTATCAATATGTTAAACCTTGCAAAATGTGCTGTGAAAGTAAGCTGTCTCTGTATTTGTCCAACATTCTCTGCTGGCGAAGAGTTTTGTGCAGTGAGATGGGGGTTGGGTCAATCTTCTTCCAGCTGTGAGGGATATTTGACAGCCTCCCACTGTATACATGCCTCAAGATAAGCTCTCTTCTTAAAGTGTCCCTTCGCATGACTTAATCATCGACCATCATGGAAATCACTGATGTTCCATGTCGAAGGTTTCTTCAAAGGTGCTTTGAGGAGGATGACCTCATTTTCAAAACTAGCCAGCTTGCCCACTAGATGTACCGCCATTATTTTATTACTGACAGCACATGAACGAGCTGCCGACAGCTGGGCGGAGTCACTCCGTCGACCCATTGTCACTAAAAGAAGGATTAGTGGGAGACCAGCAAGAGAAAGGAAACGTTCTTCATGTGATTCTGGTGGCAAACCCAGCACCTGCCCACAAACCCTGCCCCACCAGCACATCCTTAACTTCCTCCCTGAGCCCTAGAAGCCAGCAGCCTCTGGGTATCACGGTGTCTGTGTCTAAGCATTAGGAGACAGCATAGCAACGCAACATAGTAAATCAAAAACAGAAAAATGAAAACCAGAAAAATACATGTTTAAACTGTGGTAAATATAGAAACATCTCATTTCTGCTACCTTCTTCCCAAGTTAGAAACCAAAGACCAGATGAACACCTACTCAGTGGACTAGTGATTACTGAGTGATCAAGGGGTGATGGAGGGCCAGTCAAAAAAACCCTGGAGCTGCAACTGACAGACTATTGAGGGGCAATACTGGAGCCATCAGGCATCAATGGATGAGCAAGTGACAAGCCATCCACCCAAAGGTGAGGATGCACCCATTAATAAATAGCATACAAACGTGACCGAATCTCATGTTATCTTACTGGGAAGGGCAAATGTCAAACGTATCCTTCCCTGATAGCTGTAACACATTTCAAAAACATTACTAATATAAAATCTGCACAACAGACAGGGTGTTAAAAACAAACCGATAAAGACAAACGGGTCTCGGGCGGAGAAGCTGAGCAGGTCCATCCCACATTCGGTGCCTATAAGACTGGTCTCCTCCCAGTTCTGGCTCGATGTCAGACTGGTCTGTCTATCCGCAGTCTGGCAGCGGCTTGTTTCTCCATTAAACGGTTTCATTCAATCTGTGTGATAAAGGCAGTACGGTGGAGACCGCATTTACACACAGGTTTAGTATTCTGAATAATTGCACGTATTGTCGGTATCACCGCAAGTCTGACGAGGAACCGCCTCTTGGCCTTTTTGGCATTGATGTCGCCAAAACGATGCGGTAAACCCTCGTTAAAATGGTGGGAAATTCGGGCCCGGACGAGAGGGTGTGTGTGAGGGGTCCAGAGAGGCTCACCGTGATGCGCGGGATGTTCTTCTTGCCCTGATACCCCGACATGTTCTCGGCACGGCGGACTAGCGGTGGGCGTCTCAAGACTCAGGTTCCCGCGGAAGCGGCGGAGAGGACCGGAGGATGAGGATGAGGAGGAGGAAAGAGAAACACGACAACGGTTGCGGTGATGCTACTGATGGCGGCGGCGGCGGAGGAGAGCAGGATGAAGAGCCTATACAAGCGCGGCAAAGAGCCCCAGTTCGCCTGCAGACCGCAGTCTGTCGCTACAAAGCGTCGCGATCTCGGACACAGGAGCGGGAGGGGGGTGTCGAGGTGGGGGAGGGGTGAGCGCGCGTGCGCAGAGCCCCTCCCTGTTCCCACTAACAGCCCAGTCCTCCGTCCTCCATCTCCTCATCTCCATCTTCCATCCTCCATCTCCGTCTCGTCTCCAGCATCAATTTGGACTGCTTTTCTCACTTTAAACGTCCAGCCGTTACACACATTTGTCGTTTTTACTTCTCCATCAGCAGCTGCATCTCTCCCCGATGATATACATTATCTTTACCTATCCATTCACCCGCTAACCGCGTGTCCAGTGTAGGTTCATCGTCGCCTAGAGTCTTATCGTGGAAGCACAGGGAAGAGGTCCACTTTGGACCGTGGTGTAGCTAGAAGTTATGCACCTAAAGAACATTACACCGCATGCCAAGGAGATCAGCAGGCCTGCGCCTGGACGGCTATTTATCTTCTAGTGTCTAAAATCAGGTTGTCCACAGCAGTATAGCCTGTCCCATTTGTAATTATTGCCACTATTTTTAAGTATACTATTTTTCAGGTTTACTTTATTGCTTTTCTACCCAGTATAGTTTGTCTTATCATTAAATGCATAGCTAATCTTTTATCTGCAGTTCTACTTTATATGTGTTATATCTGTGCTGTTTTTGGGCTGGGACACAGTGTCAGAAGAAGAACTGAATTGAATTGAACTGCATTCAAAATAAATAAAATAACTAGCACCTTTTTTGGGCCCTCTCCAGTCAAGGGGCTGCTAGAACTGTCACCACCATTGTCCCCACTAGCCACGGGCATTAATAGTCCTTCAGCAACCAGTTACAGACAGACACGCAACAGGTAATTTACAGTTACCAACCGGCCTGAAATACATGTCTTTGGACTGTGAGAGGAAACTTATGTGATCATGGGGAAAACATACAAACTCTATAGACTGATCCAGACCCAAACCCAGAGCCCGGGAGTTGTGAGGCACTTTATCACACGGTTCATATAGTGTTATTGCTGTTTTGTGTTGTGATGACAAAGGGTAGGGTTCACATTAATAGCAACGGACCCATTATTAATAACAGTTACATCACAATGTAGTCTTTGAATTTCATTGTGATTTGATTATTTCTAATAGCAAAGTACAAGTAAAAATATGCTTACAGAAAACTTATTGAAGTATTTCTTACATCTTAATCTGAAGAAAATATTTTGGTTTGGGTGGGGAAATGACCTGTTACATGACCATAAATACAAAAAAGTAAAAAAGCAGACAGTAAACATGTAAATGTAACTATTCACATACATAAAACTCTGGGAGTGGAAAAATTATGGTCTGTCAGTAGACAGAGGCAATGCAGTTGTTGCATCAGGACTGGGGCTCAATACACATCTGGCATGAGGTTCATGTGGTGGTCTGCTTCTCTCGTGCTGCAGCCCAGAGAATCACAGAGGAATCCTGAAGGACAGAGGAACATAGAGAGGCTGCATATTATGTAGGCAAACATTGTTATATACAATGTGGGCTCCTTTGTCTGATAACAAATGTGTTTATGCTCCATTCATCTAACTGTTAAAATTCTTTGTCCAGTCAGTAAAGGCTGTTAAATTGACATTTGACAGTTAATTAGACAGACAGTGAGAGAGAGGAGAGAGTGATGGATTCTTACAGTCCAAGGCTCTTGAACACAACAGAAGGCCCAGTTCATCAGGGAAAAAAAACATCTACCCCTGCATATATTCATGCACTGTATAGCTTTTATATACAGTATACTGAACAAGGTACCAGTGTGTATTGTGAAGTAATGAATGCTCTTCTGTGTGTTCCTGTAAGTATTGTACAGTGTGATTTGAAAAGTAAACATTCATTTGATGCCATTAACACAAAGATTGTTGGTAGAATTGGAGAATCAAATTTAACCTTCAATGCCCGTTTGAATATGAAGGAATGGGCGAACTGCACTCTGACTTGAGCTTTGACCCGTGCAAAAACCAGCAGGGAATGTTATTCTGGCACATTTGTTGATTAGTCCATCCTTCATCTATCATTTATTTATGACCTCATCTGCAATAGCAGGAGTGATGGCCTTGGACACCAATTTTTGATTTTGGAAGAAGCTCTTTTGAAACTTTGGGAAAAGAAGTGGATTTTTAAAGAGCTTCCTCTGAAGCCATAAATCATAAAAACAAATGTTAAAATGTCAACATCTGTCCACAGAACATAACGTAAGGTGATAGAAGAGCTCCAGTGTCTCAAGGGCACTAAAAGGTGAGGTGTGTCTTTCAGGTGCAATGTCTCTTCTACAGCCGTCACCTAACAGATCTTGAGTTTGACCAACACAACTGAAGGGGGTTCTAAGGACACTGAGTCATCATGCAAGCAGGAAAGGATCTGGAGCTCAGGTTGGCAACAGAAAAGTATGAATTAAGAAATGATAGATTAATACAGGCAGTAATGACTTGGGGACCAGACTGCTTGTTTGGGAAGGGGATCTCTCTTTTTATCAGGAGCTGTCTCACATGAGGGATCCCAGGTGGGTGAGGGGAACACATTTTCCCACAGCTATATGAAAAAATTTGAAAAAACTCACGATTGTGAGTGCTTATGCTCCAAACAGTTCTACAGAAGAATCAAACCTTTCTAGAGATGGAGGATGTGGTAATAGAGAGGGTGTCACCTACAGATGCTGTAGTCATGGTGGCAGGGTTAACAGGTGAAACATCTTCTTGATTCCTGGTGCACTTGGGAGGATTATAGCTTAGTTTACCTGTGAGGGACATTTTGGACAAAGGCCTCTTCAAATACTACCATAGAGACCACCCTGTCCACCCTGAGCCTGTGACTAGAGCTCCTCCTAGAGGATGGGTACCATCTGTAGAATTAGTAGGCTAGATGGTGCCACATGATTCCCTAGGTGCTTAGTTTCTAACTGTTTACTAAGCAGTAGGTAAACAGTAGTATTATATGCAGCATTTTGATGGGGGAACATTCATATTATATAATTGTCTCCCAGATTAAGACTCTCCCACACAGCATAGAGGTGATGTACATCACCATGGAGCAGTTGAAGGCAAACAGATGATGATAACCAGCTGAGAACCAAGGATCACTGTGCCAGGAAGCAAGACAGATGCTGTAAATCCTATCATAGTCTGAGTTACAGCAATGTTGGGTCCTGGCATGGCCCCTCACATGTGGAGGTATGGGAGGAATTGCCACAGGTTTAATTGCAGTTGGTAGTTGTGTCACCTGCATACACACAAGTGGTTGGACTGCTCCCAAGAATCCAGACAGTTGATGAGCTTTCAGAAGAGCTTCCTGAGCAGTGGTCCACAGCTACCTGGTTATTGATATAATTCGAAAAGATTAGATTTACACAAATTTACTTGGTACCAGAGTAAATTTGATCAAAATTTGACAACTTTGTAGTTTTGTCACCATATCCAATGCAAGGTGCTGTAGCAGTATGGGGTGCTAGGGCCTCTTCTGCCTGGGAGTTTGTTTCTTCTGCAGAGTGACAGTTGTATCCACGTTTTCACTAGAGTCAAACTTGTTCACTGTGCATGTTGGGCATAGCTATGAGTTTGTCTTGTCTCCTTTTCCATTTGTGGTTTTAATGGACAAGATGTCAAATTGCAGTGGAGCCTTGGAGTGTATCCAGATACCAGGGATTCACCACTGCTGTTTCCAGATGTTGTGGTCCTGATGGCCTTATGAGAATGTAATTAATACTAGAGAGGTTCATAGTTAAATGTGACAGTTGGGATGACGGTCAGCACCCCTAAATGTGAGGTGATGGCTCACACAAAGAATAAGGAAGGTTGTCTCCAGGTAGAGGGCGAAGCTACCACAAGTGGCAAAGTTTAAATTCAATCGGGTCCTTTTCATGAGTGAGCACTGGGTGAAATGTGACATTGGGTATTCACTTGATAGCATTCAGGATTGGAAAAATGGATGTACGGAGGGAGAAAAAGGATTGGCTAATATCAGAAAAACATCATTTGCTTGCAGATGCAAACAAATTAATCCATTTTTCTTTGGTCCTTATATTCTAGGTGTGGCTTCTACAAAGATCTGGAGGCTGTCTGGAAACTGGATAAGTTTGAAATGTGGGTCCATGTGTTTCCTTGTATTTGCAGCATTGCTGTTTAGTTCACAAACACTACATACACCTCAAGTGGCTGCTGTAATATTGTACCCCATGTTCAAAAAATCATTTAGAATTAGTATGAGGGAATTTAAAAAGAAGCTAAAACATGATTTTACACACCTGCTGCAGAAAAGGAACCTTTTAGTATTAACATACTTTAATGGAAAAAAAAAACAAAACTTAACAATGACACACTTAAAAAGATAAGCTATAACGACAATATGAGATTTTAAAAAAGACACTACTTTTCTGTATTGTTGGTAAGGGAGAAAATGCTCCACAGTTCTTTCTTCAACAGGTGTTCAAAGCATGCCATGTATCATAAAAATCCTTTAACAAAATATTTCATGCAATAGACAATTGGTTATTGATAAGAGTAAATGAATAAAAAAGATGGAGTATAGTTTTTCTTACAAGTATTATAAAATGTACTTTCATTTTCCCCCATAAAAATACCTTTTTTCATATTTTGTTTTGTAATTTTAGGTGAAGTATTTTTCTTTTGGGAACAGCTTATTTCTTCCATACGAAAAAGTGGAAGGAATTTGGCTACAGAGATGAGGAACTAGAATGCACCTCAGTAATATCCTTAAAAGTTAATAGGACATTAATATTACACTGATTTTATGGAGTTTTGGTGCTAGTGACTGATTATAAATCATCCAAATATGTGAAGTAAAAAAAAAGTATAGTATGTGCTGTGACTGTGTGTTTCATGATCCAGTTGCAGGGCTGAGAACCCATACCTACTCAGCAGTTTATTACCTCTTACCCAAGCAATGTAGGTTCCTCACCCTCATGCCATCATGCAGTCATTATATTATGTTTTATACACTGGGATATTTTACTGAAACATTTTGGCCCAGTCAAAATTAACTTGAGTAAAGGTACAACTATAAAACCTTAAAAGGAATGAAACTTTGAACATTTTGGTAACAAAATATTGCTCAACCAATGGTAACCCTATGCAATACAGAGTGACTGTCACTGCAATGGAGTGTTGCTAAATCCCAAAGTTTTTTTCACATGGAATTCTGAAGAGCCTGTGTGTTGCTGGAATGACCTTGAGAAACAGCAGACAACACATGCATGGTACAGCACAAACACAAGGTGGAAAGAAGCAGGAGTCACTCCCAAGTCCATGTCTTTAATGGAACAGGTCAAGAAGTGCTACTTCTACACGCTCCACAGTTTGCCACGTACCTTACAGCAGATGGTCATAAAGAAATAGAAAAAACTGTGAGAACAACTTTGGCTCAGAGAAATTCTTTTTCCATAATATTTACTGCCACACTGCAACTGCAGATGGGATAAGTAGATGAAAACAAAAACTTTGTAGGAGGACAAGATGTGTTTCATGCACTGCTGTGAACACGTACAGCACACAGCAAACACAGGTGAGGGCCTTCAGGAGAAAATATAGTTTTTTCGGTAGAAAAAAGGCTGAGGCACTCTGATATAGCTGACTGCTTATTTAAACTAGCTGTGCTTATTATAAGTGAAAGTTCCAATATTTATCACATTTCTTTTCCAAACTGGAAAGTAAACTGCATGTTTTCCAAACAATGATAGCAATGAGTATGGCTGTAAAATGTGACCACCTTATGTGATCATGACTGAAAAGCAAATGTTGGTATATTTTTCAATATTCTGTACAGCTGGCGTGTACCTTAATCATTTTCTCTCCTCATTGGACGTTTTTAAAGAGACACCAGCCAGAAAATGGCACAACTTGGAAAGCACCTATCTGTGAACTCATTGTACAGTTAGGGAGCCTTTATAATGTTTTTTTTTTAATTAACATTAAAAGAAAACTATTTGGTGTGCTTTACTGAACTCATTCATGTCATGGGCATTTCAGGGTGCCAAGGAGCAGGAATCACCATTTTCTAAAGCCTAAGTCGCTGTGAAAAGGGACCAGCTTCCCAATGGGTCATGGATTTCAGAGCAGCAATATACAACATTCCCTGAACAAAAGCACACAAATCTGCATGTGGCTGTGCTGTCTGGGTGTGGGGCATACTGGACATGACAGCAGGTGGATGTCCCGGGGCCAAGCCAACAGCACGCTGCATTGTGAACACACTCTGTTGGGACCATCCCTACACAATGGGATTTTTTCTACATAACATTTAAATATTATACAAGCAAAAAATGTTCATGCTGAAGTGGTGACAAACAGCACATGGAACAAGTCACAAAGTGGGTCTGATGATGCTGTCATCACCAAAATGGGATTCAGAAAAAACCTAAAACCACAGGCATGGATTTCAACAATGGACAGGTACACCACCAAGACAACTGTAACACCCCTCTCCAGCTGAATGAAGCAGAACCAAATCCCTAATTCAAAACAAAGGACACAACATGACTGTTTCCATGGTTTCATGCTGCACCTACAGATGATAAGATTACAAGTTTAAATATCAAAACGTCCACTGAATTCATGCCACCAAGTGGCACCTATATTCCTGTTCAGCACGAGTGTTTCCCCTCACAGCCAAGAGGGGGCACTACACCAACAGCCAACTGCGACCGGACACTGATCAGAGCCATGCAACACATCATGCACAGCAGCACCAAACAACATGCATTCACTTGGACAATACTGCATCCTGAATCTTCCCTCTGCTTGCTCGCTCGCTTGCACACACACACACACACACACACACACACACACACACACACACACCCTCTTCATATTTTCCACCCCCTCACAAATTCCTCTTCAGTCTTGACCCCCCAATAGGTCAATGTCAGTGTAGCTGCAGTGAATTGGAGGAGACATGAACAGCAGAGATGGTGGATTTGAAGGGGTGAACATCAAAAATCACACATGGGTTCCATACATGTCAATCACAAATAAGTGTCGCACATGTCCAGTTCTTCCTCCCCACATTCGATGCCTCTGAGGGAGTTGACTTTCAGAGTCTCAGCAGAAGGAAACACTGTGATGCTGATTCCAGTGTTATCGCGGTTGAAGTGAGTGCCCACACATCATGCTGTTTTGAGTCCACGCATTAGTTTTTCTCTCACTCACTCACACACACACACACACACACACACACACACACACACACACACACACACACACACACACACACACACACACAGGCTGACATCTCCCCACACTTCTTATATGGCCTCCCAAGGGTTTGAAAGTTACACTGATACACACTACAGTAATAAACACACCAACCTTCTTCAAAAGCCACCTCAACCCTTAAAACTAAACCAAAAACAGAACCAAACAACAACCAAAATATCATGAAATGAAAAAAACAAAAAGAAAATGATCTTTTGGACAGAGTTGCTTTTTAAACCTTTAATTGTTTCCAATTTAAGAGAAAAACAAATTATTTTAAATTTACTAATATAATAATTATGGTTATGAGAAAGAAACGCCCTGTGAGCAGGTGTCACAAAAAAAGCAGGGAAGCAGCAACTGAGAGTCTCGGTGTCTCTGGAGCCCCAGCTCCTCCCCTGCACTACACCCTCTCGGGGCGTTTGGCCCATGGCACCTCCTCATGGTCACAGTCTACTCAAGCATCTCTGCTACAGGCAAGGTCACAGTGAGATACAGCAGAATACCACGCAGCAAGCAGGGAGAAGTATGGCAGGAAGTTGGGAAGGGAAAGGAAGGAAGGGGTAGGGGGAGGGGGAGACAAGAAAAAGGAAGCCACAGGAGTGTAGAACAATAAACCAAAAATATGAATCATGAAACTGAAAAATGTTCAGCAATTTAACAGGCTCATAGGAAAAAAATATCACCCTGGAGACCAGTGCTGAGCCAGTGGAGATCACTTCATGTCCCTGGAACATTCTGAAATTTTAGTGTGCACAGCTTGTACAAGGTAGTGGAGGCACAAGGAACAGATAGAAAAGAAGTGAGGAAAACAGTGAGACATAGAAAGTGGGTTCATTTTACAAGAGGAAGCAAGAGCTCAGGTCTTTGGCACTAAATGGCAGTCTGGGAAATGAGCTTAACTCTCAGGTGTAATATGTACTGAACCAAAGGGTAGCATGGGTGGGGTGGGACAGATGGACTTGCAGAAGAGTGGGACAGAGAAACGGTCAGAAAGGAGTGGACTGAGAGAGAAGCAGATGAATAGGGCATGATGGAGATAAGCGAAGCAGAACAAAATCCTTTCACCATTGGGGACCATGATGATGGGGAGACAGAAAGCAGCCCTGAGAGGCAGCGGGATCATGACCCAGTCCACCCCTTAAGACCGAGTGTAAATGTCAGCATAGGCCCCATGGTCCTTGCACCCTTGCGCCCCCAGTGGGACGAGCTCTCTCCGGGCTTAATGCAATTTCCGACAATTCCAGAAAACAAAATGGCCAACACCCTTGACAATAAATGGATTATCAATAATAATAATTATGTGGTGCTGCAGGTAATGCAGGTACCTCAAAGCTCCAGAGCAGCAAATTTCAGAGTAGGATCGAATCTGGCTCAGACTGCACATTCGCCCTGTGTTTGCAATCCAAAGACTTGCAGAAAAAGGCCATGGTAAATTACTTGTATACCCTCCTTTAACTTGAGAACCTCATGAGCGCTCACTATGAGTGGAATTCAACTTGACGGCACTTACTCTTATCCCCTGTAGTAATAGTGCCAGCAACAGTAAGTTTCTATTTATCTGCGTTTACCCCCATGGTTTACTGGTATTTTTGGGATTCTATAATGCAACAGACAAGCCAATCATGGTTTGTTACCCATAACTGTGTAGTGCTCTTACACGTTCCCTGACAGCACTGACAAGACGGTCTTAGGAGATGAAGGGTGGAATGCACTCCCTCCCTCACTGATTCTCTTTCCCTCCCCAAAGTGGGCACCTTTCTCTCCATAAATGTCCTTCCCATCCATCCTTCCCAACCCTTCCCCACATCCAGGGCTAGCTGTGTGCAGGGTGTGAGCGGGTTCAGTCTTTGGGAAAGTTCTTACCGAACAGTGATACAACAAGAGACAAAACAAAGTTAAAACATAAGGAGTGTCATGCCCCTGCCACTGTCACCCAGCACACAGCAAAGCCTAGGCAGATGGAGGCAGTGATAGATTGAACTGGAGGAGGAGGCATAGCTAGTGGACTAGCTGAAGAGGGCACTCCCTTACAAGGTGAAGACAAACAGATAAGCAAGGGGCACAGAACGACGCTGAGTGACAGAAGGAGGGCACGGGCGTGTCTGAAGTAGCTGAGGGGCCCTCCCATCAGAGGCAGAGACAGAGGGATAAAGAAAGAAAGTGGCAGAGCAGAGAGCCTGAGACTCCAATGTTTGAAGCGGAAGAACAAGAGAGGAGGAAAGTGAAGGAGGAGGAGAGGGGAGGCCATCAGGAGGCAACACTTCAACATGACGACTTGATGGATCCCAGGCACTTATTCAGGTCTTGTTCAGAAGGAGCCGGTGGAGGGCGTGGTCAGCCTCTTCCCAATGTAGACTCTGCGTAGAAAGGAGATGTGGATGAGGGAGGCCATACTGATGTAACAGATTCTATGTTTGTGTGTGAGAAAGAGAGACTGTTACATGTTGATATACCCACCCCAAGCCAAGTGCCAGGATGTGAGACAGGAGCAGCGACGGGATGAAAACTTTGAGGAACTCTGCAGAGAAGACGCCCCCTTTCTTCATGGCTCCTGTTTTCCTCATGCTGAGCGTGAGTGATCGCCGAGGGTGCCGGAAGTGGAACTCCCTGTGGAAGAGAAGCACGACAGACTCATCAAATTCCTGCTTCTCAAAACCCAAGTGACACATCACTTTTCCATCATATTGACCCCATGGCATGGCTCAGTTTCTACCACAAGAATCAGCAAAGAGTCAGACACCTCCTGAGTGAGAATAAGAAATAGAGGAAACGCAAGAAACCTCCAGCTTCAAGGACTTCAGCAGAAAATGTCCCTCCAGACTAGACCCTAACACAGTCGAAGTTGGGATAAGGGGTGCAGGAAAGTTTAACTCACTTTGGGGGGATGTTCTCAGGCCGGCTGGACCAATCTGTTACCCAGTCAGTACCCTTGTTCATCAGGATGTCCTCCTCACGCTCCTTCTCTAAAACTTCTTCTGCCTGGAGAAGGAGAAACAATGCATTTAGAGAGCAAGGGAGTAAGCAGAAGTCAATCACAGTTTGGTACCAGGGGAAGTGTACCTGGCTGTCTCCCCTGTTAGACATCTCCACGTCAAAAGTGATCTGACCTTCATTTCGTGCTGGGCTGTGAGGTCGGGGAGGACTATGAACAGACAGAAAAATATTTTTTTAATAATTATACAAAATCAAAAGTACCTAATTTTCACAAATGAAATGTTCTGGACAGAGTCTGTTCCTATAATCAGTAATGTGGACCAATGACCCAGAGTTTTTCCCAGTCAAACCTGGGTTTATACTCGGATTAGCAGCTACTGTAGTCAAATTAACATTGGTCATTTGATTTTAATAAGTGTTCCCATTTAAATGGAAACACATAAATCTTCTCCTGAGTATTTAATATTTTCATCTGCTACAAGATTTAATGGAAAACATTCAAGTAGCAACAGGAAACGACAACAACAGAAGTCCCTGGGACTAGAAGAGCCTTGGACTGGAGGAGGTCTAGTAGCACAACTGTAGGAAGCCATGAGACCTGCTCACTGACATGTCCAGCCCATCAGTCTTTCATTGTCATCTGCTGCAGTCGTGGTTCTCCAACCCTCTCTTTGGTTCACTCCTTTTTCTGTATATCTTCCACCTGTTACCTTTGCTTTCTTCACTCCATTTGTTCTACAAATTTTCAAAATGGGTTCTTAACACCTTCCTGTCCTACTCTGTACCCTTCTATCCTTCTTCCATGGGTCTCAGACACTACCCAACTACTTATACACGTGTCACTCCCTTCCCTTCCCTGGTCCAATTTGGCTCCAAGTCCCGTCCCATCCCATTCCTGCCAATCACACCTGTCACAAGAGGAGCTGCTTTGGCTGGACTCGTGTTGGGCATCCAACAGGATCTTCTCCATGTCGCCATTGTGAATAGAGGAGGAGGAGGGCACATGTTCCAGGCCACCAGTCATGCTCTCTTCCTCATCTTCAGGCACAACCCCCAGGCCTGTAGAACCTGGCCCCTCCCCCTGGTTTCCATTGCCTGTGGTGGTGACCAATTGGGGCAGGTTTGCTGGCAGGGGGGCGGTTGCTGGTGTGTTCCCATTCAACTCCAGCTCAACCCAGGACCCTGCAAATGTGGAGAAATTTACATTTGCTTTCTTTTTATTCAGTGGGGTGGATCGTAAAAATAGGGAATAGCTATGCCACGTTTTGCATGCAGTTGAGCAGGAAATCACTGTGCACGCAAGCTGAAGCAGTGCCACCTTGTTCACAAGGAGCAGGGAGTATTGCATCTATTTCAGCAGGTGGGGAGACACTAATTCTACTTGGTGGTGTTCCCCTACCATGAAGTGACCAGTTACTTCTTCAATGTCAATATTTAGTAAACCTCTTCAGTGAGAACCCGGAGGAAAATGCTGGTTGACTACAACGTTATTACACACCTTTACAGATATCAACACATCATGGTGGAAGGTGGCATGAAGGTGCACCCAGAATGAAAGCCTGCTGTAAACCTCCATCACAGACAAAATTTAATGATGAATTGATGAATCCTGTAGACCCCTGCTCTCTGCACCTTGGACAGCACCTGTGTGCACCACAGATGGGACTTGCTCTCAGAATAGTGGAAAGCTTGAAAATAGGAAGATTCCCCAAGCCCTCTGCTGTGTCACTAACTCATCACATAACAGATTAGATTTACCCTGAGATTCAAACTCCTGTTGCTCGAGTTGCCGATATATTGAGCACCATATATTAATACCTGTCTTGGTATCCGACCTGAGAAATCCCCGCTTAATGAGTGTTATATCCAAACAAAGCTGAAGCACGTCAAAGAAATATTCAAAATTAGTAAAGCTACAAGTGTGAAGCTGTGTGGCAGCACTGCAGCCAGCAACTACATCCTCAGTTACTTCAGTTCAGTTGGCAAGTCCCGGTTTAACAGTTCATTACACTAGGCACATTTTATTATTTTTTAAATTTTATAATGATTTCATGCTGTTTTTTTAATTAAATTTGACTATTAAATGTTTGTTTCCATTAATACTTATAGGGAACAAAATATAATGTAGAATAAATAAAAGCGAAAAAAGCAACTGTACATGAACACATATACATATGCATTGCCTTATTAACTGTTTGGTAATTAGATAATTGGTATTTAAAGTGTTCTTTATCATACTGAAATAGGTATCTTAGTGTTAGGGATATTTTGGGGAAATTAATTGCGGTTACTCAGATGAACCTGGAACTCATAATAATTATATTCTTAATAATAATTGCTCATAATAACAATAGAAATATCTTCCCAAGTACATGGTATTTGAGTGACTTCTAGGAACCAATTAAACTTGGATACTGGGGTATAGATGTAACATAAATTTGCATAAACATGGATATAAAAGTGTGAGCCCCTTAAAATGGGCTTACTCAACAAAGCAGCGACTGCTCTGCCTCTGTGGCTCAAACCACTGCCCTTTGTCTCCACTGGGAATCATAAATGGGTCGCTGGGGCAACCAGGCTCAACATTCCAAAAGCTGGACACCATTGCAGCACCAGTGCCTGTCAGACACAGTGCTGCCCAAAAAGGGCACCATCATGTGGCAGTTGGATGGTTGCTGGATGGCGGTTAACTCAACATCTATGCACACTGTCAAGGTTCCATATCAAAAGATGCTTATGAAAATGTTTACCCTGCTAATACAAGGAGCTTATGATTACAGACTTTGTTAAGCAGGCATTTTACTTACACCAGTGTATAATGGGATGATATAAGAATGCAGGTTGCCTTTTTCTGTTTGGAAGGTTTTTAAAAGAAACAATTCAGTCCCAGTGCAGTGCAGTTACTGTACAGCTCCCTCATACACTGATGCCTAACAGGTAAATACGAAAACTGTCATAAAACCTGCAGCCAACTGTCAAACAGCTTTTAGAGACAATAACCTGAGTTACCTGACACTGCCTAAGGGAGAAAGGTAAAAAGATTTCCAAACTGTTTTGCCATTAAAGTGGTTGTACTTAAGACATAAGTATAGCTGTTGGACAGGAGAGTGATGTGCCCATCATGTCAAGTGGATAGGAAAAAACAAAATATATATTACCAAACTTACCCTTACATCATTAATGTGTGCAACATAGTGTGTGTGGGTGTGTCTGTGTGTGTCATATTTAATTTCATATAAATTTTTATATTTTCAATTTGTCCCATTTAACAGTTATGACCTCTGTGGCCAAACGCACACGGATGGCACCAACAGCAATGCACACGTCAGCCATAGCAACGTGCACACAGTAATAAATTATATAATCACCAAACTTTATTACGTTTACACTTCTTGAAATTAGTATATTTCTCCATATAGAACATATGAACTGATGTACAGACAGTAATGACAAATGATATATCACAAAACTGAATGATAAAATACATTAGTCTGTGTGAGGTGGGAGAAAATACATAAGCATCTATGCTATTCATGTGACATCACTATTTTTGCTTCCCCAAGCTGTGTCACAGACTGAATTTCAAATTTTCAAAACACTAAACATTTTTGGATTTTTATGAACTTGACTGCAAAAACCTCAAGGTTGAGAAGTACTCGTGTGCCAAATTTCATTTCTTTAGCTTGAAAAACAAAGTCTTGAATAAAGAACAAACAGACAGAGGCAAATAAACAAACAAACGAAAAGATTGAACTTTTTATAGATAAGTCACTCTGTAGGCAGCACAGTTGCTATGCAGCTTTCAAGCTGTCTGTAGACTTTCATAAGGACAGCTGAATAAAAAAATTAAAATATTAATAATGGAGTCTTCATAAACAGGAAAGAGACTTTTGGTACTTCTGTGTGCTTCCTCTTTTGAGTCTCTTTGCAATACTGTTTAGTTCTTAAAAACCACATTCACCAGTGTGAACTTTAACTTAGTTTAAAAATCAGAAAAAGGGAGCATTTAAAACCTAAAAGAACATGCACTGTGGCTCACCTGCTGGGGAACAAGAGTGTATAGGCATGTATAAATATAACTGATGCCAGCTGACATATGTCACATGTGTAAAGAGCTGGACCAAGTGAAGCTGACTGTTGTGTGGTTTTGTTACACAGCACTTCTGGGGACATGAACCAACAAACTTTTTGTCAGAGGCACAGTGCCTCCAGCGCTCTGATGCAGGGTAACTCAGAAATCCTGTAAAGTTTTTTTTCCTCATAGCCAACATGTCAACTCACATTGTTGACATTGCCAGGACTCAAGGTGCCAAGGGCCCTGGAGATGGAATCCTTACATAATATGAGGGTCAAGTTCAGGCCTTACCTCCTCACTTCCCTATCAAGTGCCAGCAATGATAGCACTCTACACTGCCTTCAGGACTTTTTGCACATGGTTCACACCTCCACCCTGGACTTAAGCCATAAACAGTGAGCACGGTGGGGAAACAGGTGGTAGCTGCAGTAGACAGCGGTCCAAGATGGTGAATTCACCCTTTCTCCTCATAGCAAAAGTAGTGTTACATGCCATGGCACAAACACGGCAGAAGGAGGACCCTCAAAGAACAAGATATGGCCACTGGGGAGGAACAAGTTATGTGTTTCAGACATGGACATCTCTGTTTGCCTGGGGTGCCCTGAAATGGGGACCTTCTCACACCTTTCCATCCTGATAGCAGCCATCTTCAGCAATGCTTCAAGCTCTGCCAAGGACACTGGACCCATCCTTCTGTATTAATACTTTCAGCATACCAAAGAGGATAGTCACAGGACCATCCTGTGGTCCCCAGACCAGTAACAGCTCAAGGGAAAAAGTAAATATGTAAGTGTTTCAAAACACATTTAAGAACTAAGCATTTTTTAAACCTGGGAACATCTCCACATAAATGACCACTGGGATCTCCTGATGTAGACATGCCAGGTACCAAGATGGCCTGATGGACACAGTGTTCTCAAGAGGACAAGCTCACCAGGAACAGTGCAGTAACTGCACTCCCTAACTCTACTACTTAAAATATTTGTATTATTTACTGAACCAAACATTTAGTTTTACTTTTCTCCCGAAAAAATTCAGTTGCAATTAGTATTACCTATTATTTATCTGACATTGTTCTCCCTAGGTGACTTACACTGTGAAGTTTGTAACTGAAGCTGTTTATGCTGATTTACCCATTTTTATAGAGGGGAAATTTTACTGTATCAGTTAAAAGTAAACATTTGATCAAGAGTGCTACAGCAGAAGCTGGGATTCAAACCCAAAACCTTCCTATGGCAAGGTGATGGCTTAAACCACTATACCAGCTGCGACCCTCTATTTTAGTCTGTTCGGTTTCAGAAAATGTGTAAAAGGAAGAACTGTAACTATTGTAACAGTTAATAAATGGCATAACGAAGCAGTTAGGAAAGAATTTATCGACTGGTCCTCAGCTAAACCTACAGAACAAATATTTATGAACCAAGGTAGATTTCCTTTATTTCAGTTTCTCTATAATTCGATGAGAGATAGCATATTCTGAAGAACTCCCTCACCACCACCACCACCATTATCAGCATCATAAGATCATCATAATCTGGCCTTCTTCTACCAAACTTACATAAGAACTGTGAAACCTGAAACATGTCGACTGCCTGCAGGAAAGCTCACGCTAATACCTGATCCTGTGGGGCGCATATGCCGTTACACACCGTTACAATGCGGGTCTTTTTCGTGCTGCATATTATATGTATTATTTATTGCTGAAAACGAGAAAAAGGCACAGTGCAGATTTGCAACCCTCATCCACAATCCTTTTGCCACAAACAAGCCCTGCCTCTTCGCCACGACAACCATATGCAGCAGTCATAATTGGCCTATCTCCTGTCAATCAGGAAATCACCCCAAACTATAAACCACCTACCGACCGCCTACTCACAATGCGAGCAATCCTACTGGTTTATGGGGCTGTCACTCAGGTCAAACGTATCCGTCTCTACAACGGTCGGCCTCCATCCCCTCCTATGTAACGCTATGGAAATTCTGTCCGTTCAACAAACGCATAATATAAAACCGCGACCGGCGCTGAAAAACACGAGAAAAGGGTCAATGTACCTAAATGAACGAAGGGCCTGTGGGTATTCTGTATTGTCATTATTTGCGACGGTACGCACCGTTTAAACCGGGCTCTTCGTTGTTGTTTTGCTGCGCGGCTGCAGCGGCCGACATCTTGCCTCAGCGACTCGCTCGCGTCTGTAAACACTGAGTGCGCCGCCCGCCCCCGCCTGCTCACTCGTGATGGCGTGCGCATAACCCGAGCCAAAGTGATGTCATCGCGTTGCAAGGTGCACGTGCCAGTTTATTTTAGGGGCGGGAAAAAGTTTCCTCAGACTCGATGCTGTCTTAAACAAACAAAACGTCGTGATCGTCACCTTTAATGTCAGAGACATCAGATCCCGTTGACAGCCACACGGGACCTTCCACAAAAAGAAAATGAATAAATACATACATACACAAACGCACTTGTGTGTGTGTGTATAAGTAGTGGTATTTCAAAAAGCCATTGGAGGCATCATTGGTGCTTAGATCCCTAAAGACCGCAATATCATATCAATAACGAATACTGCAACAGTGCTGTGTCAACCCTGCATCAATACCAGGTCAAAGCTCTACCAATACCGTATAGGGTGAGTGGTGCTCCTCATCTCAGCTCATGCACTTATCTTCAGTTGAGGAAGGATGTCAGGTCCACAGGACAACCTGGTCTCTGGCTGGTCTGGACTATGGAGCCAACTTATGTACATCTTTGTGTGTCTGAGTACAACACAGAATCCACAGGGCCTGAGCTGGACCATGACCTCTGTCAACATGGATACAGATCTTTTAGTTACACAGTATCCACACAGGTTCTGTAACCAGTACCCAGTAAGGGTGGGCAGCCACAGGCACTTGGACCCCCAGAAGTTTGCTTTTCACCCCCTTCTTTTTGGCTTGGATGTTTTTTTTATTTTCCTCTTCTTAGCTACCAGCTGCCTTAATTGTCTAATTCAGCCATTATTATATCAATTGTTTGTTATTTTGATCTAAACATACTGAATTTAATTAAACTAAGAGAAAATGGCCTCATGACTCTCCACACAGGTGAGCTGCTCTCTATTGAGGCAACAGCTGGTTCAGTGTTCACATGGTGGACATGCTGGTGTCAAAAGAGCAGCAGGACAGGAGGTACACTGGACACATCCCTGTTAAGACGCTCCCTATTCTTCACTAATACATAACCCCAAAGTCTGAGGGCAGATAGAGGGATGCACACAGGCTTGGATAAACACTGTGCAGAAGGCCGAACGGCCCCTTTAGTCTCCAGACCTAGGTCTCCGCTTATCCTCCAAGCTGCAGTGTTCAGCACTGTCCATGTTTACTTAAATAAAGTCCAAAAACACATCAGAACTGAGGGTTTCAACTGAGTACAGTGTCAACAGAGTGCTTGACCTGAAAGTTACAGTCCGCTGCAGGGGGCATACAAATTTGTAGCCTTCAGTGAAGATGCCCATTTGAACAATAAGTTCTTCTTCCAGCATCAAAATTGAAATTAAAAAGTTAAAAAGAGCACAAGCGGGATACAAACAGTTGATCAAAGTGCTGAGACAGGAAATGCTGCAGCATCTGAACATGAAACCACAGATGAACTGTTACCACTCTACTTAATGGTATTTCCATCCACGGTCTTTTGCTATAGCAGTGCTGAAGTACATAATCACACATCTAAAGAAAAGTTTAAATATATAGTGCTTTACAGGGTTGTTTAATATAATTTTTAGGAGTGAAAAGGTGCTATAATGGTTAGAGCTGCAACCTTACACTTGAGGGACTCCCATGCAAATCCCAGCTCCTGCTGTTGTACCCCTGATCAAGGGACTTGCCCTGTTTTGGAGAATACCAGCAGATAGACACATATGTGTCTGAATTGCAGAACTACTTTGAATGGATACATTCTCCTTAAGACGGTGGCTGCATTGGCAGGTCAACACCTTACTTCTGCTGGGACATCATTCTAAAAAAATCTCGCATAAAAATTTACAACTAAAATAATCTTGCTGTACATTTTTCCAGAAAAATACAGAAGAGTAACAGAAATGGAAGATGGACAATGTGACGCAGACATACTCTTATTATAAAATGCAGTGACAGATTTTACATCATTCACACAGTTTTACAGTGTTTTACAGCATTTTACAGTGTTTTCCTGATGTTCTACTTTAATGCCACTTAACCAGATATGAATACAGTACATATGAAACACATAATGCCTTAAAACCCTTGACTCCCTGATCATCAACCCCACATGAAAAGACTAGGAGGACGATGACATGTCCAGGCTTTCAGGACTTGCTCCAGTGTGAGGGACTCTCTCTGATCCCATGTTTAACTGTCACAGTTTACCATTAATATACTGCTGTAGGCCACCTCCCTGTTTGCGCACTACTAATTTTTGTTCAGTTCCATCAAGAAGAGCATGAGTTACAATTCAAAAAGACAAATAATCTAATTAAGATCAATCTTTTCCATTTAGTGACATTTTCTGTGTCTCTTGAGAGTAGACCAGCACTCAAATAAACTTGGTCTACTTTGCTGCTCATAAGGAGCTGCAGGTACTGTAGTGTAAAACCTTGGTCAGTCCAAGTTGAGTTCTTGCTGGGGTGTAGAAAAGGGATCAGGACTTGGTGACATGTGACAGAGACCTTGGACATTCTTATCAGATCTCAAAATCCTCCTGCTGGGTTCTTCCCAACTATGAGGTTAACCCCTTTAACCCCAGCAGGTCTTGTAGCAGCATTCAGGTAATTCTGAAGCAGGAGAACTCTGTTATACAGGAGGTCAGTGAGTTGTCACCATGGTGTGGGGGTGATGTGCAGTAGACTGTGGGTCAGTAAGTTCCTCATATTTGTACAAAAATAAAACTATAGTGACTTTCCATTACTCCTGTACAAACCATCAATATTTTAAAAGCAAAATGGGGAAAATGATTCTTAAATACAGCACACCTACCAAGACCTTTGTAGGAAGAGAACTATGATTAAAAAAAGGAGAGCTTTTTTCACATCCCCTCCACCACAGGCTGGATTATGGCTGCTCACTGGCACCATGTGCTGGTTGGGTTTTTAACCAGGAGGCATTTGTTAAGCTGTGCTGCTTTGGAGCAGGACAGAATCCAGGGCTACAGCAAGCATGTGGACACTGGGGCCCAACAGAGTTATCAGCCCTTCAGCTGCCAGTAACATGCTTATCTCAAAACCCCCTTGACCCCACCCAAATCCTGGGAAGTACAAACCTAGCAGTCAAGGGCAGAGGCGCATGTATTTTTGCATGCGAGTGTCTGAGTGCTTTGGCAACTTTATCAGAAATCTGCTCCCCCTAAAGTGATGGTTTGGGATTAGGGGGACATTACCAAGGGAAGGGTGGGTGCCGAGTATCACTATTTTCCTATTATTAAAGGGTAAACTTTAAAAATGGCACAAAACATTGTAGAGGACAGCAGTCAATCTCCACTGACACTCAAGAATTAAAAACAATACAAATAAAAATAAAGGCAGGTTGTGTTAATGGAATGAGGCATTGCATCCACTCCAGCGCACGGAGGAACAGGGAGCATACAGTTAGTGCTCCCAGTGTCTAATTTATCTTCTCCTGGAAAATGTAGAGGTTATTGGTGGTGGCCACAGCGATGACATTGTCTTGTGGGTGCCAGGCAGTGTGCAGGATCTTCTTGTTGAAGTCCAAGCTATCCACGCTGATCTCATCCTTCTTGCGCTTGCCACCGGTGCATACCCTGCGGGGTTTCAGTGCAGCACGTGGCTTATTGCTCTCCCGGGATGCCTCCAGGGTCACATCCCGCCGGTGACCACGCTCAAACATCCGGAAGAAGTTGTTGTAGGACCCTGTCATGACCATGCTGCAAAGGAAGAGCACCGAATGAGAGCTCCAGTGCAATTCAATTTAGTGAGCCTGCATTAAAGGCCCCTCCTAGAACATACACCCCTCCCATGCAGTCACAGTTCTAATGCCCCGACATAGCCTGGTTTCCCATATACTGGCATTCCTTGACCACAAGGCCATCTGAGGTCAGTCAGGGTAGCCTAGTTGGCAAGTACAGGTGAGGAAACCAACTCTCATGGCCCCCAAGGGAAAACTGCGATCCCATCACACTCTCCACACCCCAAGGACTGTGAAAAGCAGATCAGAGCATGTGTATGTGTCCTGCCTTGTAGCGATAAGGCCCCATGGGTGATAAGGAGAGCCCCATGCGTGTATACACTGCAGGGGAGCCTGCTACAGCTCCAACCTGAGCTTTACTAACCACAACACAAAACAGCAGGAAGGAAGCACCGCTCATAGCAAGCCACACTGTGGGATGTAGGGTCAAACTCCAAAAGAGATACCTGCTGTTTCACCCCGAGCAAAGTACAAACTATTCCTATAAATTCCCCAAACTGTTTAAATGTGTTTGTATGTATACTGGGACCTCCACCTTACAAATAGATGAATCATAAACTCCCAAAGAAAGAAATGTTGATTGCTGGTCAGCAATCTAAAAAAATTAAATACAGCTATACCTGAGACCTTCACTGGACCTAACCTATAATTAAGAAGGATGTCTTCATTACTAAACTTCGAAAGATTATAACTTATTGGAGTTACTAATGAAATGAATTATGAACTGACTTCCAGGCACAACTGTGTTTGTAACGAGGAACCAGAATATAAAAAAAGACTGTGTCCAATTGTATCTTCCTGACAAGAAAAGAACAAAAAAAAAATTCTAATTGTAATGAGAACAATGTGAACAAGGCGTCTCTGTGATAGCACTTTTTAGTGGGCAGCATCCAGACAGCTTTACCTATCGTTCCCATTCCAGCAGCACTCAAACTTGTCGAAGATGCAGTCATTTTCATAGAGGGAGCACAGCTTACTCCTCAGGTACTCGTGAACCTGGACAGAGTAGACATATGACAGAAGGCTTGTTTAAAAATACCACAGCAAATCCCCCTCACTCACGCTTGATGGGCCATTCAACATTCCTCGGCACATGGTCGAGACCTTATGACAGGTTTGCAGAACGTAGATGGCGCAAATATGTTGTGTGGTATGAGCGCAGGGACAATAACCAACCACATGCTACAGGCACCCAGCAGGGAGAATACAAACATACATAAAGTGTTTCAAAATAATTAAACAGTACAGATGGGGAGTTTTTAAACACTGTTAATTAAAATTAAAAATTAATTTTAGATATTTTTGTTTTTTAAAAAAAAGTATTATTTCAAGATAAGTCTGGGTACATTGGTAGACTAAAAATGCTGCCAGGTTAAAAGCTCTGAATTTAAATAGAATTTTTAGTCTGAAAACACAAGCAAAGCTCTATTGGGAGGATGTAAATAGGAAGGGCGTATAATGGGGGACAGTAGTATTTAAAATTGGATGCCAAAGGCACTCAGAAAAAAGCAAGCTTTAATGTTTACTAGTATATTGGTCTCTATAAGCCTGACCTGCAGACAGCATATCTGAATGGTAAAAGGTGAGTGACCACCCTGGTAGCTCATATCAAGGGATGAAACCCATGACATACTCTGATTTGCTGCAGTGACATTTTGGTAGCTGAATGCTAACACATCAAAGTAGCTTACTGAGGTTTTCTGCAAAGCTGGTGTCATCATTTCAACTGCTTTATATTGAGTGAGGCATGGTGGGGTAGACATCACCAAGCGAGTTACCTATGTGACTGACTGCTGCAAACCTGCAAGCTCAGTAGCTTATTTTAAAATAAATTTATAAATTTAAAATATTTAAACTTATTTTATTTTAAATGTTTCTCATATGCAACCCAGACAGCCTTGCACGATGACAACACAACCACACGATATTTTCCCTGTCACATAATCTTCTAGTTTATCACCTCACATACAGTTCAGTAATAAAATAGCTTTCTCTAAAAGAAACCTGCAAAACACAAGCAAAAAGCCAAGTAAACCTGTCACCAGAGGTTTGCTGGTTTAAATATAGTGTCCTGCAAAAGCCCCCTTTCAGCAGAGAACAATGGCACCCAGCTCAAGAGCACCACCTAGTGAAGTCTCTGCTTAAGTGCACAGAGTGATGCCCCAGCGCTGCGAGAATCCACAAGGATATGTTACCACCTCACCTGGTATGTTTCTACCGGCCGGGTCTCCATATTCAGGTCCCAGATCTTGATGGACAGGTAGTCACGGGTCATCATGTAGCGCCCACTGTGGCTGAACTTGACATCAGAGATGGAGGAGATGATCTCAGAAAAGAAGGAACGGTTGCTTGGGTCCTCTGGCTCTTCAAACACTAGAGCAGAAGATGACCCAGTGACTCACTACAAGGAACTGATCAGAATAACAATGTCATATCAGAGAGGATCACAGATTAAACCTTCACAGATAGGAACAACAGAAACTAAAACCCAGAAGTCTGCGGGTATAAATACTACAGGCAAACCTGACATTACACTTTCAGGAAACATGCAGAAACCAAGTCAGTTAGTGAGCCAGTCAAC
The DNA here is from genome assembly GCA_900497675.1 of Arapaima gigas. Lineage (NCBI taxonomy): Eukaryota > Metazoa > Chordata > Actinopteri > Osteoglossiformes > Osteoglossidae > Arapaima > Arapaima gigas. The sequence goes on along the minus strand of UFQX01000094.1, from coordinate 257,161 downwards.
CTGTACAAATGACCAAGGATGTAAAGCAAGGTTAGACAGAGAATAAGTGTCTCATAATAAGTGTTTCAACTCTAAGAGTTGAAAGATCTGGTAAGGGGAAAAAAAAAAGTTTATTTTTTTCTCTTGCACCTACATCCAAGCTGATTTATGATGTTTGTGTTAGTACAAAACAAGTAGCTGTAAGAACACAACACAGTAAGATAAGCAGGAGTTAGTGTAGTGATTAACACTGCCTTGCAGTATGAAGGCCTGTTTCAAATCTCACCTCCTGTTGTAGTGCCCTTGATTAAGGTACTACTTTGAATTGATACAGTACAAGTTGCCTGATACAAATATTTAACAAAAGAAAGTTATGTAAATTAAAAGTCAAATTTAGTAAAGAAAGAGGTTCAGAACATAGCAAGATTCTATGAAAAAGAGAACATGAAATATTAAGGTATGGAGGAACATGCATCAGGATTTGTATCGTGTTCTTGGCCAACAGATTTCAGTTACATTTATTCATTTGGTATGACTCAGAAGCACCCCGCTTTGGCAGGGATGGTAAAATCCAGTGAAACTCTCACTCTTCCCACAGTGTTTTGGCAGTTACACGCCACTCCCCCCAGTGGCTCAGGCCAGTACTGACATTTGGAGTGCTTATCGCAGAGGGCTGAGGCACGCATGTCACACAGGCGGATGGTGCCCTTGCTGCTGCTGTAGACAAAAGTGTTGCACTGGTGGGGGTGGAACTCGGCTGCAGTGATCACTTCCGTCAGCTCCTCCATGTTGGCAGGCTTGATGTCTACAATGTCTGCAAGGTCACTGGTCAAAGAAAAATGAACTAGCATCACCTTGCTGTGGGGTATGAGTCATTATGGCTGTATTTGTGATAGGATACTGAAGCTGCGGTCAGTGATCTCTAGGTGCCACAGGTTTATACGTAGGTCGTCAGCTGACAGATAGGTCTCGCAGTCACTGTTAATGGAGATGGAGTTGATGTGGTAGGTGTGGGCATTGGCAAAGACCCGTCGTGGACTAGCCTCCACCATTAGGTCCATGGGTCGGAACACAGGAACCTAGCAAGGGTCAGGAGTCAGTCAGTGACACTACGGAGTTGGCATCACACAAGCTACTGAGAACTACCACCAGCAAACAGACTTCATCAACTTTTGATGTTATAATCATTTGAATTACCAAAGGAACAAACCTTTTAAAAATTATTATTAATTTGTGTAGAGTTGATGCCTTCACTCAAGAAAAGTTTCAATAAAATATACACTATTCTAAAACAGTTTTTTTCCCCACACAACAGAACGATGCATCTCACTCATATACACACACAGTAGTTTTGCCATTGTTATCACATAGGATCATCTTCATTAGGATCTTGACACACACACACACACACACACACACAAAACATCATGAGCAATTCAGTCACCACTCTACCCAAAACAGGCAAACTCACTAAATGGATTATGAAGCTATAACCTAGAGCTGAGGCACCAGTGACAACTGCTGCTACTGTGTTACTTTTTACAGTAATTAGTGAAAATGATTAAAATCTATGTCCTTAATTTCTGTCTGTAACAGTGAAAATTTGTTATGTATGTTTATCCTCCAAGTCAACATGACAGTGAAGTACCCAAACAGAGTAGGGATAGTTCAAAGTTGAAAAATACTGAAATAAAATTTCTTAAGAGTATATTTTACTTATTACTGACATATAACTAGAACCTAACCAGAAAATAAACTGAAGGACATTTGTATTAACTTTGAGTGGTAAAAGTAACTTTAAAGTTATGAACAAAATGAGTAAAGAACAGATGTCCACCCCAGTGTTGTAATGTGCAACAGAGTGACACCCCACCCGTAGAGTGGTGACAGTAGACGGGTCTCTGTAGCGCCCATCATCCTCCTTCAGGTTGTAACCCTCAGGCCTTTTGTCCCGCTCACTGATCTTCCACAGCTTTATGGTCTTATCTGTAGGTGAACCAGAGGGAGGGAGACGAATGAAAAGCACCACTGTGAGCCCACACCTGAAGATTTTTACTCAGAACAAAATGTTTTCAAATAACAATATAAGCACCAACAACAATTTTTTAAAATAAAAATAAACTATCAGGTTGTGCCTTTGGTAAAAGGCCAGGTTCACTGTCAGTTATATTAGCCTAGCTGCTCAAATTATAAATGTTCGAAGATACAAATACCTCTGCTTTTTATATTTTAGTTGCATTTTCTTCAAATATTTTCTGAAATGTATGCAGCAGAGTCTGTGTGACCTGTTCACCTGTCGAGTGTCATCTCCTAGGTGTATCTCAGATTTTTACAGAACCTAACCTGTTAATAAATCACAGAATATCTGTATTAGGATTTAATTTATTTGAGCTTTAGTGACAACACTTTGGAGTTAAACAGAATGAGTTACAATTTGGCGAGGTCCCAACCGTGTTCATAACTTGAGCTGGTGCATTCCTATTTGAAGCTATAAGGCAATATACTGTATGTAGCAAAAGAAAAACTGTAAGAGGCATTTGTACAAGGCCAAATTTCACCTGTAACAATTCAGGTAAACAAATTTTCACTGTCAAGAGCTTAATGGATTTCTATGATATCAATAAAGCTAAAGTGTTCTATTTATTTTTAACTGTACCTGGTCACCAAAGTACTCAGTAAAACACACATCTTTCGTGAAGGTTTAGAAAGACGGTGTAGAAGTTATTTTTGTTCTGATAGCACAAACTTGCACAAGTTTGTGCTGTTTGCCATGTATCAAGCAGGATGCCCCACGCACCATTTGTGGAGAGCAGGAAGTGTGCAGCATTCTTCTGTGGCAGCCAGCGGATCTTGTTTATCTTCTCTTCGATCTCCAGGCTCTTCAGGTAGTCAAACTCGGGCTCATGGCTCTGAAAAGTGCTATACACATTGTACTCACCTCGGTACTGAGACTGACTCTTGTTCTGCTGAAATGGGAATACAGTTTTAGGTCACATCATGTATCAGTCAAGTCAACACAACAGCATCCCTGAGACTGGGTGTTGGTACTCTTGCTCACCTCAAGCTCCTGCTGAAAGATGACAACACGGCCACCCTTGTCGCCTGTGGCCAGCAGTTCACCTGTATGGTTGAACTCCACTGTGGAAATGATGTCAGCTGAGACAGAGATGAGGATGTCACACAGAGAGAGATAGAGGATTGGGGGTCAGGGGGGAGAGAGAGCGAGCGCGAGAGAGAGAGAGAGAGAGAGAGAGAGAATATAAATGGTAGGGATAAGTGCTGCTTTTGCCATTACAACTAATAGTGATGTGAGAAAAATAATTTTGCTCATAACCTCACTAAAAACCTTTAATCTTAAAAAGGTGATTATTTTACAGTTGTTACACACAGATATTCTTTGTCTAGGACGTGTTAAACTGTTTGGTTGTAAAGGGTGGGTGTGGGATGTATGCGTGATACAAAGCCTGCAGCAGTAAGAGGGTATAATACACTGGTGTCTGAGCTGCTTGGGGACTTTGAAGGGTCACATCTGGGAATAATTGCTGTGCACGCAATGAATATCTATTGAACCCAAGTCTCCACATTTATCATCAAGATTCCCAAGTTTTGGGATTCATCACAGCCAATACTGTAATCCAGCAGTAATCCTGACTCGACTTGTGACTCACAACTACAGGCTACACGGGAAGGAGACATGAGAGCCACATAACGAGACATGTGCTCACACATTTAAAAAAAAAAAAAAAAAAAAAACACAGACAACTTTAGAGAGTGTGGTACTGACTCTAAAGTTTCTTAACCAGATGATCTGCAAACACCAGTACAGACAGAGAACGCATGCAATTCAAATCTACAACTGAGGATGTAGATGACATGGGCAAACTCAGTGACAGGAAAGACAGAAGCAAGCAGAGCTAACTAAGGACCCAAAGTGAACAGAAACTGTGGTTAACTTAAATACCTGCATAAGCAGTGACTATGATCCCTGGAGCAATGTGGTTACTTCTCGACCATAGTCAATCAACCAAAAGGGGGCTTACCTTCGGCCACATCATCGTCAATGGCCCCCTTCACCTGCGAGAGGCACCACTGCAGGTCACCGCCTGCGACGCCGGCCCCTGGAAATACATGGCAAATACCCAGGATCAGACTGGTCCCATTTTCACACTTCTCCACCACCTTTACTGGGCAAAGTGCCCTCTGCTGGACATGGTGAAGTGCAGGACTGAGTAAAAACAGGCTCCACATTCTGCCTGAAAACTAAAGTATGTTTAATTTAAAAATGAGGTACAGTATCAGTGACAACAATAAATAAATCAGTCTATGAATTATATGCACATTCACTGGCATCACAGTATGACCCTCTCTATGCACTGTACTCATTCATGGCCTTCGTAAAGTAAGATATTCTTAAGACATTATGGTAGCAGGAGGTGGCATTGTGGTTAGTTGCCTCCTTAGAGTCCAAGGTCCTGGTTTTGAATCCCACCTTGTGCTGCAGCATCCTTGACCAAGCAAATTGATACAGTACTCTGCATGATAAATGGGTAAATCAGTGAAAAGTTCCTTAGGTGTGCAATACTCATACTGTAAGGTACCACAGACTATCAGATTAAGAAATAAATAATAATTTTAACAACAACCTTAGATAAAATACTGTCCTGCAGAAACATAAGATGAAGAAAAGGAAAGCAATAATCGAAACTTAAAAAGCAAAATCAGTTTACTGCTTAGAAGTGAGGGCTAAAAACAGTGAAACTATGATGAACGAGACATATATGAAACAGTTTTTAAATCAGTGTAAGTTGCCATGGAGGAACGTGTCTGACAAATTAATGTAGATGTCCTTTATATATAGACAGTTAAAAAGCAGTGAAAGTAGAATTAAATTAGAATCTAAATCAATATGAGATAGAATAGGTATCACTATAGACAGGTTTCTGTCTATGAACTACATCAAGTGCTGAAAGGGGGCTGGTACTCAATTGGCACTTTCATACATTGCTCCTTGATGACCCAGGATTTTTTTTGGTGTACCGGCACTTCTCAAACTCCTGCTGCTCTTTACTACCCCTGGACACCCAAATTCTCCCAGTAAAAGACTGCTGTAGTACATGGCCATTATTCATAATAGCCCTCATAGCTACACTGTCATAACTAGGTGCACTAAGTTTCAGTGTAAGTCAGCTCAAGTGCTACTTTCCAGCTGTTCATTCAAAATTTGGTCCCCTTTATTAAAGAAATACCAGTGAATCTTGCTTTGTATACTTAATTCATTCCTGAAAACCATGAACTGGGATCCTATTTTTGTTTTATAAGGGGTGGGGGGGGGTGGGGGTTCCCAGCCTATCCAAAAACTCCAAACCAATTTTCCCACATATCAATAAAAAAACTGTAAAACACCTTGTAGCACGTGGAGTATTAAGTGTGTGCACCTTACTACACACCGCACTGATATCATTTAACAGACGTCAGCGAGAGAAGGGCTGGGAACTATATATTCCAGAGCTGTTCATTCAATGATAGTTATTTATTTTTTTACATAAATTCTAAATAAGTGAAAGCAGCTATTTAAAATGAAGAAACAAAGCAATTTGTTGTAATGAACGCTTACTGTACCCACAGACAAGAACAGTTCATTGCGAGTTTTGGAGAGTGGCTCACCTCTTTTAGTTACTTCCATCTTCATTTCTATCATATGCACTTTTTTAGCCTTCTTACCTGCTTTATTTTGAATTTTGCCATAAGCTTTTCTATCTTTTTTGGTCCCATTTTGCTGAAATAAACTTTATGACAGGCTCTATAGATTAAAATTGAGACTGCACAAAACAAAGCAAACATGAAAGAATGTTAGTAAAGTACGTTCCTTATGGGTTGCTGTAGGGCACAGTAGTAAGTGGCATGTATGTGACAGGGAATTAGCTGATTGTAAGGCAGTAGGGAACAGGAACAAGCTACTTGCATACTTTGAATATGTTGCAGATGAATTTCTAGCAGTGTATCATCTCTCAGTATTATAGTCAGACATCTATTGCACAAACATGGAACTGCAATTAAAAGATTAGTTGTGGTACAGTGAAACTGCACACACCAGGACTGCATAAAGTGAAATTTACCTGTATATATCAGCAGTATCTCCTAGACTCTTTATTCAGTGCAGAAATTCATCATTTAATACTAAATAGCTTGCCGATAGCAACTGACACTCATGCCAACAAGCCAGTAAGAGGAGCAGCAGCACTGATTTAATTCCCCCACTTCAAGCAATGACCATAACCATTTTTTACCATAAGGATGTAAAGACAAGTTACTCAGTTCAGCATGCCATTTCGCATCATTATTAATGTAATTCACATGCATGACAGTGATTACAGCCCTGTGCTGTCCTGCTCAATTGGATCTTTCACCACTTTGGTGCAAGACTCTAATGGACTGTAAGTGTTCTTAGCATGAAAAATCTTTTTACAGTAGTAAACTAATGTGAAGACATGCATGACCCCTATGTAGAGCCTACATCCAGCCACAAGCCCAATTATAGGACCTGCTCAGGTACACAGGCAGCCCCCTGATTGACACACCTGCAGGACCCACTTAGCTAAAGGTTGTGGGTCATAAGACTTAAAGCTAAGTGGAGGTACAAGGAGGGCCAAGTTCCCATGATCTCCCATGATCACCCGTTGCAGTCCAAACAAACCTAACCAGAAGGAGCAGATGAGTGATATCAGGAGGGCCATGAGTTACTATCATCAACAGATAGGAATCCTTAACTTCAGTATCATCATCCTCATCTTCACCATCACTTTCCTCTGACATTCAGACCTCAGACAGAGTGGGTTTCAAGCTGAAAAACACTTGGGAAACCTGTGCTGAGCCACTGAGCAAATAGTCTGTAAAGAACTGAAACACATAACGTCGAGGCTTAACAGAGTAAAACCTAAGGTAGGAGGTTTTAACACACCAAAGACCGAGTGAAATGGTGAAAACACAGTAAAGATAGTGTGAAGAGCTGCTGGGAGGGAGTCTCCACGGTGAACCACCTCCCTCCTCTTTCCTCAGACGGCCTTCACCTGCCATGGAGTCGCCGGGGTCCGCCTCAGGACGAGAGGATCCTAGAACTCAGACGTGCAAAGCTGAACGGTGCTGGTATTTGGAATCGGGCCCCAACCAGGCCAAGGCAACTCTCTTAGCCGCGGTGTCCACTCTCCCGTACCTCCTTCTCTCGCGCTCACTCTCTTCTAGTTTCAAAATGGCGCACCCTCCTTCTGCACTGACGTCACCGAGAGCGACGGGACACCGAGGGGAGGAGGCAACTGGAGCCAGCGAACGCCCCAGCGCTCTCCATTCTCTTTGGCTCTTACTATAAGCTCGGCATGACAGAACCAATAACGAGTGAAAGCGTTGAGTTTTGATAACGACGCTCCTGTGCAGGAGCTTTTATTCCAAGGAGGACGTGCTGTAATGCTGTGATACTAACGGAATCGTGGAGAGGCGCTGAAACTTTACTAGTCCGGTATATTTTACACAGATTGCATTTTTCATACAAACACAAAAAGCAATTGAATTTATTATATGCTATTAATACTTAACCGCAATCTTTTTAAATAAGTAACTAAGCATTCACGGACTACATGAACAGCACTGATGGTTTCTCGAAGATCTCGGTCAAAAACAACACTGGAAACAGACTGCCCGCGAACACCTACGAAATTAGCATAAACGACATGTCCCTGGAGCGAATACCCGCACGGCAGCTGCGCATTGTCCCCGTATCGCCGCCGTTTAAGAAGATTGACTCTAAACGTTTTGGATTCATTTCGATGAATAAACCTAGTTATATTAAAATACATTATTTGTCGTTCACATGCAGGCTTGTGGGGCTTAAATGCTTAAAATTTTGTGATATTCAATGTTATTCTTAAAATAAAATAGAAAAAATGCAGAATTACTTAAAAACAAACAGCATTTGGGGTAACAATATTTGAAAAAGTAAGTGGTATATAAAAAAACTCCATTTGAAACTTGCTAACTTTTATAAACAGGCACTTCTTACATGCATAAATCCCACTTTTCTCATAATTGCACCATCTGGAGCAATAAATACATTAAAGTTAGAAACTAAACTTTACTCCCTAACTGTTTTATGAAAACTGGGTAGAAAATGGCATCATCTTGATCAAACAGTTAATATTAATGGAGAATGCTGATTTTGTTGCCAGATATAGCATTTCTATTTCTGGCTGTAGTAATAGTTTTTTGAAGTTTGCAATGTAATTAAATATCCTTACAACTATAGTATTTTGAATTTTCTGAAGAGTTTGAATGATGCTTAATAAATATTGTGTAACTAATAAGGTTAAGGAGGTTTCATAAAACATAATTAATTGAATTTACCCAGTTAACATCCTTGCTGTGTGACATTTTAATTCAATTGCAATATAGTCAAAATCGTGCCTTATTGAAAGTAGCCCTGAAACTATTCAGAATCTGTTCTTGCTCTGCCCTGTGGTTAAAAAATTTCTGGATTGAACTGCAAACTTTTACAAATTAATAATGCATCCAATATTGACATTAGTTTTAAAGACATAGATGTCATAACAAGCTTTACTTCTCTTGAAAATAGTGGCAAAATAATGTTTGTAATTGACTTAATTATCATAATGGCATCTTATTATATTCACAGACAAAAGTGGTCTGAAAAGAATCTTATGCTTGAACATTTTAAAACTGATGGAATACTTATCTGCAAACAATTGTGAAATTTAAAAAGAAAGTGGCATGAACCTTCCCTGTGTTTCACCTTTTTGTATCTGTATTATAATGTATAGCCTTGGCTATGTTTCTAAAAAGTTTATATGTACTTTTGCTTGTATTATCTTCTGTATTGTTGTTTAAAAAATAAATTTAAATAGAAAAATATGTGAGACAATGTAAATCAGCCCTACAGCGAAACTTCCTTGTTCCACATGGTCTGCCACCCAATAGCGGCTCATTGAACAGCTTGATGCATGTGTCCGTGTGTGCGCCTATGCCCTTTTTACATAAAATAATGTACATAATACTTGATATAATGCAAAACAGTGAAATAGTTCATTGCACAATTAAAAAATGCAGTGTTTTCACTGTCATATGTAGTTGATCCGAATAAAAATATTACATATCTTGCTGTTTCATTTAACAACAACAACAACAATAAAAATAATAATAAGGTAATTTTTCATTTAATGAGCTCTGTTTAATGATAATGTGTCAAACACTGAGTGAAGTAGTGTATATACTGTATATGGTACAGCCCTGTACTTAAGAGCCACTAATGGTATTTAGACAATCCCTGAGGGTGGAGGTGAATTTTATGTGAACAGTCAAGTGTGCCTGTTATAAAAGTTTTTTCTCCATTTTTCAGCATTGTGGTGAAAAATCTCAGTTTTAATTTTCTTCCACAGTGCACCTCTGGGTCATGTGTACCTTTTCTGCACGTCTACAGGTGACATTTTAAAGGTACACATGTCATGGGACACTGTCCCATGTGTTTGTGCAAATCAGGAATAGTCTGTTGAAACAGCCCCCTTAGACGGCTTTAAGAGGATCCATGTAGGTGAAGTCATTGTGACAGGCAGGACAGGACAAAGCAGCTGTACCTGTCACCATGGTAACCACAAGGTGGCAGTGCATCACTGGATGTGGGACAGCTGTGGGTACTAGCCTGCTGCAGTGCTCCTGTATAGGGGTGGGTGGATGGGCCTCTGTGACATGCTTCCTTCGGCAACAGCCAGCGTGGACAGCAGCCAGGGCAAAGCCATATGTCATGCACTCTTAAATATAAATTCTGCAGGCTTTCAGTTGATTAAACGATAAATCATAATGTATGTGCAGCCAGTAGAGGCAATCTCATCCAGGCCGGTAGCCATCCTGCAGGTGGACAGCAATAGGATGATGGGGCCAGAGAAGCACAAGCAAGGAAACACATGGGAATACATGGAGATGCAAGGAGACACAGAGGAAGGGAGGCAGATGCGTCTTCATTTTCTCATGCACACATAAACACACAGACACAATTGCTCAGACATACACTTTTACTTAATCTGTTTACTTTCAATACAGGAAAGACTAAGACCTGTATGCAATAAAAAGAAATACATTATAGCCCATCATAAATCAATGTTTGTTCCATGATAACAATAAACCACTTGGGCTTCTTGTTGTTTATGTTCATAAACGTGTAAAGGCAACGCAACTGGCGAAAGTAAGGACACAACTTGGGGCAGATTTGAGTTTACACAGAAGCTGTGATGGAAGACTGCTGATATTCAGAGGGCGCTGTACAACTGGTAGTGAGACGCGCCCCACAGCGCCCTCTGCTGTTTTCACTCGGAGCTGCTTGCCCTAAGCAGAAGTGCGCTGCAGTGAGCGTAGGTGCGTTACCCTGCTGGCTCAAAGCCTGAGGAGAAGCCCGATCGCCGTAATGACATTTCATAGTCTTTTCAAGGTCCTGAGTAGTGGCTCCTTCTGATGCGATGTTGTAATTCACCTGTACTGGTTGGCTATTTTGCCTGAAAGTGCTGTTTTGTAATTCTGTGATATTAATGAAATTAAAATTTAAAATTCAAGCACTGGTGAAATACTTGGGAAAGAAGGGAAGGAAGAGAACTGTAAAAATAATACAATAACACTGACAAAATGTCATATTTTTAAAATTAAAACATCTTTGTGTGTGTCATATTATATTCTCATGGTCTCTGTTTCATTCCCTTTCCTGTAAAGTGTGTGTAAACATTATGTTTATGATGATGGTGCAGATGCCGATGATAAAGATGATAGTGATGATATGTTTATATGTGCATTAGCTTGGACCCCCATGTAGACTCTAACTGAGGGTGGTTTTGTTCAGGGGAGTCCCCCAGCGGGCCTGAGTCCGAGCTCCTTCCCACAGCCTCTGCCTCTTCACTCATCTGTTTTTACTCCCCATTCCTGACAGACTATTGGATCCTCTCTACCTTGTGATCCTGTTAAGGATGTCAAGCCCATTTATGACTTGCAGGAACAGCACATCAGGGGATGTGAGGGCAGAGTTGAACATGTACCTTTGTGGATAGGAAGTCATGTAAAGGTGTGTGTTGCGGGAATCTTTGCCTCAGAAGGGAGAGTCCTGGGAAATCTGTGAGGATGAGCCAGATGTGTTGTGGAGTCACATGTGACAGTATAGAACAGGAACCAACCTGAGTGGGAAGAAAGGCATCATGGAATGTTAAATGTCAGCAGAGAAATTTCTGTTATGGCAAGGATTTTCCCTTATGAAACTCGTTTTCTTTTTGTTGAGAGGCAACACATCACTCTCATTAACTATAGCAATTAAATGCTTCCTAGATTTTTTTTACTGTGTGGTTTAAAATTTGAACAGCAGTTTGATTCATTAAAAGTCACATTTAGATTCAGCCTGTGCAGCATTTATGCTCACTTCTCCATGGTGAGAGGTGTAAAGATATGGGGTATACTGAGTGTGGGATGATTGCATTGTGGAGCAAAGGATGAGGTTGAAAGCATTGAGTAGAGGAAGAGAGATGATGACTTCTGCTGTGGGATGAGGAGTGTCATCTCTGTGGAGGGTGATGAGTTCAGGTTCTTCAGCCCTCCTTTAGTAAGAGACAGGTTGGCTTCAGTGGAAAGAAAGAGTTGGACAGACTGTTTGATGGGCTCTTCCTAAAGGTTTTCACTTGAAACTTCTGTTCAGTGCAAAGGCAATTATGGAAGCTAGACCCTTGTCTACAGAGCAGCAGCTGGAGAGGGTGAGATAAGGATGATGATGATGATGACTGGGGTATTCAGCCTGCTCCTCAACATCACGCTGACCTTACATTCCTGCTCCAGTTTGAACTTCCTTTTTGCCCATGAATTCAGACGCAATGGTTAAATTCCCCCTAAAGACCAATAATCTCCTCACTTTTGATCCCTTTATTTTATTGCATGTATGGTTTGGCTTTCACAATTGAATTTTAAGAAAAAATCAAAACCAATTTTCCTTTTTATTAATAATTCAGTACTCAATATGATGAAAGCAGAAAGCGTGTGAGAGTGAGGGCAGAGGGGAAGTGTGGAGTGAGTGGCACACAAGCGCGCAGCGTCCACACCACATGCCCTCTCTGACAGGCTTTCCACCGAGCTGCAGAGAAACGCGTGTCTGCTCATATCACAAACTGAGTACCTTTGTGAATAACCACCAACTCACCTAGCTTTTACCTTGTCAGTGATGCATAGGGCCACAGGATGATGGAATTCTCCCCAACAATGCAAAATTCATTCCAGGGTTTAACCTATAAGAACTGAATTTACCCCAGTGACATAGAACTGAGTCCATCAAGGCTGAGGTTTGCATTCTGGTGATGGAACTGCAGATGTTCTTTAATAAAATTACTAATGCCCCAGTACTTTGCACCTGGTGAGGTGTCATATGGAGAACACATTTTTGTGGTTCTAGAGTTCTGAGGAGCAAACAGAGTGAGGATGCTCTGAAAAACCATTCTGTGTCCTGTCCTTCTACGTGGTCTGAAAATTCATCTTAATTTATGTGTAGTTTGAGGAACCATCTCATATTCTACCTTTTCTTCTGCATGGTTTGAAGGACCTTCCCAGGTCCTATCTGTTGTCCTATCACGGTCTGAGAGATGAACCTATGCCCAGTCTATTCTTTTGTATTTACAATGTCCTATTCTTCTACATCACCATTTTTTTCAGTTACTTGAATTACACTACAATATGGGATGGTTCTGGACATAATATGGTGCAATTTCAGATATTCAGTAAAATTTTGATCTGTTGATCTGAGATGCAGAAATACAGATAGTCTGGACACACCCTTGTGTTCAGATGTTATACATTCATTAGTGAACTATTCATGGATTTCAAACAGAAAACTGCTTTTCATCCATTCATTGTCAGTAACCACTTAATCCTGGTCAGGGACAGTAGCCTAGAGACTATTGTTGGGAACCAGGCTATGCAACTACATCCTGGAAGGGCGACCAGTCCATTATAGGGTAGCCACTCATGCACATGCCTCAAGCAATTTTAGAGAAACCAATTAACCCAAAGAGCATGTCTTTGGACTGTGGAAGAAAACCAGAGCACTTGAAGGAAACCCAAGCAGACACGAGGAGAACATATGAACTCTACACAGACTGGCCTGGATTCAAACCCTTGCTTTAAATAGCCCAGGTGCTAAGAGGTGACATTGCTATTTACAGCAACCCCCTAGTTATCCCATGATTGGTTTAGTTTCCTGAAATTACACTATTCAAAAATTTCCATTGAATAAATAATCCATGGAATGAACTAAGAAAGATTAAAAAAAGTGCACATCCACTTCAATAAATTAAAGTGAAGGAGATGAAGCTTATAGAGAAGGAAAGTGATGTCTTCTGTGCTGCTGCATGAGGTTGTAGGGATGGTCAAAGCTGAGGATGTCATAGACTCCAAGAACAACAATAGCAACAATAACAACAGGCACAACAGCTAGCAAACCACTAAATAAAACCTTGACAGCTTCCAACCCTTTGTTTAAAGCCCAGGTAATTGCTTTACACCTGGTAATAATGGAATGTCTCCCCAAGGAGTCCTGGCCACAAAACTATTGGGCTCCCTATGCTCCATTCTAATTTATGTTGATCTTCTCAATACTAATAATTTAATTAAGGTGATGTGAGTGTGTGGTGGAGGCAGAAATGAAGATCTACAGACGGTGACCTTGCTATCCCTGGGCAGCTGACAGCCGGCTCAGTGCAAGTGAAGGAAATGATGAATTACGATGACACAGCTGTTGTTTGATAATTGCAGTGCTCAGGAGACCGGAGATATGTGCTTTCGGAGAAATACACATGGGTATCACACTGCCGCAAGCCCCTGTGACAATTAAGTGGTTTCCCTCCCCCACCAGCATGTATGCTAACAACCTGCAAGGTTTTGTTTGGCATTTTGAACAAGCTGTTAGCCATGTTGTTCTACTCATTTGGTCTGATGGAGGATGTTCCCTGAGTTCCTGTTAGTTGCAAATGTTCATCAAAGCAGCACTTGGGTAGTTTTTACATTAACAGAAGGACAATGACCCTAACATCCACAGCTGTTCCATGTGGTTTCTGGGAGCCCTTTTTGGGTATTAATAAAAAAAGTAGATGATAAGGATGTTAGAAGGTTGCCAGTTCATCTCCCTGGAGAGCTTGTGTTGGCATTCTTTTGGTCAAGGTATTTAAGCTGAGCTGCTCCTATAAGATTCTCATACTATCATAAACCTTCATGACACTTTTCTCAAAAGCAACCTATAATCTTGGGTTTGTATACTAAGCAACATATACTGATCTACCTGTTTACACAGCTTTGACATTTTTACCATATCAGTTCAGGATAGGTACCTTCAGGAAGGAAGTTGACTCAAAACCAGATCCATCTTTTGCAAGGCAAAGACTCTAACTCTTATGCCACTTATATACAAAATTAGACCTACTTACAAAATTTTTTCTATTTTTGTTGCAGAAATGTATGGTCAGTATAGTGTTTCAAGGTACTACAGCTGTAGGAGAGATCAAACTTGCAGTTACACATCTAAGATGTGGACTGCTACACCATCCCAGTCCTAGCCACCTAAAAATTAAAAATTCAAAACTTATGGTTTTTCAAGTTACTTAGCTGGAACAGTAATATTAGTTTGTGCAGTATTTTTTAAGAAATTGAACTAATCTGAATTTAATTCAATTCAATTTGTTACCACAAAACATTCTCTGCACTGAGCAACATATGAAAACTAAGAGAGTTTCAGGGGAAACTGGACAACAGGCTAACAGGTGTTGGGAGAACATTGGGACATTGCAGCATTGGGTCACTTGAACACTTTGCTTTCTTTTCAGCTGTCAAATGCTGGCACTCTATCCAGTTTCATGCTCCCCACCTGGGCTGTGACCTGCAATCTCTCCAGTCAGAAGAGAATGTCACCTTTGTTGCTCTGGAGGACTTCAACTGTCACTGAGGCTTCATGGTGTCCAGCCAATTGTCTGGACATATGCTGGTCAACCCTTCCTGCCTTAATCTTACAATTTACGTATGTTGTCTTTTCCCAGCTGATCTCACTTTGCCCTTCTTTTAAGCGAGCTTATCCATATGGACCTCTGCATTTGAATACTGGCTGCATTTATATGACCCCATTACACCCAGTAAAGGCAGAATGCTGCTGCAGACTGAAAAAAATTTTCCTCCTGCTTGCAATCATGGTTTCCCAAAACTGACCCTGCAGTTGTGTTGTTAGGGTGAGATGGAAGGCTCTCCTTTCACTGTTTTCATTTCGTATAATTTTCCCCCACAGCACCTGTGCAGACCTGGAGTGGCAACCAGTCCCCCTTCACTACTCACAGTACCTTTCTGCATACCCATAATGCCTCCGCAAGTCTTTGTTTTTCATGCAAACAAAATTTGCACAGTGTCCTTTGTCTCTATCTGGGAGGATGAATTTTTTTACTTGGATGGGAGTGATCACCGTAATGGAACTGACAACAAAAGTCTTGTGTGTCTTTTTCTAACTTTTCAGTTGTCATGTTTGACAGTGTATTGATTTTCCTCCTTTCTGTAGAATGTTATTTGCTCATTTGGCAGATGTTATTTCCTGCAGGAGTGCAGCCCATGAACTCTGTCACAGAAAGGTGAAAAAACACAGCATCTTGCTGCTCATCGCTAATAATATCATCTCCGATCATGATGACACACAACACTCATTACATGAAAATCTATGTGATCAGCACCACACAATCTCAGCCTCAAATATTTTACAAGCAATTCCTTCTCCTTTTGGTTTCTCAGCACTCAAGTTCAGTATCGGACCTCTGCCATCTCAATTTCAGGTTGCCATTAAATAAATTTTGATACATTATCTTCCTGGTCATATCTGAGAAATCCATTGTGTTTGTTCAATTGGATTTAACTATTTCAAAAAAATTCAGATGTAATCTCCACCCAGAGTGGTTCAAGAGCAGGCAGTGGTAGAGACAGAGCCGATGTGTCCAGACAGTACGTGTTACACCAGCGTTTCACCGTGGGAAAAGTGCTAATCCCCTCACTGTGTGGCTCTGTGGAGCAAGAGATACCCAGATCATAGTGATATGTCACTTAAGTCATGCTACTTTGCCAGACCAATTTGAAAAGGGGGATTTACTACATAAAGTTCCCCTTGTGGCAGAGACTATCACTTATGGAGCTGAGTCCTTTCCCACAGCCCATAATTCAGCCATATCTTCCAGGATGGGTTTATTCTCTCAGAAGGGCTGCGCTGTCACCTGGGGGCAGGAAACTGCTGTGTGAAGTAAATGAAATATGTCTTATACTTAGGGTCTGGATTTGGCTCCTAATCCTGGGAACGAACACTCTACTTCTATGTTCAGGTCAAGCCATGGATTTATAGCTGGATCTGTAAATGTTAACAACTACTACAACAAAACAACCAGCACTATACTTACAATGCAATTGTTTACTCTCTGAGGCCCACTAGAGAAGTGAAATAACTTCACCTCAAAACATGGAGGAGGTTCACCTGAGGATATATATATATTTTTTTACTGTTTACCTCCTGTTGAACAAACAGACAGAGAACGCTACATCAAGATAACATGAGAGGAATGAGGGGTTACTGCTATAGAGTGAAAGGTGTTATTCTTTCCCTCATTTCTTAAATTTCTCCCCTGTGACTCCACCCCTGTACACTTTCACCCTACAAATTGAATCTTTAAACAGGTAATTGGATCCCTTCTTTGCTGCGTTATGGTTCCAGACCAATTACAGCACCATAAGGCTGACTTTCGTTAGTGCAACAGATGGCAGAGAGAAGAAATGAGTGAAAGAGCAGAACAGAAAAAGCAGAACTCCATGGGGGAGGGGTAGGATTGCTGCCACAGCAGGAGAACACAGTAAGAAGGTCCTGCAGAGAAATGAAAAGAAGCATTAGATGGGGAGATGAGTGATGAATGAGAGGCTGCTCTCCGTCACTGCTCCAGCTGGTGGTCCTAATGAGAATACTCTGCATGCAAGGAGCACGGGGGTGGGTTCAAACAGAAGAAGCCCTTTTCTTCATGAATGTTAACCTCGTCCGAAGTCAAGCCAGAAAGAGGCACAGAAATCATCACTTTTGCCATCAGAAACTTGCCTTTCACTTCTTTGGATTTGTTGAGTTCAGAACAAAACTGTATATGTTATGGCAGACATTAAAATGTATTTCTTGAATGTGAAATGCTGTAATACTTAACTTTTTTTTACCATTTCTGTTTGCTTGTTATTTGTTTGTGTTCTTTGTCAATGTGAAAAGCACACGATCATGAATAGCACAGCAAAAAAAACCCCTTGCTAGTCTGTCTGGAAACCTCGATTTGTAATTTCAAATCAGCTGCTGTCCTTAACTTGCTGCAAACACTCAGCTGCAGCTGTGCCTACTATTGTCTTCCAGTCTGATTGTCTTGAGCAGGATAATGGGACTGAGCATCTCTTTATTAATACACAGTTCCTGGAGCTCACGCACATCTACATCCAGATTTTACAAAGCAAGGTGAAGTTCCAGGTACCACGGGCCAACCTCCCATTGGGACAGTGCTGAGAATATGAACCCATGATCAGTAATTACCTCATTTATGGGCTGATTGCTTTTTTTTAAAGAATACAAGTTTCTTGTTGAAGGAATAATCTCCACCCCATGCTTTGGCTAATTGCTAGATTGTTCTTAGGTTGATTTCTACTCCTTCTTCATGGGCAAACCAATACTACATGCCATGGCAAGTTGTATCTTTGTTCTGAAGCAGAGTGCTGCCTTATTCAAAGGCTGATTTTCAGCTTGCTCCAAGGCCAATTGCTTCCTCATTTATGGGATGATCACCACATCTAGCCAGTTGATAGCTTCTTATTGGTCCAATCTACACCTTGTTCCAAAGCTAATTGCTTCCTTGATCTACCTTGGCCAATAGCTGCTCAGTTCTTGGGACAATCACTACGTCATTCTTGGGGCCCATCTCTACAACGTTCCAAAGCTGATTGCTTTCTAATTCCTGGACTGACCTCTACATTATTCTTGGATCAATCATTACCTCTTTCCTTAGCTAATCAATGCTTTATCCTGGGCTTGTTGCTTCCTCATTTCAAGGCTGAATAAATCTTCTTTGCCCACTGTACACGGGTGGATCAGTGTACAAGCGGAATACCTGAGCTTGAAATTGACAGGTGGTAATTTAAAGGGATGCTACAGCTGCCTTCATTACATGGTGGAACAAGTCCTTTTTCTTGCAAGCTGATGAAGGACTCATCTTCCTTGTTATTGTGCTGTTCAAAGACTAACAACAACCTTCCATGCATAGCATGAAGAAAACTAAGACTGGGAAAAGTGTCTCTCATTTGGGGTTGCATACCCAAGTCCCTGATGAGAAAAATCAGCATGTGTCGTTTTGTGAAACATGGCTGTCCAGGAGCTGTGCACAAAGGTGTGTGGTAAGTGGCAGGGGATGACGGAAAAAACAGGAGCACTTGCCCAAGTGTGTAAACACCTCCATTTTTCATATTTGTTTTCTGTTTGTTTGATTAAAAAAGCACAGACCCTGGGGAGTTGCTCCCCCTCACTGCCATCGCCCCCACCAGTCTCTCTCTGTCAGTGGCTTTCTGGAATAACCGATTTAACAAATTACCAGCCATGTTTCATTTTCCACTAATGACAGGAACAAAATGGGTGGCCGGAACTCAGCAGCACACTGTAGGTAAAGAGAAGAAATGTCGGAGAGACCTTCTGTTTACCTATACTGTTGTTTGTCACTTCCTCAGCTCTTAATTGCCGAACTCTACTTTTTAATCCTTTTGAGTTTTAATTTTTTTTTATTTTTTAATGAATTTATTCCTACCTAATTTGCAAGATCAAAGTCATAAGCTGAAAGTCATGAGAACTTTTCTTAAAATCCAAAGGTCTTTGAACTGTTCTCCAACATTTTCTCATGTATCACAACGTTGTTGTTGTTGTTAGAAAGACAGTACTGCTACTGCTGAATTGGACCCTGATTCATGTGGCTCTGAAGAAACTGGGAGACCTTCCGGATTATAAATAAGCAAAAACAAATAGCAAAACCTTTGTGTACTCTAAGGTTGTCACTTCACGTCCCTGAAGGGGTTGCATTACCCTTCTTTTGGTCAAGGGATTAAACACAAGCTTCTCCTGTAAGATTCTCTCATTGCCATTAACCTTTATTTAACTCACTCTTTCCTCCAAAGTAACCTGCTGTGCTAGATTTACACACCAAACCAGTTTCACTGTATAATCCATTTACACAGCTGAGTAATTTTAATTCTGTCAGTTGAGGGTAGGTGCCTTCATTATTTTAGGTGGTGGAATTTGAACTTCTGTCCATTGAGTGCAAGGCAGTAGCTCAAATAACTACGTTGCTTGCTGGCCGTATAGTATCCTCCTGCTTGGTTATCGCACTTCGACCTGTAGGACAAACATGCAACTATGGGAAACCTACTACCAAAGGCCCCAGTTTAAACATATACCCTTTATGTTCTTATGTTGTTTAGGCTATATCACAAGTTCTTTGAAAAAAATTTGCCACGATCTGTATGCTTCCCAATGCTGGATAAAAAGATGATTTGTATGAGTTAGGAAGAAAAATATTATGTAGAAGTGTATTTAATCACAGAGTGTTTCTGGGTAAAGGTGCACATGTGGTCCTGGAGCTGTGAAGATGGGAGGAAAACTCTGAGCTCAAATGGCCAGTGGAACGTGGAGCTCATACTAAAGAGACATGGAAAGAAAGGAGTCGTTTACCCAGCAGCCTGAGGGGCTCCAACAGAATTACTGTAGGCCCTTTGGGGGCTGAGGAGATGCAGCACTGTGCAACGTTCTTTCTGTTGCAGCAGATGGTGTAATGGTTGGTATAGATGTTGCCCTCAAATGAGTAATACCATTCATCATAGTACATACCTCTTTGCTGTAAAAAGGTGTAAATGGTAAGTTTTGTATTGTAATGACCTCACATTGTAAGGAATCTCAGAGAAAAGTGTCAGGAAAATGATAAAAAAAATCCATGCTGTTCCATGGTTTGTTTTTCTGTGCATTTGTGTGTATGGGGTGCTGCAGAGAGAACGAGAGCAATTCTACACACTCCTGACAAGAACTGACTCTTGAGGGTGGTGGTTATTGAACATTCACCTTGTTACAGTACTTGTCCTATGATCATAAAAGGCATGTTGAATCCCATACACCTTATTGAGTAGGACTGAATAAATAAACATCAAATAGCATAAGCAGCATCCCTTTTGTTCCCTCCATTTTCCAGGGAAACTGGGGTACATTCACACAAGCTTTCCCCTTAATGTCTGACCGTCATGTACTTCTTCAAAAGAGTCCCTTGGCTTTAGGCTAAACCTTCCTGTATTTTCTATAAAGGTTTTTTTTTCTTCAGCAATAAGGGGTCCAGGCCATGGGCAGAAATTTCTAGCCAGAGATGAGCGCAAGTAGGCAGCACCACAGAGATCCAACATCCCACTGTATGTGGTGAAAACTTTCCGTACTCTATCCTTGAGGTGTGTTGGGGGTCTAAAGCCCAGTGGGGCTTCTCTCCCCCCCCAGACCCCCAGGAAGAGTCACTGATGTCTTTAAGATACTTCCCAGCCTCTGTCTCTCTTAGTGTCCTTCTCTCTCCCCCCTCAGTATTTCTGCAGTTGCACAGTTTGCAGCCAAATGGACTTAGTTTGTGGAAGCTGCTGTTGGACCCATTGTGAAGCTACATTATCCATGTTCAAAACCCTGGATTGATGTACAAGGTGGGGTTCACAGATCAGATCTCATTTGTCATTGAACCCCATTTTCTTGCAAACCGTGGCACATTGCCCATCAAATGGAACAAGGGGATGTAATTTCCTTAAAGGATTTATCAAAACTAAACCAGCAAACAGGTGCGGTCGGGTCAGGAACTGCTTGCCCACTAATCAATCATGCTTTTGCCATCACGCTGGAGCTGCGCTGTGCAACAATGACTGAGTTTATCTCATCTTCACCCATTTAAAAAGCCATTAGGCCTGACTGGAGGATTGCCTGTCGCTGCTGAGTGTAATTGATGTCAGTGAGCGGGTGATTATTGCAACGGCTCTATATCATCTCATGCTCACACCCTTTCCTCCTGTAAACCTCTGGCTTTGAACACAGGCCTATGTCCGGCAGCCTTAGGGATAACCACACCTGCAGACATGAGCACCCTTCCTCAGTGGGACACCCAGCAGAGCTGCCCTTCTCTTTTGTTTCCTTGCTGTCTCAGGTTTCCTTTATCCTGCGTCACTCTGCATCTTTGGATGAAGTTAAATGTATAGTTGGAGGTGCCTTTTGTGACTCATGTTGCTTTACGTCATTGATTCCTACAACAAGAAACTTGTATTCTTTTAAAAAAAAAAGACAACAATCAGCCTATGAATGAGGTAGCTACTGACTATGGGTTTATATTCTCAGTACTGTCCCAATGGGAGGTGGGCCTGTGCTACCTGCAACTTCACCTTGTTTTATAAAATCTGGATGTAGATGTGTGTGAGTTCCAGAAAATGTTTATCAGTCACAGGCCTCTCTGCCTGTCATTAACCATGACTTTATCTTTTTCACTGAGTCAATGAATTCCCTGAAAGCCTGAATTTGAACACACTTACTGCTCCAGTACAAGCCAACATATAGAGCATCGCAGTTGAGAATTGTGTGGTAACAGTATTTCTATCTATGTAACAGACAAAGGGTAAAAGAGCTGAAATTAGCGCAACACAGTGACCTGGATATGAGAAATGCTCTTACCTAGAGAAAACTGCTGGTGACATAGTCCTTATGGACTAGGGAATAAGTGTCTGCACTACTACACTACTCATATTTGTTTTATTCCTTATTTCCTTTTATTTTCTTGCTTATTCTTATAAACCTTTTTATGCACTTGTGATTCTTGTGTACATGTGATTCTTTATTTACTTAGTGCTATTCCAGTGTCATCTGTCATTACATTGTTGTATGTGCTGCTGTAGCCTCTCGCAGTTTATTTTGGGACAAGTAACGATCTCATAAATTTCATTATTTATTGTACAGACTATCCTCGACTTATGACCAGGTTAAGTACCAACAACTCTGTCATAAATTGCATCAGTTATAAGTTGGATTGTACTTATGACAGACTATTTCTAAATGTGTAGTTTGTCATATGGTAACTTATTTTCTAACACTAGTTGATATTTTTGGCACTAGCACAGTATATTATAGATACCAATATAAAATGCAAACATAAACTGTGGGAAGATGTTTACTGCTTGTGAGAGCAACTAACACTGTGTGGGATGTGAGAAGATGGTTGCTAGCTGTGTAGGTGGGGTGCTGCCATTGTGTCATAACACACAGTCTTGTATGGGATTTGCCTCACACATTCGTTATGTTACAATGTCACACATGCAAACCGTGCAGGTACACATGTATAATGTTTTAATGCAGTTTTATAACGTTTTCCATTTACAATATAAACTATAAGAGCTCAGTTATACAGAACTATGACATGTTTACATATTGCTGTCAAGAGATGCTATCATTACACTATGACATTGTACATTTACTATACAGGTGCTGTACATGGTGCATTACATGAGGTTCATGTAGACATTAAAATGTTTTAATTAGCTACAAGGTACTCATTAGCTTATCAGAGTTACTGGAAAAAATAAAAAAAACTATTAAAATAAAGTAAAATTACTTAAAAATGCTTTATTGACAATCTGAGTCCATTTCATTTATAATAATAATAATAAAAAACTGATAGTTGTCATATATTGAGTATGTCGTGAGTCATGGACAGTTTGCCCCCAGTTACTTCAATCCATGTTTACATTTATTTGTTTAGCTGATGCTTTTGCTCAAAGCAACTGAATGTAAGCTATCTCCATTTTCTTACTCATTTGTGTACCTAGGAACTTTTACTGGAGTAATTTAGGACAAGTATCTTTTGTATGGGTACTACAGTAGAAGGTGGGATTTGAATCTACACCTTCCAAGTTGAAAGGAAACGGCTCTGACCACTATGGTGCCCCACATTATAGCTCAGTGAAGGTATACAACACAGTGTGATGAAGCACCTTAAGGTGAGGGAGTAATGTTAAGGAAATTCTCACAGGTTGGTTGCAAAGGGGCAGATCCAGGGGGCGAAGGTGTCTCTCCACCCTCTCTGGATGTTTGATGGAGATGGTAACTGTACTCTGAATTCCAGTGTAAATGGGAAACCCCACAACCTGGCTGTCTTGCTAGTAGGAGCTGTTTCCAGAATGCACCACTCTTGTGTGCTCACAGCATTGCCAAGACAGCCAGAGTCAAGCTTAGCGAGACCAACTTGCTGTCGATGTGAGGACACCTGTGGGACTCAGCTCCAACATTACTTTTCCTTGGTATGTTGGTCCGGAGCCCACAAAAAGTATTTTGTGGAATACATAATGTTTGTGCACACATACAGGGAAAAAGAAGGGAAAACCTGTTTTTGTGCTCTGTTGTTTGGGTCCTGACCAACCTGTATCGCTTCTCAGGAGAAAGGGAATGGAATATGTGACGCCCTGCAATGGAAAGACTGCCATGACCTTATCTGCATACTTTGAAAATTTGAGAGGCTTTAGCTGAGGGGGGTCCAGCTGAGTCAACCTAGGCAAAATGAATAATAAAAATATGCCTACAGTAAGGTTTTGATACCACAAAGTGGCATCTTCACCTCTCATTTTCTGTGTTTGAGTATTTATTTATATTTAATCATTTTATTTTTTTTTATGTGCACTGGAATAAAGTGACTCCTCGAAATCAGCTATAATGGAAGCAGCTACAACCTTGAGTTTTACAACAGTTTTCAGTGAAATCATTTCTGGATGTCACTGCTGTGTCCCTGCCAACACCTCCTCATTGTTAAAGGTCACCAAAACAAATTAGAGCCCAACTCTGTATATGTCGGGTCAGGAGTTAATGCACCACTGGGCTCCGTGTAGGAGTGCAACCTTGAAGCGCTCAGGGACGTCATGGCTCCATGTCCATGGCACTGTTTACACCTGAGCTGAATTTGCCGGGTCGCTGGGCATGCTCTCTTAAGATCGCTAAACACCAATTTTGAAGCACGTTTCACAAGTGCACTGGCGGCCTCCCATATCACCTGTTCCATAGGTACTGTGGGGGAAAGAAAGGCCTACAGCATTACTCATAACTACACTATATTGCATTAACGACTTAGTCTTCACCACTCCAAATCTCTGCATTAGACAAAAATCAGAACCATTTAGTTAATGTTTTCTTCTATTTAGCAAATACTGAGTGCAAACCGAATTTGGGATTTTAGTTTATCTGTCTGAATTTCTGTCAGCTAAACTGAACCAATTTGTTGTTGCCTTAACCCTTGAAAATTTCTTTAACACTGTCCTCTTGTTTTCTTCTCTAAGAAGTATTTTGTGTATGAATGGTAGAGCCCTTTTTTTACACTGAAAGTTTTTTGAATATATGCAGTTGTACAGGGACGTATTACATCGGAGAAAACAAATAAATTCAATCTGAAAAAAAAGAGAACAGGGAGTCATGAATAAGGCTTGCAGTGGGCTACATGCACACTGTAGTCCAGGAGAAACTACGCTTGGTTCGTTCTTGTACATCTGTATAAGGTGGAATTATAGTAAGGAAATACTGAACGTTAAACAACTTTTATAACACTGTGTCTTATAACACTCTGGGTATTATATATGTTTCTGTGGAACTATTATATATGGTTATGTTTGAAAAATAAACAGATGTTTTCTCCCTGTGATAATTTCACCTTTTACAAATTAAGTAAACATATAATAAACACAACCACCATTATTGAAATTATAACCAGTTCTTTGCAGACAGCGAATGAACAAGCAACCAACCAACCAATTAGCTAAACAAGCAAACAAATTAGTTTGTCAGGGTGACAAAACATGAGAGAAAACCAATATTGGATTAGAAAGTACACTTGATCTCCATCTGATGGACACAACATTATAACAAGTGAGGGTATAATTAAATCTAACAATATTTAATAGGGATAAATAAGCTATAATATTTGTAAAGATTTTTACATTTGTAAATATATCATGTAATATATGCCTTAACAATGAATTTCTATGTTAATTAAAAAAATAAATAATAATAAATTCTAAAATACAAATGTTTGGCATTTATGAAATTTATCAAAACATCATCTGGGCAAGTTATAGGCACTGAAGCGCATATCTTTAGGCTATGTAAGCAAACCCCCATGAAAACAGGGAGAACATGCATAGACCACACAGACTGAGATTCAAACTCACAGAACTATGTGGTACCAGTGCTACCTGCTGTGCCAGTTAGGTTGAAAAGGTTTCAGAATGACATCAAAAGAGGGAATTGCTGTTGTACCACTGATTAAAACACCAAACCAGAAGCCAAATGAAATAGCTAGAATGTCACTTTGTATAAAAACATCAGAGTGTATGTGAATGCGCGCGCGCGTGTGTGCGTGTGTGTGTGTGTGTGTGTGTGTGTGTGTGTGTGTGTGTGTGTGTGTGTGTGTGTGTTTGCAGAGTAAAGAGGAGATAATGACAGATGGAAGCGCAATTACAGTATAAGTGTTTGACTAATGGGTCACTTGTTTAACCAGCCCCATGTGGCCTGTGAAGATGTTGGGGGTCATACCCTCCCCCAGGGGGTCTTGCTTTCACTGAGTAAGCAAATCTCTGGCCATTACATGATGTTCCACTCAGAAGGCTGCAGTTTTCCTCTGAGAAAAGATACCTAGTGTTATGCTAGCAGAGCAAAGTGAAACATGTCTCTAAGTGACTCCACAAAATGGCACCTGGTTTTACTGCACTGATGCATAATCAGCAGCAGAACTTAAGAAACGTCAGCACAGGGAAGTAAGAAATGCAATTTTGCATATGCAGTATCACTCAGCAAAGTGACACATACACTGTTTAAGCCTCATACTGGGAGTAGAGAGTGTGTCACTGCAGTGAACAGGTGAGTTCTTCCAAATTAAAGCCACATCTTGGCAGCAGAGATGTTCTTGTTGCTTTTGTGGGGGCTGTGGAGTTCTACCTGGGGACCCACACACTGCATCTGAGTCATAATCTCATATACTTTCCATATGTATTCTTGAACCCTGGCAGCACTGTGCTGTGTGGTCACATCCACTGGGGGCTGGGTTGGGGGTCAAGGCTCTCCACGGCTACACCTCACCGCTTCTGTGAACAAGACAAGTGAGGCTCACAGGCATGCTACTCTCTCTAGGAGGAAAGTCTGGTTGTCACCACAGAAATATCATCTCATAAATAAGATTTGATTCAACTTGATTCATTGAATTTACCTAATGACTCATTACCCTCAAAAATTTAAGAGACATTGATACAATTTGTGTTCTCTGCATCTGAAACTATCTTGCACTTGTTTTGGCAAATGCTCATGCACTATAATGAAAAAGGTGTGAAAAAAGATGAATATAAACATCTGTTCTCACAAGCCACTCATTATTTGTGGGAAAATGTGTTGTTTGACTTCTTTGAGTGCTGCAAGGAAGACAACAATCTTTACTTATTTTATTAACCAAATTTCATATACATAAATGTAAATTTGCTGAAAAGAAAGCGGACTTTGTTACTCAAATAAAATCAAGCAGTACATCATTGGTATCCAAGACTAATGTAAATTAATCAATCAGTATATTCACTTAAACTGTGTTCTGCAATTATAATCTCCTTGGCCTTTATACAATATAAATGTATATATTTTTTCTGTATGTATATTTTTTTTATTTGTATATGTTTTTTTGTTCTTATTGTTTGTGCTGTTCTGTATTTTGTATTAGTAAAAAATGGGGATGCTGCCTGGCTGTGTGTGGTTGGAGGCAGTGGGTGTGGCCTGTGTTATAGAAGGCAGTGCTAAACTAAACCAGTGGGAGTGGCTGATCAGCTGGTACAAACACTGCAAAGGAAGAATTAACAGACAAGCTGCAGGTTACACCAGTTGCTTTTGGGAAAGAAAGATGCTTTTTAAGTTTAGTAAAGATAAAATAGTGGGTGGACAAAGCTGTCGGCCGCACGAAACACCAGCTGGAGAATCACATCTTGTAACCTTGGGAACAGTACCTCCTGGGTGGTGCACCAGTCAATGGCAGACACCTGAGAGGAATACACCCATGCCTTCCCATGATTCCACACGTTCCCCTACCTGAAGCCTCACTTGGTGAGTGGCCCCAGCGGACCAACAGCCATTGGATGATTAATAATGCAGGCGTCCTACCGCCCACCAGGCCTGCTATCTGGCACAGAGTGCAACATCTGTCGCCTCTCCTCGAGATCCACCTGGAGGTCTCAGCACAGAAAGAGACACAACAAAAGAGCCAGACAAGGAGTGAGCCGTGATTCATGGTCACAAGGAAGTACAAAGTGGTACATGACATTGCTATGTTGCCGCCATAAAGCATATGCCATACTCCTCCTCAGAGGGACACTAATAAAGACAGGTAACATGGGGTCTGTGCCTGCGGGACTTGAACCTCAGTTGGCAGCCAGCAGCAGTCAAACTTAGATCCTTACAGGCAACAAGTAACCAACTGTAATTGCAACCATCAGTCATCCAGTGGAGCCACATTCAGTTAAAAACAAGTATTTTGCATTAATTGACAGTGGGATTTTTGGCTAATCATAATACATGTTTACATACAGTATAGGTTCCTAGCCCAGTCTGTTTGAAATTCATTATGGAAATATGCCCAGAAGTGAGACATCTTTATGGTCAAAATAGCTCACACTGACAGGTGAGAAGATAATTTGTACATTCTGAAATGTCAGAGTCAGTTTATTATAACAGCTTTAAATCATTTTATCAGATCTCACTTCTCCACTGAATACAAAACACTGGTGAAAACACCATGAAGCGCAGTCACCGCTGTGATCCAGCCCACTAGATGGTGCTGTATTATTCCGACTTTAAATCTGCTGGGAACATGAATTGGACATATAGGTTGAAAGGCCCTGAAATGGTGACATGTCACTGTTACCTGATGATCCCAGGGCTTTGTTTGTGAGGCTCTTGAAAACAAGGGATACCTCATTAAATATAAGAGATGCTTTCATTTCCATTTCCATGTGAGACAAATATATCTTAAATGAACCAAATAAAACAGTGTGGTTCACTTGACTTAGTCAATGCTATCAGTACTCAGATATGATCACGATACATATCAAATTATTATATGATATACATAAGAAAATATAATTCTAAATATTATGCCATTTTTTGACTATTTAAACACCAGCAAAAACTGGGAAACGTTGGTAAAACAAATGAATTTACCTGTATGTATGAGTAGCTTGTGGCATAAGAAAGATGGGATGGTGTTAGTTCTGTTGGAAAAAGCACCTTGAGCTGTGCTGTGGTTTAGTGTGGCAAACCCAGGGAGGAGCTCAGGTAACCATCTGCTGGTCTTCTGCTCTACTTTCCATCTTGACTGAGAGTCAGTTGAAGGACACCATGTGATATTGTTCAGGCCGACTGTATATATTTGTAAATGCCAATATGTTTATGATTTTCTTGGTCAGAATCTTAAGAATTCATCTGATGGTGCTTTCGCCAGGAGATTTGAAATACCATTCATGGACTTCTATTTGATTCTGCAGTTCCTCTTATTAGTTACACAATTATATACAAAAACAGAGGCTTGGCACAGAGAGGAATTATTTAACTACTTCATTTAACAAAATCATAGATAGGGTCTCGGAAGCTTTTTTGATTTTTGTTTCTGCTTTGGAGGAGCCATTTCCCTAAGCGGTCTCCTGAGAGGTCTGCACATGCTGGAGGCCTCCTGCTCCCTCAGGCCCAGTCCAAGTTTTTCTAGCTGCACTGATCTCTCATTCCATTGCTTAATTACATCTTATTTAAGAAAGTTGTCAGAGAGAGGAAGTTCACTTGCACATGTAAACAAGTAAACGCAAATGAGTCTCTGATGCAGAAAAGAGACACATGACTCCTGTCCACTTTTTTATTACACCTATTTTTTTGGTTTTGGCATAACAAATCACCATAGCAACCTGAACCAGTGCTTCTGTGTCCTTCGAACCACATCATGTTTTTGAACAAAACACCGAGCACGAGTGCAATAACAAAACAAGAAAAACAACAATAACGTGCACACACTATATGTTTCAGATCTACACACACTTTCGCACGCAGAGTTTTGCCAGACATTAGATGACAAATATAAAAAGCAGACTAAAACATCATGTTCCCAGTGTCATGAAGGAAATTAGTATTTTTTGGTAATGCTGAAAAAATGTTCTATAGTTTGTTCCTCATGTTTCAGGGAAAGATCCCAGTTGCTCACTGTTACCGTACTTTCCCACTCGACCATACATTGAAGATGTACAGCGATGCCGCAGGTACACAGTGGGATTTAATCTCCATCAGATCATAGAGGCACATGTGCATTGGTACAAACACCAGCCAGCGCCTCTGATCATCTCGGCCCAGATAACACAACCAGATTATCTATAAATACATTTCCATTTTCATAATTGACAAAGGACTGGAGATTAAACTCCTTTGTTATGATTGCTCCTTTATAGGAACCCTTTTAATAAATGTAGAAATGTCAGCAGGAAGACCAAACAGACAGATCCAGCTCTTTCTGTGAAGAACAGCCTGTGGAGGTACAAAATTGTCATCACCCATGAATAGAGGATAAGTGGGCAGCCACTTCCTGGGGAATTTTAAAATGAATTTTGTAAAATATAAAATGATTACCCTGCTTTTCATGTGTACCAGTGCATTAACAGACATTCGGTAATGAAATTAATTGTGATGAATGTTGGTGGCTAAATTGATGGTCCATTAGTTCAGCAGTCTGAAAGTCTCCCATTTGTGCAAAAGTAAATCCCCTTTTTGTTCCGCCCTATTCAGGTACATTGCCAGTGAGAGCAAATGCACTTCAGGGGTCTAAAGATGTCTTCAGAAATCTTAATTGGCTGTGTAAGTTATCTTCCACCTGAACCTTTTTTGAAAAGCTTTAGCTTAGGGACGAGAACAGTGGCTATTGGCATTAAGCTATTGCCGAGCCAATTATATCTTATTTACCCACTGATCCATTTGGATTAATTGATGAAGTGCGTGATGGATTTTCTAAGTAGTCAATGAGGAGGCTGATCGATTAAGTGACAAAGAGATAATGATAAATAGACCGGTATATTCACCAGCTGATTAATGGGCCCCCATTTGAGATGACAAAGGAAGAACATCTTTATGGACAACAGCCATTCTCCAAACTGTGCTATTCCTTTTCTTTATTTATTTAGCTGACACTTTTCTCTGATATCACTTAAATTCTTTATGCAATAATCTACTATCGTTTTTTTTTTTTTGCAATAATCATTGTTGTTTATAAAGTTGAATAGCTCTGCAATTTTTGCAGTATCAGTTCAGGATACCTTGCTCAAAGTACCAAACCTATTAATAGCAAGGCTACGGCTCTAATCCCTGTGCTCCAGATGCGTAGCTGTATATACTTTAGGGTTAGAGTAGATGCATTATCAGATGTGTTTTGTAAAAATGATAGGGATCATCAATGTGAATATTTATTGTTGCTTTTACTCCATCTTTCTGTTAAAAGTATGATAGACAAATTTAATGCCATTTACTCGTATTCACAGATCAGAATCTGACTGCTGACAAAGTTGTTTTAAATGGTCCACGCGGCCAAAATTATTTAGACTGGATATGTGGTAATAAATGCACCTTGGGTATAAGATCGAGAGACAAATCTTAAACAAGGAGAAGGCACCTGAACTCTACAAATAACAGTCATAATAATTAGCCGTTGATTAATACGGCCTCAACGTGAGAACCTGCATGCTTAGCTGCAGTCCTGGCTACACTTGGACACGGGAGGAAATTAGAATTGTCAGGTTGGCTTGAATTGAAAAAATGATTAGTATTAGCAAAAGCCCTGGCAGCGCAAGAGGTGGGGAGTGGCAGAGGTTCAGGAGAAACTCAGAAACATCCAAAGCACAAACGACAAAGCCAATAATATCAACCAGACTACAACTGGAGACGATGTCTGAGCTTGAGAACCAAAGATGTCCCTGCAAGGGCCTATGAACGTATTGGCATGGACACCGGCTAAAAGCCACGCTACTGACATAGTTCTGAGTGCTAACGGAATAATTAGCAGCTAGCACACTACTACAGCCCCGAGATAGATGGCATCCAGCCATGGACTGTGACCTTGAATTCGATGGGAAGTAATTAGCTGCTAGTGACTCGCAGCCCCCCCGGCTAGCAGGAAAAAGTGTGAGAGCATAACACACAAATCATCATACCCGGCCAGAGCGTGACATAGTGGAGATCACTATACAGTGGATCAGTTACACAAGACCATAAGGCCCAGAGCCAAAGCTGTTGGCCAAAACTAGATCATGCAACAAGACCATGATCCAAAGCCCACCAGTAAACCTACTTCTGAATGGCAGAAAAAGAAGAGATTGATGATTTCAGAGTGACCAAGCCAAATTCTGAACTGAACTCCACTGAAATGCTGTGCTGGGGCATTAAGTGACATGTCCACAGAGAAATGTTCTCAACATCAGAGAACTGAATCAGGTCTGTACCCATGGGGGGCACATGGCTTCTGTATGATGTTGATCTTTTGTTATGCTTATGCCTGTGTGTATATGTACCTGTACTTGTCCATTTTTGTATTCATTTATCTATTTATTATTTATCTATACTAGTACACTATCATATATAGAATTTTATGTCTGATTTATCTATACTGTATTATCTTTTTATCAGGCTTTTTTTTCAGTTGCTTACCTTTCTTCCCCCTGTTCTATGCAGCATGAACTCAAAGATCTTCATTTCGTATTCCTTTGCATAACTCCTGTATAAGGGTGTTTGACAATAAACAATTCTTGACTCTTGATTTTTGGTTGAATAACAGTTAAATCTGTTTTTTGTTATGTGTCATGAGGTTATTGATGTATTTACAATTAGCAGTACACGACTGTTAGTTATGTCCTCACATGTATGCAAAACCCTAGAACTGAATTCTTTTTCACAGCACCGGAGCATTTCACTCTAATATAAAACTTTATTAAGGGACACACACGTGCATACATAGGCAAGAACATACATTTAGTTAAATTCAGTGAATATTTGTACTGAGTGCTTCTGGAAGATGGGAGACAGATATGGCACAGTTAGCAGCAATGACAGACAGTTTATACCAGGAGTGCCCAACATACAACCTGAGGGCTACATGTGGCTCACAGTTTCACATAATGTGGTCCCGAAACGTTTGTTAAATTTAATATACAGTATATTATACCAACCACAAATACTATTCATTCTACTGAATTGCAAGGTAATGCAATTAGATATGTACAGAAAAAAACTCATCTAAGTAAAATACTAAATAAAAAATTTAATTGAAATACTTAAAATTCAGTATATCACTTGCTATGATTTTTACTTGTACGGCCTTTTGGCCAGTTCACAGTAAGAATTTTGGCCCTTGACCAAGAAAGGTTGGACAGCCCTTCTTAATAGCAGTCAAACGGAGAAACCTGAAGGCAACAGAGGAGATGACCCAAAACTCCTTGGGTTAGTACAGGATGAATAAAATAGGGTTTCAAGGCCTACTTGCTGTCCACCTTCCTGGTAAGACACCACATCCATAGCCATTATGACACATTTCCATAGATTTTTTTGGTTGTGTTCAAAGATGACTGAAGCCCCTTTGCCTGATCTTACCTGTTCTTTGCTTGGAGACAGGTTTAGTGTGAAAAACCTAAAGGCAGATTAGTGGAATCTGATGATCTCAGTGGTGAACACTGGTAAACACACAGGAAGAAAAATCGAATGAACAAACCTTAAGCAAAACAGGTGGTGGACATATTGCTGAAACATGTGAACACAAGGGGTGAAGTGGTGAACATGTTTGTAATGACAATTGTGAACACAGAGGCAAAAACCCTGGCAAGTCATTGAAGTTATTTCTGTCATTAACAATGTGGATGAAACAATGCGGTGAACATATTGCCAAAACCCTAGTGAACGCAGAGATGTACATGCATGGTAAGACAGTAGAGGATGCACCACAGTGAATGTCCATGTGATCAAACATGGATGAAACGAAATGTCGACACATTGCAGAAACTCTGGCAAACCCTGGTGAACATGCCAATGACGAACACCTTGGATGGTGTACCCAAATGAACAAATGTAGATCAAACAATGTGGTGGGAATATTGCTGAAACAATACACAAGTAACACATGTAAACACACAGTCAGACATGGTAAACACACTGGTGAATATGTACTGGTGAACACGAACGCCCAGGTGAATGCAACACTCAGCTGAACACTGGGGAGGACAGTTTCCCACTGTGGTGCATGCTGATCACAGCAAGTGGGGGAATAAACAGGTGACTGTGTTTAGACAGTGAAGAAAGGAAAGGCATTCAGACCCCTTCAACCTACACCTTTTATGTATATCAGCTCTTATTGTTTGGTTTGCGTCTACCAATTGTTTAAATGGTAATGGAGGACAACTAGCATACGGTACCATCACTGGGCAGAGAGGGTGACCCGAGTGGCCTGACATCCCCCCCATGCTACTAGCCGACTCCTTGTCTTGTTTATCTGCACAAAAAGAATCAAAGGGAGCCACCGCTGTGAATGCAGAGGGAATTAGCATCGTGCTGTGCTGTAATGAAGTGTTAAAAGTTTTTGGTGTTCAGGTGTGGAGGAAAACTGGTGCTAATTTAGGCGCTGTGACACATAAGGGAGAGGGAGGGACGTTTATTAAAGCTGTCATACCTTGATGAACATGGAGCAGGACTGGCTGCCATCTCTCAGCTATCTGATAATCACACAAGCCATATTTTCCCCAACACCTAATTCTGAGAAAACAGATTAGTGGCGTGAAGACCCCAAATGAAGGTGTGCAGATAAAGAGCATCCTGGGGGGGGGGGGGGGGGCTGCTTTACGTGACTAGGTTTTAGACTAAACAGTTCTCAGCATTTGTTTGTATGTTTGCATGNGGGGGGGGGGGGGGGGGTGCTGCTTTACGTGACTAGGATTTAGACTAAACAGTTCTCAGCATTTGTTTGTATGTTTGCATGATTTCTTTGGCTAATAGAGGAAGAGCTTTGAAACGTGATGGAGAAGGGGAACCTGTCGGAAGCTGTGGCGCATGGCGTAGGCAATGGACCTTGATAGCCTCCACCCACTTCTTGAAATTCTCTTTCTTTGTTGGAGGATGTTGAGAAATGCATGTGAGGAGATGTGTGCTCAGATGCACTGATCTCCAAGGCTGTTTATAACCACTCTGGTTGAGTCAGGTGCAGCTGCCTTGGAAGACTAGCTCCTCTGGAATAGGAAGTGCCTGTAATGATGTTAAATGCACCTCTGCCTGGTAATGACCAAAACAGGGAATTGTTAACCACTGTGAGCCTGCAGGAATGTCAGTTCCTCTTACCCCTTTGGGTTTGTCATTGTAATAAAGGGCGGATAACCAGGGTATCCACGATCATCAGAGGGCCGGGGGTAATGGACATGGTCCCTACCCTCAGTGACACTGCTTCAGGACCCAGTAAACCTGCATAAACTGCCTCCTCTCTCTCTTTCTTTTTCTCTCTCTCACTTGCTGTCTCCTGCCTGAGGACCAAATCGATTCAATTTTCATCTCAGTGTGCTTTATTGGCATTACAAATTTTATACACTTGTATTTGAATGACTTTATGAACTAGAATATTTTGTACTGAAAAACAACCTTATTAAACAAACAAACAAACAAAAAAGTCTACAGAATACTGCTGCTTAGGGATCAGGACCTTAAAGCTGAGCAGCCTGTCTAGGGGCTCAATAAAGAGGTGCCCCCTTAGGAGATGGTTATGCAGGTTACTGATCCCCAGGTGTGCACATTCCCCTGGTTCCCAGAAGGCATCTCTGCTCGCAGGTGCCCAACATTCCACAGACTTTTTGAGCAAGACCTCAGAGAAGAGATACCCCTGGAGGAAGACACTCCTCAGCCTGAAGCCGCTATGACTGCTGATGACACCTGATGTAACAAGCCTTCGACAATTTCTGTCTGCAGGGTTCTGGTCTCAGTAGGTGCAACAAAATAAAACTCCTCTCAGAGGGCCTACATTTCACTGTTTAATTAGCAGGCAAACAAACATTATAGAAGAAACAGAAGAGAAAAAGGGAGAAATTACTGGAAGAGCAGGATCAATGCACTGTGTGCTCAGGGTGATAAAAGGTGGCAGCAATGATCACTGAGGGCAGGTTTTTCGTCACAGTGGATGTGTTACCTGCAAAGAAACGCAGAAAAGCTGATCTGTTTACTTTACCCTGGGGAGACAGAAAGCAGAACCATAGGAGGAGGCCATAGAGAGAGAAGGTACAGAGCCAGAGTGGTTCTCAGGGCTAAGAATGAGCAGTTGTTCCTCCAGGGGCAATGAAGAACTGGCACAGGAAATACATAGACTCCGTCAGAGTATGGTGCAAGGGAGATTTTTAAAGGACACCCTGGTCAGCCAACAAAACAAAGTGATGGATACTGAATCAGAACAACCAGAATGTTCTCTGGAAGCACAACTGATGAAACTGAGGTCACACATCATGAGAAGATTGGATTCTCATGACAGGACAGTGATGATGAAAAACATTGGAGGAAAGAAGAGGATGACAAGCAACCACACTTTATCACACTGACAATAGACACACTGCTTTCAACACTGAGAGCAGAAATGGAGAACATAACTCTTTGGAGATACTCTATATATGATGTCAGTAAGGGTTAACATGGAATTGACAGCCATGGGTGAAGGTGCTCTGCTTTCATCATTGGCCACATCCATCTGCATCTCCTGGTATTACAGCTCTCACATCTTCCTCTGTCACCCCTGATAACCAATGTACAACTTTCTTGATTGCTGCCAGACTGTGCGTATGGCTATCGAAGTGTCTTCTCTGAGATCTGTAGGTCCTGTCCACCTACTGAGAACTCTGGTGGACAGTCATTGTCAGGGTCCATCCCTAATGCGTTGTATTCTTGTTGCCCTGCTGTGGTCTTTTCTGAGATGTACAGAGATGTGAGGAGATCCCATCTGAGTGCCTCTCAAACCTTGCTGTCCTATATGCATGTGTGATTTATCTTCACTGGGAGTGTAGATGTGCAACGTTTTCTGAGTTAGTGAACATGTCTTCCCTACATGGCTGCATTCCTGCAGGCTCCGATCCACAAATTGTGTTACGCCACCTCTGATGACTCCGATAGGTTCATCAAAGAGATGGGAAGCGACAGAGATGGATAAAATGCTGCAGAATCAAGCGTAGCAACTTCAGGTTAATCCATCTACATTATGTCACTTTTCCGATTTCCCCTCCACACTAAATCAAAGCAATTTCTGGCCTTTTCTGGGCTAAATTGAGGCACCACTGAAGGAGACGTTCCTCACATTCTGAAGGTGTCTTTGCCAGTCTGCCTTAATAAACTCTGGTACCACTTGCCTTATTAGCACTTTGCCACTTCATACATGAGAAAATCTATAACTTGTATCTCAATACCGTGCAAAAGACACTGCATGCTAAAGAGAGTATTGGCAGAGTGTTTGAAAGCCTGGTCTGCAGAAAACCTGTTTGGGCTGAAAGAGTCAAGGAAGGAGATAGACTGAGTGTCTTCACACGAGAGAAGAAACTATTGGTTACTAGAGGAAAGTTGAAGGAGGAAGATCTGGATGGGAAATGAGAAAGAGGCTCCATCATGGAAGAGAAGTGTGTCATAAATGGGAGAAGGTCTGTGGACTGGATCTACAAGCCACTGGACCTTAAATGATTTTGGCCACAGGATGATATATCTCTGTATCTGTGAAGCTCAGTCTCTGTTTGCTTGTTTTTTTCAAGCCACAAATTAGAAATTTAGCAACATGGTACTTCTCATTCTGAGAGGTTTTTGTGTAGTCAAGTTTATTAAATCCCAAAAAGAATACTTACTATTTTTAACATTTAAAATTTGGTCTCTGACAAGGTTTGGAAAAGCGGGAATAGTAATGCCATGTGCAACATGTAGTAACATCTCACTCAGAGCATACATAAAGATGCTGATGGATTTTCTCATTAAATGATCACTTTCTCATTCACATATGAGCAGGACTGCCTCACATGCGATAAACACATAGTTTCACAGTGAAACACATACCAAATGGAAGATAATAAAATTCATTGTTAATGTATATAATTTATTACTGTCTGCATGTCACTGTACTCACTGTACATGCTTTACACACTTCCACACGCGTGTGCCTGTGCGGGCGCGCGCGCACACACACACACACACACACACACACACACACACAAATGTACTAAATTCAAAATGTTGAAAGGTAATAAAGTTCTGTGATATATAATTTATTATATAAACTCTGGTACCACTTGCCTTATTAGCACTTTGCCACTTCATACATGAGAAAATCTATAACTTGTATCTCCCATTATGGCCGGTGGGTGCGTTGCTATCATTGCCATCTATGTGTTCAATCACAGGATCCAGTAGCTGTTACATGTATCAAAATGAAAATATAAAAATTAATAAGAAATTANAAGCTTTTCCGAGATAAAAAATGAAATGCAAATAAAAATAAAAAAAAAATCAACAAATAGATATTGTAACATCTGGTGGAATTGTGGCTCCCATCATGCAATGCTCTGTAAATAGTTGATTTGTCTAACCGTGAAAGGAAGCCCAGGGCTCGGCAACGACCCTGAGGCTGGGCTGGTTGTATGATAGTTCTGTGGGTGGGTGTGCTGTTAAACATGCTACGGAAGAATAAAGTTCGTGTTCCCACAACTCTGCCTATTGAGCCCTCTGTCCGTAGTGCTGCCGACGCGGATTGTTACAATACACACACACTAACTGGACAAGTTTCTAAAATTTCCTCATATGCAAATTCTAATGTCCATATATTTATTTTAAAGCATACGTTCAATTGGGCATTAATTCAATATCCCAGAAGTGGGGGGCAAACTGGGCAGGAGACAGCAATAAAAAACTGAAGTGTACGAAACTCCCTCTTGGAGTGAGGTTTTGAAGCCCTGCAGTGAACATCCTTTACAGGGTCTCCAGCAGGGACTGCTAATACTAATACTAATACTAATAATAATACACACACACACACACACACACACACGCACACACAATCTTTAAGCAGTTTTCTATCCTTTTGGAAGGATTTTATACATGAAATCATAAGTTGCACGTTTTTTTATGTGGTTTGTATTTGTTCTTTGTGGGTTTGCATGAGTTTTCAGACACAAGGTACAATCACTAAGACTAGGGGCCTCACAGATGATGTAAACACGGGCGACTGATGCTTGTCACCTGCCAACCAGCGGCAGCCCAACTCACTGCCTGTGACGGTTCCAGAGCCCCCAGGGGAACAGCCCTGCAATAAATAAATAAATAACACAAAAACAAGGTAGGAGCCAAATTGCTGGGAAAAGAGGCTGCACTGAGAGCCAGTGAGCAGATGCAGAAGAAGTGATAAATAATACATTGAGACTGCAGACCTGCACACTGATCATGGCTGTTGACCTCACCCTCTGGTAGCAGAAGAGTGAGCAGTCTCCGAGGTCCTCTCTCTCATAACCTTCTCTTATATGTGACCCTCGGCGAGTTCCTTCTGTGTTCTACACCCAGCCTTGGCAGAGAGCTTTGAGCTCCAGCTCAGTCAGAGCTATGGCGAGTAGACTGAATGATGGGTCCTTTGACTGAGGCCGACATAACTTCTCAGACAGATAAAGAAGGATTTGCTTAATACCTCTGTTTTACAATTAATATGTAATAGGTTTGAATCCCTCTTCCTGTTGCTGTATCCACAATCATGGTACTTAGTTTGAACTGACAGTAAAAATTTGCCAGCTATATAAATGACTAAATCATTTACAAACCTAACACTGTGAGATGCGTTGGAGAAAGTTTGATTCAGTTCAATTAAATGTATTTTTATAGAGCTCTTCTTCTCACACAGTGACCCAGAGCACTGAACAAAGCTTTAAAAAGAGAACAGATATAACAGATATAAAGTAAACTTACAGGTAAAAGATTAACTATAAATTTAATGACTACAGGATCTATACTGACTAAAAAACAATAAAGTAAACCGGGCAGTAACTAAGGAGAGGTAAGCAAAAAACTCCCAACCAAAAAGGTGAAAAATAAACCTCTGAGTGCCAGAAGCTGCTTCCCTTTTGGGCATTTCACATATAAAAATGGCACCAGCAGAAAGATGTCTTCTAAATAAAAGTTAATAATATTAATAATGATATTAATAATAATATTTTTTTTCGTATTAATACCTGGACTCAGGTGTGATCATCCTTGGAATAACAGATTGTGTAGTTAAGAGTCTTTAATGTCTGAAAAATCATCATTGACCTCAACTGATACTGTAAAAATTGCATCAAGTACAAACTGCTTGGCATACAAATCTCACATTGTAAGATATCTCGGAGAAAAGTGTCAGATGAATTAATATAAATATTACAGTCAACTGGAGGGTGGTCTTCAGAAATGAAACCTCAGTTATTTCTGTTGTTCTTCCTACTCTTGGCTGTTTGTTTTTCTATCCAGCCTATTATATCCACTGAGCCTCATTTAGACTGACCATTTCAGTTACACTCAGGGTCACGCAGGGTTACAGCAGGCCACCCAGAATTCAGACATCAGACTTTTGAAGAACCTTAACTTGTGCATGAGGTCACATGAGGTCACTTTTAAACTGTTTTGTTGAAGTTGTTGAGGTCTGTAGTTCATGGTCAACTCATTAAGGGTGCAAAGATGATGACCTGGGCCTGCTCAGTGGCTCAGCAAGTAGTGCTGCTGCTTTATAATGTCTGGGCTGATCCAGTGTTAGTTTGAATTAAGCTCAGCGGGTGTGCACTTTGTGTGTTCTCTGTGTGGGTGTTCTGCATGTGCTCTTGTTTCCTCCCATAGTCCAAAAACATGTGTTTCAGGTTAATTGGTCATTCTTATTTGACTGTAGTGTGTCAGTGGGTATGTGTGGTCACCCTGTGATGGACTGGCATCCCATCCAGACGTAGTTTCATGAGCTTGCACCCATTGCTTCCAGGATAGATTCTGGATCACTGAGACTCCAAAAAACCTGTAAAAACTGTTGCATTAGAAGTGATGATCAGTCAGTCTATTTAAGAAAAATAACACAGTTAACATTATTGTCCAAGGCAGTTTTAGTTACTCTGTCCAATCACTGAGGAGAACCCCGGTCATTCTACATGACACGCTTTAAGGTGAAAAGAACTGGAGTGTCCTCACTGGATCAATGCAGCAGATCTTCACAGCAAGGAGGGGGAGGGCTATGATAAATACCATACTGGTGAGCTCAATTTGTAACTCTGCAAGAAAGTGTTTGCCACCGTTGGTGTAGGACTTGGGGCAAAGCAGGAACACCAGATGGCCTCCAAGGTGAACCTCATCAAGATGGACCTGTGGTAATTAGATGGTGTTAAATCACCACGGAGAGTAACGGCTGCTTGGCAAGGAAACAGAGCGTTGCCTTCAATCATTTTTTATTATTATGAACATGTTTATAATATTCAACCCATCTTGCACTTAGGCAAGCCAGCATTTGTTTGCAGAGCTGCTTGGAGTTGTACAGTGTCCGTTCAGCTTTTTTAGTTATTTGTACAGTTATTTGTAGCTCAGCCGCTAATCCACTTGTTGGTCTGCGCAGATGTGAACGAGCAGCACTTTCCTGGGATTTGGCTGGTGGAGATCTCTGAGGGAATTTGGGCTGTACACCCCACTTATCTGTGCGTGTGTGTGTGTGTGTGTGTGTGTGTGTGTGCGCGCGCGCTGAGATGTGCCATGTTTTTTTACACACACCTATTGCCACCACCTGTGTACTTGTGGTGGCTGTATTTCTACAAGTCACAGGTGAGAGGTCTTTCTATAGATGACTGTGGTTCACAACCTGTCACACAGAATGATGTTTGACCCATGTGGACCACAGAGTCTGGTTGCCACAGTGTGACCATGACATTTTAAATTTACATTTGTGACTTTCATAGATTATTAGTCTATTTAACTGACAGGTTTATCCAATATGAGTTACAATATTAGATACACTACAATAAGTTTTCTAAAGTCATTCACACATTTAGAGTAATGACACACAACACACACACACACACACACACACACACTCATAGTACCAGCAGTTTAGATTAACTGACATACAGAAAGTTTGGAAATTTTGTAAGGAAAGCAGTGCAAACAAATTCAACACAGACTGAGTGATCAAACCCACATTCAAATGCGTAGCTCAGTCCTTGTGAGGCCCCAGTGCTGTCTGCTGTGCCATTGCGCTGCCCATTTTTCAGTTCTGTACCCTCACTGTCTTCTTTGATTGGACCTTTTCTAGTGATGCAAGGGTCATCCTCCAGGTCTGTTGTCAAGTGCTGTGATTTGAACCAAGTGGAGGAATTCTGTGTTTCTCACTGATGCATTTTGTTTGGTTTGGCAAGACCCTTCATCTCCTATGAAGAAAAGCTATGATTCTAAGCTGCTGCACTAACAGTCTATATAGGTCCAGCAGGGTGTGTATTCTCACACTTACACACACACACTACGTGCTCCTCATGTGTTCAGTGCCCAGCAGCAAGGTCTGCTTCTGCAGGGACCGGCAGCAGGAGCTGCAACTCTCTTTCTTTGTTTTAATGAACTGTTTCAGCAGCGAAAAGTGCGCACAAAGTAAAGCCCCTTCTGGGAGCAAAAGCACAAAATACAGTCCACAAACAGATCAATCGCTCCTCTCTTGCCTCTTGTTCTCTCTGCAGCGCTACAGAAATGCTTCAAATCTTCGGAGGCTCTGGGACCTGCTATAATGTTCTGTTAATTTTTTCTTCTTTTCTGTGTTTTGATGCAGCCCAAGAATAACTACTTCCCTGTGAGCTGCTCCTCATACACACACTCCAGTGACATACCTTTTATGTGACTGTTTTTAGCACGCACAGTGACAAATAGTGTAATTGTCTGAGATGTGGCAAAGTATACAAGGATGAAACAAACATACAAAAAAGGAGGGAGAAAAACAGAATATCCACAACCACTGAGAAGAAATTATGGTTATCTCAGCTAACAAATGCTCATGGAAATGTAGTCTTGTGCAAATACAACTTTAAACTGTTGAACAAATGACAAAAAGGGTTATGTTTTGCCTGGCTGTAGCTACATTTTTGTGAAGAAATAAAATTAAAATAAAATTGTGGCTATCACAATGAATATCATTTTGAAGACATATTTTATACATACAGTATATAGTATTTTGTGCATTTTCATTCAGGGTTTCCTGAGCAACACTGGGTGAACGTTGTGGAGATATTTCATTTGCCAGTTACAGCTGCAAGTGTCTGACTTCCTCCTGATAGATAGAGAGATAGATAGATAGATAGATAGATAATAAAAACTTTACTGATCATAAAAGCAGTTGCACAGTCCATGTTCATCACCCCCCATATTTGTCACATTGACCTGTGGTTTTAGTATTGATGCTTATGGCTGCAGAAACTTTTCCCCATACCACCAATGAGCCAGCCGCAGAAGTTTTCTGTGCTTTTTCACTAAGAAATATGTGCTATGCGGATGTTCTGCTCTCCTCCAGACAGCAATGAAGCTCATTAGCTCAGCCACAGGCCTGGGGAATAGGGTTGGACCTTTGAATTCATGTGTCCACATAGCTTAACCTGGGGTGTGCAGTGGCTGGCTCATTTGATCAGGACCATTAGTCCAGTAATGGGAGCTCAACTGGGGGGGTGTCATAGTGTGCCTGTGTGTGTATGTGTGTGTGTGTGTGCGCATATGGGTGTGGAGGGGACTGGTGCCTGTAATGATGCACATCTGTGTGATTATAGGTCCTCCATCTCTGTCCTGCAGCTCCTGCATAGCAGAGGTACTGGCTGACTTAGAGAAATGACTTTTGCTCCATCTCGTCCCTCTTGGACCCCACAAAGGGAAGCTGCTAATGAATTAAAGAACTACCTTATTAAAATGCAGATCAAACACTCTTTCTCACATTCTTTACACAATCCACTTTCTTATGGATTATTTGCATATTTTACTCTTCATACTTCACCAATTTAGTCAGCTTCGTCCAACTGAACAGCCATTTTAAGTTTCCTTTTAAAGGTCTAATAGCAGCACCCCTTTTGTTAGTGGAACTNCCCACAAAGGGAAGCTGCTAATGAATTAAAGAACTACCTTATTAAAATGCAGATCAAACACTCTTTCTCACATTCTCTACACAATCCACTTTCTTATGGATTATTTGCATATTTTACTCTTC
Source organism: Arapaima gigas (assembly GCA_900497675.1). NCBI lineage: Eukaryota > Metazoa > Chordata > Actinopteri > Osteoglossiformes > Osteoglossidae > Arapaima > Arapaima gigas. The sequence continues at coordinate 213,746 of UFQX01000094.1, read as the reverse complement.
ATACTTCACCAATTTAGTCAGCTTGGTCCAACTGAACAGCCATTTTAAGTTTCCTTTTAAAGGTCTAATAGCAGCACCCCTTTTGTTAGTGGAACTTCACAGTTTACTAATTCAGAATTTTAATTACAATAACTAAGCCTTGTGGACTACATGTTAAGTGTGCAGTTCTTCTCACCTTCTTACTTACTACCAACCCTCAAGTGCAGCAGACACAATCTGTAAAAACTGTGGAAGTGAGCTGAATTATGGTAGTGCCTGTTACAGCCCCTGTTCACCTAATCACTCGCACCTGTTCCTTGTTTCCCATGTCGGTATATATATCTGTGTCTCCCAGCAGCTGGTGCAAAGTATTGCTCATGTTGTTACTCAGTGTACTGAGCAACTCTCCGGTTAGTCTAACTCATTGCCGACCCTTGTTTTCCTTGGACCACCGCGTTTGCCTGACCCTTCCTTGTGCTGCACCGACTTCGCCCTGTCTGTTTCTTGACTACGACCTTGGAACGTCCTTTAACAATAAACATCCTCTGTCTGCTCACGCCTGCTTGCGTCTGCGTCCTTACTAAAAAATTACAGTGCTGAACTTCTCTTTTTTGGTGTTTCTTTCCACCACAGAGGGAAATTTTAAGGTATACAAAATTGAGGAAAATATGAATAAAACTAAAGAACCTTACAATACAAGAGGATAAAGGTTTTGGTTTCTGTCTTCTTTACCCTAGCTGTATGCAAACTTTAATCTATTGAAAAATACAGGCTTCACCATGATAAACTAGGAGGCAACAGTAAAAATCCTCAATCTTTATACAATTTTGGCAGGTAATCTGTATGAAAGATGGAAACTTTAATTTTTGATATATGTATTAAATCCCAGTATAACATCTGTTATTTTTAAATGTTTTTGGCAGTAAATCCTCAGTCACAAGGTCGATATCAAAAGGCTTTCAGATTCTGCTGAACAACAATAAACCTTTATTTTAGCCTTTGTAGTAATTATTTTGGGCTGAACTGAAAGTGAATTTTCCCCCTCTCTGCTTTCTATTTTTTGCATGAAATAAAGATTTTTTGGGGTTAAAATCACTATCTAGCCTTTTGCTTTACACAGTTATTGGACATTAGAAGCCAGTAGCTGTTTCCTACTGCAGGTAAACATGTTATGGGAAGCGTATCTCTTCATACTTCAATCAGGACAATGTCTATATTGTTTGACACTCATCAAACTACCATCAGGCCACCATCACATCAGCTGTGTACTGTTCAAAAACTAGAAGCCAACCCAATTGGAAGGCACTAAAACTAGTCAAGTAAACACAAGAGGGCTGTTTGGAGTAACAGTTTTCTTCATACTTCAGGGTAGGATGTCAGAAAACCCAGTGCTGTTTAATACCCATCAGGCCACCATCAAGTCAACACGAAGTCTTCATCAGGCCACCAATAAGTTGCCACCAAGCCACCCTCAGGCCACATCAAAGGAGCTGTATACTATTTGAAACTTAAGCTGTAAGGCAGAGAATTTTGTTTGCTTACACTAGAAGCTCAAGGCAGTGAACCTTCAGAGACACTGAAGCTGGAAGGCAGCCTCACTGGATGATAGTGAACAGGGGAAGGCACTTAAGGGAAAAGGGAAATTTCCACCTTAGAAACTGCAGTTTTGACAGTTTCTGTATATTGATATTGGTTAAAACCATTTAAAATATTATTAAAGCACCTTTGTCGGTGGGAGACGTGTGAAATGTTTACTTGCACTGGAAGGCTTTTTATTGTTTTTCTCCCCAGCAGCAATCATCCTGACAGCTGAAATTTTACCTATGGACAGTTTTATTATTTCCATGAAGTTTCAGATTACCACTATGCTTTTGTTTGGAGAATAATTATCATTACAACATCAATGATTATTGTACAAAATCACTGACACTGGTTAAAAAGAAATGTGTTTACATATTCCCTGAAATCAGTCCATCTGTCCATTGTACTAGTCAGGGTTGCAGTGGTCCAGAGCCTATCCCAGAATTCCTGGGTGCTAAGTGATGAAACTACTTTGTGGATGGGATGCCAGTCCATCACAATGCATCACCTGAAATATAAGTTAAAAATGAATATATTTATATGTCATGCAGTACATAAAAATCACAGCAATCCCCCAAGCCCCTTTATGTGTTTTCATAGTGTGATCGAAGTTGATTTCTGAAACCTCTGTTGGAACTGGAGGTGTTTCTGCATTTAAGATGAGCACTCCGGTCGGGGCTGTGCTCTGGCTCCATTTCCCTGAACAGATTGGATTTGATTCAATCGGCTTCATATGCAATCCATCTTTAAGGTTGTACTCATCTTCCAGCTTGCCAAAACACAAGGCCTTTATCAACCCCCCCCCCCCTTTCAAGAAATCTCTTAGTAGGAGACATAAACTTTGCTTTTATTATACAACTCAGAAGCATTAGAAGCATTTATCCCCCATCACTGAAATAAATACACTACATAAATATGACATTCTGGTTGTGGATTTACAAGTGCACGTGTTTCTTACTTGGTTAAATTAGTGGGCCGATGGAGCTGGAGTTATGTGAAGTTATGACCAGGCTGTGTCTCTCTCAAATGGCCCAACTGAAGGTTTGAGAAGAGGCATTTAAGAAGCATTTTCTCTGGCAGGTTCTCAGGTGTGAATTGGGCCATTACTGTGGGACACAGGGATTGTGAACTCTGCTGTGTAGTGCAGTAACTCTCTGGGAACTGTGCAGAGCAGGCTGCTTGGTGATGACAAGATTTCTCACGTTGACAGGCTCCCACCACACGTTACTTTCACACCCTGTGGAGTCATTCTAGCCGTTGTATGTGGGGTCTCGCACAAAAACTGTTACTGAACTTCATCAACTGAGTAAGCACCTTTCCAAAGAAAACTGTCCATAACTTTCTGTACAGTATGTATTTGGATTAATGTTACATTCTCATCTCTGATTCCATGTTGACTATGGAGGCATGATTAAATTTGCACTAACTCTGATTTCCTGATGCATTTACTCAACACTGATGAACACTGACTTGACACTGACTCTTGATCCACCGTGTCCTATGTTTACTTTATACTGATTCCACATAGATCCGGGATCCATGACTTCTCATGCACTGACTCTGATCTCCATAATCGCATACACCACACTGATTCAGCTCTTATTTGACATTGACCTTCAAGTTATGGTGAACTTGTATGAAAATGACTACACGTAGATTCTGGATTCATGAGGAAATTGCACAACACTGATTCACTGTTGACTCAGCATTGACTTTGGTGTCCTGGTGAACTCATATGACACTGATTCCACACCAAGTCTGAATTTATGATGCATTTACACAAAATTAATTTGACCCCAACTCTGGAGGTGTGTTGTTCTCAGATGACTGATTTCCTGTGGATGCCACCCTTGTGGCAAAGAACTGCTCCAACTTCCTCCTGGCCCAGCCCACAATATCACCACATTACGCTGCATGCTGTGATTGAATGGTGTCAACCATCCCCATAAAAATCATAAATTGCAGTGTTGACCATGTTTTTTTCTCTAAGCTGCTGTGTCAGCAGTGTGCATCTGAGTATGTGGAAAGGTCAGCACTGAAGCAAACACTGAGTTCATAATGAGTTAGATCATTTCAGAACTGTACTTGCAGTCTAATTTTTCTATTTCTTGTTATTACAGCTGATTGGGCCATGAAAATGGGCAATAGTTTTGCTTATTTGATCTTTTCTCAAATATTTTGATCTACTTCTGAGGTGTTTGAAATGGAAGAAAATCATTAAGTCTCAGGCCAAAGACTTTCTGAACAAATACTACACTGTTTGGTTTGCTTCACTGGTTTTATTGACTTAACTCAATGAATGTATTTTCCACTGACAATTAGGTTCTTCAGAGCATGTTCTCTGCTCTTGTTAGGCTTAGAAAATTAACAGAACAAATAATGGAAAAAGGTGGAAAATGTCCTGGTTCAATATATGCATAATGGCCAGGAAAAAGTATTGCATTAATAAAATATGAACCATAATAGTTTATGTAATATTGTCTGGAAAAAAGATCATGTGTGCTGATCTCTGCTGTCCAGTGTGAGTCCTTCAGCTTGTCAGAACCACAGTCAGTTACACAAACAGCTTAGGTTCTCTTCTTCAGCTCTTTTGTTGTTCTCATTGTGTCTTCCTCACTAGGTCTTCCTTAATGTGTCCTCCACATTTGGAACTCTTTGCAATGTACAATTCACTAAGTCCACCTCGAAATTTGTTCCTTTTTTGGGTCTTCTTCTCCTCACTGTATCCTACTCAGAAAATCTCTTCTAAAAAGCTGAGTTGGCTGTTCACATGTCATTTTACTTCTGCCACCACATCCTTCCAGCATTATTGACATTTTATTCTGTGACCTTGGACTTTTCATATGCCAGAAGTAGGTGGGGTGGTCTTAGGATCAGAGAACATCTCAATGTTATTTAAAAAAAGAAAAGAATTGGAAAACTTTCAGAGATGTAATTATTTTAAAAAATCTAAATTAATCTTTCAAGAAATGTAAACTATATAATTATCCTGATCACTGAGTACTTTTTCACTTTTTGGTTGTGAACATGCTATTTCCATATTTATTTGCCAGCGAAAATGGCACATCTGACTATGATTAACAGGGCTGATTCTGGGCAGAGGCCATATAGGCCACCAGAGCCCTGAGGACAACATGAAACCATATTATTCAAATTTATTTTTTCTTTAAAATCTGCATCCTATATGCTGCAAGTTTAATTTCAGCACAGAGAGAACAGCAAATGGAGCTTTACTGATGTGGTTCACTGACAGGTGCAAATGAGAGAAGTTATTATAGGTTGGGCTTTGTCTGTCTACAGAGATGATGTGTATTTCTGGTTACAGGGGAGGCATCATGGACAGCTGCAGTTGAACTGCTGGACACATCTGGATGAACCACAGCTTCCAGAAGGATCCAAGTCTATCTGTCGCAGGTGCCCAACTTTAGGTAGAGATGGCCATTCTCAGTGTTGTTACCTTTCAACAAGTGAATACTTCATTACCTTTTTAAACCAAAAAAGTACAACAAACCAGTTTCTTGCTTGTTAAAATAAGATCAGCAAGCACAAGGCAACAAACTGTAATGCTTCTTAAAATCTTCTCTGGACAGCTTTTTTACATTGGTATCCATATCTACAGAAATATGAATAAGCGAGAGGATTTTTCTTAAAAAACTGGCAAGCTAATTCATGACTTACAATGTTAGTTAAAATGCAGAATACAGTCAAATACATTCGCTAATTAAAGCCTTTTGTTTTGCCATCAAATTGCATTCTGTTTAAAATGTTAATTTATCATTGTGCTCAGCAGAATATTTTCAAACTTTAATGAATTCAATTATTAATCATGTGGACCAAGGGAAGACATGTGAATATGTTGTTTAATTTTGAAACATAATAGCTAAGTTTATGGACTTATTACCAAGAACATCAGTAATGCTGAGCACCTTTCATATCGTCATGATTTTCCCCCCAGAATGAGTAGACAAGTCATGTTCTCTGAGTTCAATTTTTAATTAATTTTATTTGTCAATTTTTTATTCCTAGTTAATAATTTGGTTTTTGAAAGGCTCCTTTTGAAGGTCTTGGGCCATCAAAAAGGCTAGGCCTGGATGACTAAGACAAACAGGACCACTGAAACCACACTTTTGATTAAGTCAAAGCACAGAGAACTGATAAATTTGTCCTGATAATCTGGACCTGTATATGCCATTACAACTAAGATGGAAGTAGTTTAAATAAGAATAAATTATTGAACAGCTGATAAAGGCTAATCTGCTGATACAGTCCCTTTGCTGAGTTTAAATCTAATTGTTGATTTTTCTGTAAGTGCTTGGCCATTGTTTGATGGCTGGAATTGCTTATTGATCTTATTAGATCTGTTTCTATCCCAAAATCCTGAACCAGCACCCTCTGTAGGTACTTTCTTTAATCCTATTAGTAGAACACATAAAACTTTATTCCTGCTATAAACTAGTCCAAAATCATTAATATTTGATTGGACCCCTTTCTACAGTCAAATTACGACTTTTCAGTGTTGCTCATGATGTGTGATTAACAGAGCTCGTTGCCAAAATGTTAAAAACAGCTTCAACAATGAAATATTTCACGTTATATGAATAGTAAAGCGCACAGAAAGCCAAACTTGACAATAGAAGTTGATTATAAAACAAAAAATGCAGAGGGGTTTGGGAATTATTGCTACGCACAACACTGGAATGTGCAAAATGTAGTTACGGTGCACCATACTGAGACTTTATTAATAAACCAGGATACCTACAATACTTTACCCATGTGTACAGCAGGGTAATTTTTAACTTATCAGAGTAAGTACCATGGTCAAGAGTAATTCAGCAGGAGGGGAAGAAAGTGAATAGAGAAAATACCTGGGGCAGCAGGTGGTGCAGTGGTTACAGGTGCTGTTTTGCAGTCAAAGGACCAAAGTTGAAATCCCCAGGTGCTGGTCATACTATTGATTAAGGTGCTTCTAATAAACTGGTAAACTAAAAACCCTACTGTATAAGAATTTAGCAAATGTGTTAGTCACTCTGTATAAAAGCAAAATATGTAAATGTCTGTGTAGTGGCACATGATACCAGGAACAATACTATAATATCAACGGGATGGGATTGTCATCACATTGAGAAGAAATCGTCAAACAAAGTGTCCCTTTTTATTGCTACTCTAATGAAGTTTAATGTGGTTTTCTCTATTAAACACACACATGTACGCACACACATACCTGCAGCACTATTAATAACATCACAGGTTACGGTCACGTTCAATATTTGTTTGTGGCCTGGTGAAACTGCTTGCTGCTTTAATTGGGTACGACAGCACAGGAAAAACTCAAAAATACAAAATCAATAAGAAAAATACAGACCCCTTTTTATGTGATGTCAGCTTTTTATATGGCACTAGAAACACTTGGAGAAAATGCAATTTTCAAAAGTTTTTTTTCCCCTCAGAATAGAAGTTATTTGAGTCTGAAAAGAACATCTGCTGGATGGTTTAGCTGTAGAGATAAATGTGCACAGTTCAAAGGTCAATTGGAGTTTTAAATTGACTCTCGCATGCCTGAAGAGTTTCTGAGGAAGCGCTTATTTCAGCTCCATATATCACTCGCATTCCAGTCATTTGTCAGAAGTTTGGCGCGAGAGAGAAAAAGTGCGCCGTGTCTAATCCTAATTAATATCACGAAATTGAAATTCCGACTCAAAGGCAAGTCATGATGACTCGGGCAAAGGCTCCAGGGTTGATGCGACAAACAGTTCTTAGAAGGAGGAGGGTGGGTGGTCGTTCTGCTTGTGTGTTGTGTGTAAATACTCCTGTGACTCAGACACCCGGTGCTGTGCTATGATCCAGCCTTCACAGCATCACCCTCCTCCTCCGTGGCCTTAGCTCAGCACATCTCCAGACCACAGTGGGGGGACAGTGTGAGGAGGCAAGGAGGGGATCATCGCCATGGCTGAGCAGATACCTGGCAGCTGTTCACATCAGCCACCTGCTAGAGCCTCAGCAGAAGGGGCGACGAAAGAGGGATGGTGCAGCTCTGCTGGACTCTGACACCTTGATGTAGGCGGCTGTGTGACAGAAACCCAGCAGAATACTACCAGCCCACCTCCACACACACAAAAAGTACTTTATTTTTACCCTTACAGATGACACCATTGTCCAAGGCAGCTCCATGCAGTTTTACTTATTTATACAACCGTATTACTCTATTGTATGAGTTCAGGGGAAGGTTTTTAATCAATGGTACCCCAGCAGTTACAGGATTTCAAGCAAGAAACTTTGAATTCCAAAGCAATAACTCTAACCACTGTGCCATCTGGTGTCCCAATACAGACATCACAATTTTACACAGAGTAAGGATGTGTTTTGGGGTTGTTGCATTTCCCCAATGGGTATTGGATGGATGGTACACATCATGGGGTTGATCTGGACCCCTAAGTGAGCTCTTAATTGGATCTCAAACTGGATGTCTACTGGGTCTCTAACTGGATCCCAAATGGACTGTTACCTCAGTCCCTAATTGTGCCCCTAAATGGACCCCAAAGTGGAATTCTTAACTGACCCCCAACTGGATTCCTAACTGGCCCATTAACTGGACCAGTAACTGAACCTCCATCTGGGCTTTTAGCTGGACTCCTACATGAGCCCCTAATGGACCCTGCAGTTCTGAATTTCCTGCTAAAGCCTCACAGATACATACAGAATGATGATGTAGAGAATCATTGTGATTCTATGATTCAGTTTATTTTTACCTGTTATTGAATGATTCCTACAGGAGATAGTGGTGCGGCATCTTCTGGACATGACAATGAGAGAGAGATAAAGGAGAAAAGAAGCAATAGAAGTGACAACAGCAATTTATCTGCGATAGTTACTCAAGCAGTGCCCCGTGAAAGATGTGCTGCTCGGTAAGAGTCCCTGCGGTTATGTCTCAATTCATGTGGAAAACAAATGGTGGAGTTGATAAGCAGCCAGCAACTGTTTCCCTGGACTTGAGCACAAGGCTGGTGGTCCTGTCTGATGACCTTTCACCTCCTCGTTTCCCCCATTAGGTCACATGACCAAAGAAAGACATGGAGGGGAGGCAACATGTAGGTGGTTCTCACAGACATCATGTCTGCTGTTTTGATGCAATCAGGCAAAACCATGAGAGTGAGTATATAGAATACAGCACAGTAAACACTATACTACACAGTAGAGTACTACTACAGACTTCTTGTGGGTGTAGAACCCTATGAGTTTGAGAGTCGACCATCACATTCAGAAGTCCAGAAAGCGACAACGGGTGAATATCTGATATGGACATGGCTGAGGACAGCAGCACCCAAGATCAACGTGATGCTGATGAGAGATGATATCAGGACCAGCACGATGCCACAGTTCAGTGTTTCAGATTAGCTTTCTGCCATCATTACCCAACACAGCCCCACCCCTCCAACTTCCCATTGACACTGTTTCAGAATGGTTCCCTTTTGTTTCCAAGACTATCTGCAGCTTTCAGCCCTAAAATAATAGCTTCAAATTAATAAAATTTGTTTAGAGGAGTGCTAATGAAACATCGCTCACATATCGACCACATTCTCTGGGCCTCTGAATAGCTGATTAATTAATTTCGCCTCATCTCTTTGCTGAAATGAACTTAAATGAATTCCTCCCACATTAATGAAACAGAACAAGCACAGAACAAGCAGCACGCTAATTAGTAACGAAATCCTGCAAACCTCTTTTGTGGTTATTGGAAATCTGTTGTTTATGTGGAATCCAGTAACATCTTCATCCTGCATAGAAAGAGGCAATGCAAACAATAAAAACATATGGTAAATGACAGCCCTGGGGCGCGTGTTTATTTTGGGAAACATGGAAGTATAGGTGAAATGCAAATCTGAAGATAACGCCACATTTTCAGGCATTGGAGAGATACAATGAGAAAGGATCAATAAGACTTGGGCAAGGCCTTGAGGGGAAATTGATCTGGCCTGTATGCTAACAGCTCCGTCATGTAAGACCTCTACATCTTTCATCTCTTTTCATTACATCTCAACCGTCACCGGCCAAGTGTTACTAAACCGGCATGTTTATGCATGCAGGGTGGGCAGAAACACCCGCGTTTGGAAGAGCTGCCGACTGAGGTATTGATCTGAACTTGTCAGTATAACAAGCAGTCAAAAAGGGCTTAAAGAAAAGCTTGAGAAAACAGAACTTTGACAATGGATTTCTCAACTACACTTGAAATATCTGCCCATCCCAGACCCTTTACCTTTAAAAAAAAACCTGGAACTGATCAATTTGTTCTGCACATGTCAGAACTGCAACAGGTTGGTAATGGGCAATGACAGAAATTGACAACCATTCACTTTCTTCTGCTACTGCAAGGGAGAAGTTCAGGAGGTGAATCACAAGACATCGCTTAAAAGTAGCTATGTAAGAGTACTGGAATTCTGCAGGAAAAGAAAGGAAAATTCATATAAAAGACTAGGTGGTCTACACCTCAGCACATCAATGTATAAAATGAGGAATCAACATGAAACACCATACTACTGAGGTGAAAGACTAGAAGATCTACAAAAAGAGATCAGAACATTGATGTATAGGACCAGGAAGTTGGCCATGTAAAATACCAGCAGGTCCACAAGAGATACCAGATACTTCAAAGCTCACAAGGTCCATGAAACATCAGAGTCACATTTTACAAAACCAGATTTTGACAGGAGTGCTCACATAGTCTTAGAGCTTGAGGTCCTTTATGAGCACCTCCCCTACTGGGTCTGTTTGACAAACTGAAGTTAGTTTGTCTTTGCAAATCTATAGGCAGTTACGAAAAACTCTGGTCATGATTGTATTCTCAAATTATTGCTTACTCCGTGGGCGATCACACGTCCTGTTTATTATTTTTCAATTTTGCTTCAAGTGCTATTCCAAAAGTCTCATTGTAATACGTATTATTATTTTTTTACTATGGCTATTTTCTATTTGCGTTTAAATGTGATTGTGTGGGTGTATAGCACATATTATTTTGTAGATATTCCTGAATTATTCCTACTGCAGAGGGTTGAGAAGCCTGCTGGTGAAGTCCCCCACAAATCTCCCTGGTTGGCTGGTTGAAGAGAAACAATAGCAAAACTGCAGTGTTTCCAGAAATTTCTCTTGATGTGAAAAGGCGCTCATTGCCAATTGATGGTTCTTCACTGCAACCTGGAGGAGAGTTCCTCTGCAGATTCACCAGCTTGGTGTCTTCGTGGCTCATTCTTGAGAAAAACAAACCAGATTATTCCATTTTAAATGTCATCCACACTTGTGCAAGACATTTGTCTTCAAAGGTCTTGTTTTTATTTTATTTGTTTCTAGCCACAGCTATATTTCCAGCTGTGAAACTGTAAAGGCTGTAGCAAAACTGATGCCCACTCAAATCCAATAACTGTTTAAACTAAACTGTTATGATGCAAGTTTTTCAGCCTCCAGATTTTTCTCAGAAGTACTCAATAATATACCAATCAGAACAAATGTTCATATGCAGTTAAGCATTAGAAAAGGTTTCTTTGCACAACATCATTATTGTAGGAAGGTGCTGTAGGGATGTATAACATGACAGAGGGAGGGAATGTCAAGTTCAAGGAGTGACCAGACATGCAGGGTTTGTGGTTGGACTTACTGCACCTTTTTATTTCAACTGCCAGAGTTGACAAAATTCAAAGCTGACTGAAACAAACAGAAATTCAAGTCTCAATCAAATCTACTCTTACTTTAACACCAAACCTTACTCAGCCCTACAGGTCCCCTGATACAGTCTGACACCTTGTGCTTGTTTTCAATGAGCCATGGCCAGGTGAGGATATGGATATGGGTGGGCCATGGGTGTGGTCCAGCTAGATCATACCACATCCTATTTAACTTCCAATGCAATATTTCTTTTTTGGTTATTTTGTCACCTGAATCAATCAGGACCTGGGAAAGGGTGCAGAGGAAACTGAACCTCAATGGGCTGCTTACAGCCCTTTGTTCTCCTGACACCCAGCATCACCTTGTATGTCCATTTATCTTGGGCACTCAGTGTAATGATGAGTCTGAATTTCTTACTGAAATGAAAATAGTGTTTTGGGGGTGATAAAATAGATAAAATAATTACATACGATTTTTTAGAAAGATCTCAGCAAACAAATGTCACATAACTTCTGTTAAGTCTGCATAGAGCCCTGCCTCCAGTCACATTTTAAACTTCTATAGACTGGGGGCAGCAGGAAATATAGTGGTTAGAGCTGTTACTTTGCAAAGTCCCACATTTGAATCCTGCCCTTAGTATAAGATACTCAGCCAAGGTACTTAGCCTGAATTGGTAAGAGTAAAAATTACCATACTGTATAAATAGGCAAACCAGTGCATAGCAACGTCAAACTACAAATCAACTTTGCAAAAAATTTCCAATCAGATAAAGCTTAAGCATGATAATTAAACCACCAAATTGTTTGCATGAGCCAACAATACAATACATCCATCCATTATCAATAACTGTTGACTTCTGAGCAGGGTCATAGCCGTTCTAAGCCTGTGATGAAGTCATAGGGTGCTCAGCTATGAAACTACCCCTCGATGGGATACATAGTCACACACTGGACAATTCAGTGTGACCATTAACCTGAGCTTGGACTGTTGGCAGAAACTAAAGCTTCTGGAGGAAACCCACACAGACAAAGGAAGAACAAGACAGACTGAGACAGATTCAAATCCACACTTGAACAGCCCAGCCACTGTGAGGCTTAGAACCTCACTGACAAACATTATAACACCTAACACTCCATATAATGTGCTTTTTTCCATTTTGTTTAAAAATGACATAATATTTTATGACAAATTTCAGAAAAATAATTTTCATTATGTAGATGGAAATACGTTTGCAGTGAGTTTTGTTAGGCATCTGAAGTATCTTAACCACAATGGCAAAATATGTTGGTTTATTTAAAAAAAAAAAAAAAAAAAAAAACTACTACAATTTTTAAATGTGATTTGTTACAAATACAGAAACTATGCTATTTTCAATATATACATCAAACTGCAGAAATTAAACTTAGCAAAATGAAGATGACATGCAATGGAAGAGGAAGAGGATGGGGAATGTCATTATGACTAGTGACAATACTGTAACAGCACATTGTCTCCTTGTACAGACATAAATGACACAATTATAACAAGAAAAAAACACTGCTACTACTTAATGACCATCTTTGTCCAGTACAATTTACAGATTCAGAATAATTGCAATAATTTAGACATAATTTAGAAATAATTACTTTGATTATTAAAAGGTAACAATAATATGTAAAAACTTGTAGATGAAGTGCAGTGCAGTTAAGATACAACTTTTTCCCAAAATAAAACTAGTAACAAGAAAACAAAAGCTTAAGGTGTTATCAGAAGAAGTTGATTTTCAAGAAGACCCTGAAGGTCAGAAAGCCGGAAGCAGATGTTATGTTAAAAGGAAGTTCATACCTCTGCTGGAAGCATTGAGTGAACAAGCAATCCTTCTTTTTGCACCTGGTGGTAGGAGACATGATGAGTGGCAGCCAGAGGTAGAATGAATGTTACAGAGGAAGGGCAAGAAGAAGTTCGGAGCAGGTGAAGATGGCAGCCTTGTAGGGATTTGTAGATCATAGTGAGGGTTGTCAACTGGATCCCAGGCAGGAATGAGTTCAGCAGAGACAGAGCAGTGCAGTAATTTTGGAGGAGTGAGGATTAGGAGACACCAGATGAGAATCAGCATTCTGAATGATTTAGAGCAATATAGGAGACAAAGGACAACTGTCTTCCAGTTGAATTTGACTTACAGAAACCACTTGCATGCTTTTCTTCATAAGGGAGGTTATGAAAATAGCTACCCATTGCCTTCTCCCACACATCTTTGCATTGCAAACACGGTGAGAACCTGCAAACTCCACACACCTGTAGATGGATTCAAATTTCTGCCCAAAAAAGCAACTCAAAAGGTGTGAGGCATCAGTTTTTTCCACTGCTCCACAGTGGCATTTCAAAAAATGAGATGAACATCTGAGCATCATCTGCCAATAAGTGAAAGACAACAGAAGATATGACTGTGTAATGTAAAATGAGAAGACACCCGAGGACTGCTCTTTGAGGCACACCTCCATTTCTGCAGAGATTCCTTGGAGAGTTGTGCTGTGAGATCAGAAAGGACCATTTCCAAAGCTATTCTCTACTCCATGAGATCCAGGGTGGAAAGAGATGAACAGAGCAGTTAACTGTACCAGGAAATGATGAGATATCAAGTGGGATGAGGACAGATGTGACATTGAGCTGAAAGTCAAGCAGTTTCAGAAACATGACCTCTGCAAAAGCCCAACAAATAGCAGATCCAACAGTACCATGAGATGGCTGAGATGGGCACGTACACAGAAAGGCATGGTCTGCGACTGTTTCACACATGATTAACCTCATAAAAGGCACTTGAGGTCAATGTCTGAAAACTAATCAGCACCGTAATATTCTCATTTAACGGGTATGTCTGACTGGCGTTTGGAATTAATTGTGAGTTTTGTGAGAATGAAAAAATACAATCAGTATTCAAAAATGAAGTGTGTTTATTTGAATGCAATAAAAACGCACACCACATTGACACATTGTTTGCTAGGTAACTGTTCTCTCGAAGTGCAGCAGTTTCAAAGTCAGGCTGACTGAACTCCAAACTATACAAAAAAGTTTTAAAAAAATCTTCAAAACCATTTCAAAATATTCATATCAAATGATGGCTCCAGTTCTACTACTTAAAAGTGTGCCAAGCCACTTGTCTTTCAAGTTCTGGCAAATAATGATGGTATTATGGGTACCGAGTTGGCAGGTTGCACCATTTCTTGATGCATATTAGATACTATATGTTCCTGACTAAGATTATATGTTATTACAGAGCAATAATCCATATGACAATGAAATTTTATATATTTTTTAAGATAGCTATTCTGGACTATCTTTAAATAGGTGAACTGGTGACTCAAAACTTGCCTGTTGTGTGTGTTTCTACTCTGTGATAGACTTGCATCCCATCTTGGGGGTACAGCATTGTACCAAACTTAGGATAGGCTGTGAACTACTGTCTACCCACAGTATATATGCATAATCTATTTTTCCTTCTGCAAATTTCTTCTGTTTGGCAGTGTGAGGAAAGGTCCAGTGACCTTTTTAAATCTTTCAAGCTCCACACTGGCAGAAAAATAAACTGCTCAGAGGTATACTTTATAATTCCAAGCTATTAAAAGGAACGAAAGACCTGAGGAAAACACCCTGGCTAAAATATTCTCTCAAGCTGACAGTAAACACCTATTTGACTTTTATGACATTACCCTTATTTGCGTGTCCCTAATGGGAGAGTCCTGCTAGAAGAGATACCACACATATGCAAATAGTAGAACAAGGCCTTCACACCATGGAAAACCTTCAGGCTGTGAATTTGGGTGACTCTCATCTGCGGTCCCTGCCTGCTCTGAGAGCTTGCAGCTCTGCTGCTTTTTTACTCAACTAAACTTGGATTTGGGGCTTAATCTGCAGCTGCAGATGCTGGGTCAGTTCTCTCTGATGGACAGCCACAGAGGCTCTTCTCCCACTAGGCGCACTGGTGGCTCTGGTGGCGTGTGACTGTAGAAACTACAGCATGTAAAAGAGCGGTGCTGCTGTGAGTGAAGGTTACACTGACTGCTTGACTGAACCATTCACAGCTGCAAGAGGACAGACAGGTTCCTCAGGCATCTCACACCTTCCTTAGTTATTTGGATAAATTAAACATCTGTAGTTCTGACAATACTTGTACAGGGACTTAAGGTGATAATTTTCAAAACATTAATTCTATAAACTGAAGATACATAAGCTCACATACAGCACCTACATTCATATGCGCACACACACACATGCACACACACACACACACACACACACACATTAATTTAACAGAATATTTATACTTAATGTATGATGAAATTCATTAAAAAATCTGTGGGAATCACACAGAACCGTACAACAAACCTTGGAATAATCATCTTTATATTAGACCAGTGTAATTACTATTCTTTCACAGGCCATTCAAATAGACAAACACACACACACACACACACACACGGTAAGTAAACTCAGATCTTTGGCTACAAATATCTGGACTTAAAAAGCTCAAATACAGTTTGTGGTGTCTAATTAATAATTCACAGTTGTCAATTGCTGTATCTCACAAATCAGTATAAGGTTTTGGAGATGTGCCCACAATGTAGAAACATTGCATCCATTTGCTTCTGGTGCCTGTGCTAGAAGCAGATGTCCCATTGGATGCACTGCTAAGAATATTGACCCCTGTTTACCTTTGATGGGATTCACTGGACAGGTGACAGGGCAGGTGATTATGTTTGCAGGCCAGGTAAATGAGTTCATAAGTGGGGGATATGCTGAAAAGAGAGTCTCAAGCAAATAAAATATTAGCTTTTAGCTGAGCACTAAAAAAACTGATGACTTCCGTGGTACCACCATCATACCCCTCAACAATCCATGGGGGTTCTGTACACAGCAATAACATTTAATGTAAGAGTGCCAAATGAACTGGATAGAGGATGAGGGGGGTGGTGCTGTTGAGGTACGACTGGCTCGGCATCCAGCACCATTATCTCTGAGACTGCTTTGGAAAGACAACTACAGGGGATCAGTATGAGTACTTCATCTAGGCCCTCTGAGGTTCTAGTGACATAATCCAAGAAAGGTTCTGAGCATGGTGAAGGAAAAATGGAAAAAAAGGCTTATAAATTTATGACATTATTAAACTGCTCTCCACCAGTGCAATGTTTTCTTTAACATTCATGCATTTATCAGGGACTTTTCTTTGAAGTGACACATAGCTCAGTGCGAACAAAGGTGCATAAACAACAGATGAAGCGCTTTAGACACAAACAGAATGATAAAAGTACAACTTGTATGTTTGACACTATCACGTTGCTGGTTTGCATCATTCAAGTAGCTGCCAGTAACATTCAAACAGCAAATACATAGATAATCATAGCAGATGGTTGTTGGACTCATTTATGTAGGTGTCACGAGATCAGGAGAGAAATGGCTCTGAATGAAATGGGTTTGAAATCATTCTTGAATGTTGGGAGGGGTTCAGCAGCTCTGATGGACAGAGGGAACTCATTCCACCACATCAGGGCCAACATTCAGACCCTACATATCTTAAGTGTTGGACACTTTTTGAGGGCGTCCACCAAGGGGCCAGAGGTTGATGAAGACAACCTGCAAACCACTGATCACAGTATAGCACAATGCATCACAGTACATTATAGTACATCAAATTTACCCAGCTGAGCTCTCTGGCAGTTGCTCTTCCACCAAAGAAATGCACTCCCTGAAGGTATGCTCAGGTGGGGCAATGCTGAGAGATAAATTCACACTCTGGCTTTAGCAATCTGCTCCAACATGATGAGGCTGCACTGATTCCTCACAAACCCCTCCAATGCATGCACACTACAACTGTGAAAAAAATGCCTCCATATTTAACTCTTTGTAACCCAGAGAGAATTTGCGGCTCAGGAGGAGCTGGTCTGTTTACCAGACCCAGTATGAGACAGCAGTATGTGAGTCAGTTTATGAACATCTGTAAATCTGCTTCAGTTGCAGCTGGTGTAAAAAAATTCTCATGAGGATGGTGAAAGTTACTTTACTGACTGTACTGTTGTATGAAGGGACCCTGGTTGCCAGCCACTATTCACATGGCTGCACTAACATCAGCTGAAGTCATGAACATCTGCCACCCTCCATTCTTTCATTGTCTAACTATCATCTTAAGGAACACTGCACTGCTGTGATGCTATATTTCTCTCTCCCCATTTTTTTGTATAATTTGCAATTTTTGTTTGTTTATTTTATTATTTACTGCATTTCATTATGTCTTATGGCTATATGTATGTTTATGTTTGTGTTGTGCATTGCAGAACAAAGTGCAGCTTCTCTATGGGATTAATAAAGCTTTAACAAACAAACAAACAAACAAACAAACAAACAAACAAATTACCTTGTTTTTATTCAGTTTCAGCTGCCAGCCTTCAGGTCACGTTCCACGTTCCCTCCACCTTTCAGAAACACGAGGTCCCATCATCTCCCGGCTCCCTCATCTGCCTTCCTCTGAAGGCAGTGCCATTTTTAATTTCTTTTTTTATCCCCTGTGAAAATTTCCTCTGTGAAGTGCTCTGAGTTGGTCTTGTTTTTTCAAATGTGCTGCAAAATAAGACTTGCAGGTGGATCGCAGAAGCTTTTCATCCAAAGTGCCGGCTGCTGCACAAAACCAGATCACTTACTGAAACTATATTTGCCTTTTGCTCAAGGACTAGTACTTAATAAAATACTTCTGGCTGATCACACAAAGGGGTCTAATATGGAGCCAATGAGTTCCACACATCGATAGTAGAAGCAATATTGTTTTCTCTTGTATTACAGTCTTTAAGGTCAAAATGAAAATGATACTGACCCAGACAATGACTTTGCACATTGCTGTTCTCTGACATGTATATTGCTGTGATCCCTAATATGTATACACACACTGATGTTTTTGTTTATTATTTTATTAAAAACATTATCTAATACAGTCATTTGAGGTCTCATTTTAATCATCGTTGTTTCAAGGTCAGGATTTCTCTCTGATGTGCATGTAAATGTATAGTTATAGCCTTCAGCAGGGCATTCTCACACACTGACACACACACACACACACACACACACACACACACACTCACACATGAAAGGCTATTGATTTTTGGAATCATCAGTTCACCAGAAATGTATGTTATTGGACTGTGGTATAAAACTAAAGTACCTGGTAACCCACACAAACACAGAAAGAACATACAATCCCCAAACAAACAAGCTTGTTTAAGCCCACATCCAATCACACAACCTTGTTAGTAGGAGGCACCAGTGCTATCCTCTGTGCCACTGTCTCCCAAACTTTTTAGAGGTTTGTCCTCTATTTTGTCCCTTTTTCAGTCTGTATGTTATCTGCAGACCTTATTTGTTACCTGAAGGCGCTGTAAAGCAGAGGGCTTTTTACACATGAGACAAACGATGTTTTATTTACAGTTGCTCTTCTCCAGGGTCATGGTGAATGGCAGCTCCTTGTAACAAACAAGGTGTGAAGGTTGATATGTGATGCAGCAGTCGGTGCCCTCATTTACCGCTGATTCAAAAACTTTCCTGAAGAGAAAGAACTGCCCTGAAAATATTTGAATTTCCTAGGCAGTAGTCTGTTCTTGAATTTGTCAAAGTCATCATTATTAAAATAATAATGCTAGTATCTGTTATTATAGTTTGCATTCTAGTCTTACTTTTGGTCCTAATTCCAGTCCTAATTTGGTCCTCAGACTAGTCTTAATTCCAGTACTGACATAAAATTCTAATTCTACTGTATTATAGTGCTTAGATTAGTCCTAAAGCTAGTTTTCATTCTGTTCCACATTTTTTTCTATGTTTCATCCTAAATTCTGTCTTAAATGCAATCCTTATTCTTGTACTTATTCTAGCCCTTATTCTAATTCTGACTTCAGTTCTCATTCTAGGCCCAAATCTCTTCTTTATATTAGTCCTATTTCTAGTCCTATATTGTATTGAAAATATTCATATTAAATATAAATTAATAATTTAAATATAAATGATATTTAATATAATTATTATTCTAGCCATTGTAATTTTAGTTCTTACTTTAGTAAACAGTTTTGCATATAATTCTAGCTCTAATTCTTAGCTTAAATACAGTCCTAATTCTAGTTTTTCTAATTTATCATGGGCAATGCTATTTAGTACATCCTACTAAGGTAGCATTGAACACCAACATATTAAACATAAACAGCTGCTCTCCTATGATTTGCCTTCTTTAGAATAATATAAAGAAGTATCAACCCTGTAGGATGCCTGTGGGGGGGGGGGATTACATGGTTAACAAATTAAGGAGAGAATTATTACTGAAGTCAAACACAAAGAGAACAAAATTTGTGAACGTCATATTTTTAATTTCAATCTATTCACATAATTTAGAATAAAAGAATGTAACAAAAATCCATTCAGCTGAATACTGAACATATGTTAATGGTTTGTTTGAGGAGCAAATTTTCATTTCATTTTGATAAAAACTGGAAAGACAACTCTGCTGTGAAGGAATAGATTCTGTTCATGTCATATTATACTGGGTTTGGTAATTAGGTCTTTGCCACAAACAGCTGTCATATCTGTGCACACATATCTATCAAGGTGGGTAGGTAATAAAAGCACTCAACTTTTCATCCCTGTGTGTGGAACAAGTTTGTGCTTGCAGGTTAATGTGCCCTATTATCTC
The DNA here is from genome assembly GCA_900497675.1 of Arapaima gigas. Classification (NCBI taxonomy): domain Eukaryota; kingdom Metazoa; phylum Chordata; class Actinopteri; order Osteoglossiformes; family Osteoglossidae; genus Arapaima; species Arapaima gigas. Next base: position 193,840 of record UFQX01000094.1, on the reverse strand, counting down.
ATGTGTACATTTGCTTTCTCTGCCCTAAATGAATGAACTTCACTGCATCTTGTTTTATTTACATACTTCATACATGCTAACATGCTTCAGACTGTTTTTGTTTATGAAAACTAAACACCTACCGTCCACCAACAACACGTTTCAGCTGCCTTCGCCACATTGCATCAGCGATTTCAGGCACATTTTTGCAAAGTTTCTGCCATTTTCTGAACACTGTCTACGAATGCGTTGTGCAGACCCAGGAATACACCCAGTACAATGGGCCCTGATAGCCAAAAAGAAGAATAATGACTTGTCCTCAGACAAAGTGAATTCAATGACAGTTTTATTCTGCAGAAGGATATGCAGTAATCATATCAATTTGGTTGTGCAAGACCGACGCCTTATATGCGATTTTGGCAGGGGGGACAAGAGATGGGAAAAAAGGGTCTCTCTTCAGCACATAGCAGACAGCCCTGTGTAGGAATACGTCAAATAATCAAAGAAAACAAAATGAGGCTGCAGAGCTCAAACAGCACCTGCTGTGGTGCAGGTTTGTGAGAGCAGATAACATTATGCAGGCAGTAGAGTGATGAGGTGGTCAGATTATCTGAGGAAAAAAAGGAGAAAAACCATGTCTTATGAAGGGCCTCTGTAAACAGAAGGACCAAAGTAGGGAGATGCCATGTCTAATAAAAGACCTTGGTGGAGAGAAAGGCCACAGAAAACACAACCCTAGCATGCTGAAGGATCTGGATAGTCAGAGTTTACAAAAAGACCTTGATGGAAAGAAGATCCAAAAAAGTAACATTCTATGTCTATTGAAGGTTCTTGGTTGTGAGAAGGGCCAAGACTGAAAGACATGATATTTATTGAAGACTTTGGTAGAGAGGATGACCAAACAGAAATTTGGTAGGTCTGCCGAAGAATCATAGTTGGAGTATAGAAAGAATTTTTAGTCTTCTGGAAGCCCTGGCTGAAGGGAGGCAATGCTGTAAGATGAGAGCAACAAAACACCACAACTTTATCTCTTTATGCCTTCTGCTGTAGGCACAGCTGCTAAAGTGACTGCTCCATTACCAAAACAGTGTGAAAACCACATGCACGCGTGTTCCTTTTGCCAACGTGTAAATAAAAACTTTCACACATAGGCACAACATCCATCTGATCAACATTCAGAGCAAAAAATAGCACTTGAAGCAGCTGTGCCCACAGCCTGCACGTTTGCATCTTTCCTGAGCCAGTTCTGAAGAAATCTCTGTATGTGTAATACTACATGTTGCACAGTCTAAAGCCATCTATCATCATCTTTGACATGTTCCATGTCCTCATTTTAGATAATGGTGCTGTGACATTCTGATCATTTCTGAAAGTTCTCACAAGATGCCAGGAAAATCCGTTGCTGGAATTTCAACTGTTTCTTTTACCTTTCAGTCGATGTCAACTCATACTGAATACATATGTAGAGTCCTTCCAGAAATATCTGTGTTCCGTTTGTGTCCTTTGTATTTAAAAGGGAGAGTCTCTTGTCACTATTATTGAGCCTATCCATCTGGTTGCTGTCCTCAGCTTTTATTTTCTGCAGCTTCACCACCTGGAGAGTCCAGTCTTCTCATAATGCATAATAATGCAGAGGATAACTTTATCATTCGTGCTTCCAGGGACAGTTCTTTTTATATTTGACCTGACTTCTGTCTGGTTCTTTTCCTGGGTATGTACAGTGCCGTCAAAAGTCTCCCAAAGCACCACAGCTCAAAGGAGTCCACGTTTTTCCACTCCTGCATGTTCAATGTCCACATTTTACGTAGTACTATTGAAATTTCCACTACTTGAACAGTTTTAGTCTTCCTTTTTGTGGACGTGCTGGCCAGATCTTTCACAGAAGCTCTGCCAAGTCTTTTGATTGCTCTTGTATTGCTCATCCTCAAACAAAGAAATAATGTTTCAGGAACATGGCAGCATCAGTAGACCATTAAATTTGTGCCCACACTCGTCATTATAACTGATTAATCCACCAGATGCAGTGTAGAAGCACTAAATGCGCGTAACATGCAATAAACACGGCTGCATGTTTTACAGACTCTGTGTATAGTGACCTGAACCTGCCAATGATGCAGTTTCCATCAGAAGTCCTTTCTTTTCAGGCAAATGGAATCCATCTATAAGTAAATTGGTGGACCAGAATGTCTTGATGCCACCTCAGTGTGAATGAAAAGACGTAAAGAAGGGTTTGTTTCAGAAAGGAACACTGAGGACTTTAGAAGGATACCATTGTACTTGACCTCTAATTGAGTTAAATTTAATCCAGCAAATGGAAATGACTTTAGGGAAGGTGGCCATTCTTATCAGTGCAGTTGATAAAATCACAGTCTTTGTCCTGATGTCCACTCTAGGTCCCAAACAAGGATGACTGATGTTCAAGCAACAGTACTCACCAACAAAAAATTGTTTTTTTTAAGTATTAATAATTCAAAACTCCTCGAAAAACAATAATACATGTTTTGATGTTTGATTATTTTCTCAGGATGGACTGAATTGAGCTTTCATCTAATTGAATAAACAGAGGAGTTTGTTTCAAAAGAAAGTGCTGCAACAGGAGCTCCTCAGGTAATAAAGGAAAGAATAGTAATTTAGCTGTATGATTATAGACTATAATTAGACACCGATCCTGCAATTACTTGGTAGAGATATGAATCTTGTATTCCGTGTACTGCGCTCCTGCTGGGGCATGAGTTGACTGAAATTGCAAAATTACATTATAAATAAGTCTATGAGCTGAAACCCAGCTATAAACTGAAGTCTCCTTCAAAGTGGTCCTTCTCCAGATGTGTCTATAAAAGTGGTCTCGTATGGGTGTTCTTACTGATTTCATGTTCAAATCTGATGATATTTTGAATTTTGCGGTCGTGAGACGAGACTCCTCTGATTGTAGCCGCCTGATGAGAGCTATCCTGTAGATCTCTGCAGGATTTCATCAGGCAACCCATTGTTTCCTTGTTTCTCTTCTTCATCAGCATCTCATCTGCACTGGGTTTAGCCAGAAATGTAATTTAGCAGAGGAGATGAATTCAGTCAGGAAGCAATTACTGAGATTTATTTGATTAAAATGCCCTCGTTCATATGTAATTATAACAGATGTCTTTATCTTTTTATTTCTTCAGTTTTTGTCAGTTTACCACAGAGATGGTGGATCAACATCCTGCAGATTTTTTGTGCTGCCAGTCACTTGAGTTCTTCTCAAGGACATCTCCCAGCTGAAAGACCAATGTGTCCCAGTGGTCCTTGGGCTGATGAATGCCCAATTTGGGGGTGAACAGTTTCTTCTACCAGCTCTAACAACACTGGTTCTGAAAGAGTCCACACAGGTCCGTTGGTGGGAGGTGGGACCATTACAACAAGGCTGCACCCCTGTTGTGGAAACTTCATGTGAAGGTTCATAACCCATATTTCTCACCCATCTTTTGATGTGCACTTCAGATCCATGTCATATAGATATAGAAGGACATAACATAAACTTAAGGGTATTACTTCTCATCAATATCATTCTTACTGTTATTTTTTCATTTATCTGGATCTTTTCTCCAAAGCTGATTAGTTTTGTACAGTGAGCAGATTGCACTGATTTAACCATATATAAAGCAGGGTAATTTTAACTGCATCACTTCAGGCTAAGTGCTTTGATCAAGGGTGCTACAGCAGGAAGTGAGACTTGAACCAGGGACCCTCCTATTGTAAAGCAAGAGCTCCACTACACTACCTGGTTCAAACCAAAACTTCAAACCTTTGGAGTCTTTATATTAAACTATGGCCCTCACCAGCCTCTGAGGTGCACATCTATATCCAGACTTGAATGGACATAAAGATTCCATTTTTGACATCTAGCTCTACATTAACTGAATACAGGTAAGGCTATGTACTGCTAATACAGTTCATATCCTCAAGTAATATGTTTAGCAAAGTGCCACTAATTACACCTGTTTTCCCACTTTTTCCTCTTCGTATGTAACTTAGACGTCCTAATGCACATACCTGGAATGACTGTACTTGGAATTTTTTTTGACCTTTCTTACTTTATACTAATAAATTGGTAGTGACTCTTTTCTCGTTTGACATGTGACTGAATGAACAAATTCCTTATATCTGATGATGTACTTGAGCAGAAAAGTGTTACCTGTGCTGAGGTTCAACTACTTTTACTGTAATAAGAACAGTCCAGCTGTCGGTAATGTTGCACTTCACTATGACTCTACCCTGTCAAGGGCAGTTTGTTGTTCTCTCTTCAAGAGGTGTCTTTGACGGCCTTAACAAAATGAGAAATCTTTCAAAATATCCATGTTACTGTAGGAAGGAGGGGGAATGTCTCCTTCTCGGCAAAGGCTTCAAACACTTTGAGGTTGAACTCTTCAAGGGCTTTGAAGAAAGTCGAAAAGTCGGTTGTGAAGATGAGGGAGATCACTTTCATCATCGTCTCCTTGTCTGCCTTGACTCTGGCCATCTCGTGAAGAGCTTTTTCACTTGACTGTTTAAAAGGAGAAGCAGTGATGCTCAAATTATATTTTTTTACTCTGAATGCTGGTTATCATTTACATATGGCAGAGCCCATAATAAAACCCCCATTAGAGGAGAGGAGAGGAAGGTGAATTATTGTTCGCAGAACTTCACTTTTCCAGTGCATCTATTGCTTAGTGATCAAAGAACTTCTTTCTGCGTGGACCCAAGAAGACACCCTGATACCATCTTTGATACAGAAGCATATTCATTCCCTGTCTGTCTAATTTAATTTATCCACATTGTAATAAAGTTTTTATGGTCTGACGCGACAGATCTGCTCACAGTGTAAGAGTGAATTTTGAAGAGTGGCGATAGTCAGGAGGTTTAAGTGGGTTTGCTTAACTTAACACCACTTTGCATTCTGGTTAAAAGGGTGAAACTGTGTCTAAAAAACTCACAGGTTTAAATCTGAGAAGCTGCTCTGATTTTGAACTCTTGCCCAAAGTGCTTCACTGGTAGTTCATGAGTGTAATATCATTGAAATGCTGTACAGGTTGGACTGGGCTAAATGGATCACTGTGGATGTTCTTTTTTCATTTCAGGAATAATAAGAGATTTAAAGAAACACCCAGCTGATCAAATAAACATTATTCACATAACCAGGCCTTGTCTTCAGGCTGACACCATGTTGTTGGTTTGACTGAAAGTACTTACTGGGCTGTATATTCTGTCATATTGCACAGATCACCAGTGGTCCTGCAAGGTACAGAACCAATGTGTTGTTAACCCCCTTCTCTTGTTATTTGTCGAAGTATCATTCTTATACTTTCTGTAGCTTCTATTTGCTCCTCAGAGTGTGAGAGCTGATGATGGGAATGTTATCACTGTACAACAATATTTCAGTACAGTTGCAGGACATTCCAGAGAGCACAGAGTGAATGCCTGTGTGTGTGTGTGTGTGTGTGTGTGTTTGAGATGGAAGATGAGTTGAATCTCAAGAATTAACAAACTTATTGTCAAACACCCTTATACAGCAGGTGTACAAGGGAGCACAAAATGAAGACCCACAGTATGCAGAAGAAGGAAAATAAACTTTAGAGAATAAATAAAAAAAGATATTACCTCAAAAGATATTATACATGTAGCCAAATTATAAATAAATAAGTAAAACACAAAAAAATATACATAAAAGATGTGTATAAGTGCCGCCAAATCTGACTTACAGGGAACCACTGGCGTGGTTTCCAAGCCAAAGAGGGACGGAAATGATTTGCCATTGCCTTCTTCCATATATAAAAGATAAATGTGTGTGTGTGTGTGTGTGTGTGTGTGTGTGTGTGTGTGTGTGTATACATACATAATGAATGTGCAAACTGAGTACTCTTTAATTTCCCTCCATGCAGAGGACAGTGTTCAGGAGCCTGTGGCAGAACACATTATAGACAAAAACATATATGGAGTGTGTTCCACAGTAGTTCAATGTGCTCTAAAGCCCTGACCATAATCCCACTGTGAGTACTCTGTTAGGAGGGTTCACAGGTCATCTTGTTTCAGGTGAGCACCCCCCATGTGTTCCGGGTCACTCTCTCACCTGTATGCCCAAAGCTTATAAAGAAACAGATGGTGGCCAACACCTCGACTGCTACTTTGCCCCAGTGGTCCCACATTTCTGTATTAGTACAATACGGTGCAACACACCTCTGACATGGCTATCATATAGGGTCCACTAGGTGGTCTACTGGTTTGAGATTCTGCTTTGCACTTGAAAGACCCAGGTCTGAATCATACCTCCCACTGTAGATCAAGGTTCTGAACTTAAAATGAGCCTCTAAAAACTGCTCAGATGTATAAATGGTAACATCTGAGTATGTAGCTTTGTAAGCCACTTACAAGAAAAGTGTCAGATAAATGAGTAAATATAAATGTAATGTGTTCCTTTGGACTTTCACACATTGCCTCAATGCCACTCATTTATAGATGATAGAAAGAGTCAGCAAATAGATCCAAGCTCTTGTATAAGTACTAGAAATACCACAAACATTGACATAACATATTCAGCATGGAATGTGAAAAAAGTAGCATACATGTTTTCAGCAACACAAAACACACAAGTTGAATTTGAATTATACATTTACTTAAATTTACCTTACTTCATTATTCAGTAATATCTATTTGTGACAAAGTCTACATATTCTCACCTATGCCCAGTGTTGGCCCACTAGCGAGACACTGGTTTCCAGCACAGCAAAGATTAAACTAGGAGAACACAGAGAGGAAGAGGATTGAAGTCTTCCATTAATCTCCTGAGTGAGTGAGCTGAACATGAGAAGCTGATAAAAATGTAAACTTATAGTCAGATTATTCAGACCCTGGTACAGTTTCAAGTAGAATTAAATAAAAAAATCTGAAGATGTCTTCGTTCTTTTTAATTAAGACTCTTAGCATTATTCAGCGAAAGGGTGTGGAAAACTAACATGCAATTTGTAAGCAAACCACAGTGTTTTGTAACAGCACCGAATGTCAAGGCTGGAGGAAAGGCTCGGAATTGACTCATGAGGTCAGCATGGCCAGTATACTACATCTTTTCATCCAGGGATCTTTTTGCTGAATCATGAACTTCTTTAGGAATGTACCTTCACTAGGGCAGCTGGGGCCATTGTGGAAACAGTTGTCTTGGGATCGGATCCCCTCTCCTCCTGCAGTATCCTTGAGCAAGGCACTTAGTGTACATTGACACAGTAAAAATGACTGCTGTATAAATAGGTAAATCACTGTAAGCAGCTTAGCGCAGAAACCTGACGTGCAAGTTGCCTCGGAGAAAGATGTCAAATATATAAATAAATGCAAGCCGGATGCATGCATCCGTTCCTGTGACATCAGCGTCCTGGATTTATTCGCCCACTGATGGAGTGGCTGCAACTGAGAAAAGCAGGATGACTGTTCCAAAGAAGCTGTTTTTTTGTGGGAAAAGACTCTCCCTCATTAATATTCTAGAGTGGTGGATGACATGGGGGGAAATTAAACATTTTCCTCATTCACTGATATCACACAGATTAGGACATGCTTTGAATAATTAATGAAACATTTAAATTTCAATTACCAATGCATATCTGTGGACTGACTTAAGTATTTATTTTAAAAGGGTAACTCGAGGGGTGAAAACCTAAATGGAGTATTGAGTTCATACTTGATTTTGCATTTTTATGGTGACAACTCACTTTTTAGCTCAGAAAAGCTTGATTTTTATTTATTATAGCAAAAACAAAACTGAAGGGTAGCACTTTGAACGAGATCTTGACATTTCTTTTTAATGTCATCATCAAAACTTTACAAAAGTGATTGACAGTGATATAAAGAAGAGTCAGATTTTACAACTCTATGAATCCTGTTGCTATAAAAACCACCTTAAAAAGAAAAGCTTGCAAGAGTATTTACGTATTAGCATACTTGTTCTCTTAATAGCTGTACAACGTATTGAAAAAGACTGCAGACCTGCTTAAGATTAAAGTTTTATTACATCTTCATCTAGTCCTCAATAAGTCTTCATAGTAAATAAATATGGCCACGCATAGCAAATAATACTGATAACTATTAATGCCTTTTGTAAGCAAGACATATGTGTGAAAAAGTAAGTGCACCCCAGATTCTGTAACGTGCAATTCCGTATAGCAGGAATGAACTAAAGTCATAGTTCACTCTTCATTCACCGTCTTTTAACCAAAATGTTGCCCAATTCCTGATTCTCCATCACTTTGCTGGAGGACGGATATAATATGTGGAGTTTGGTTTGCCATGCTCAAAGCTGTGTTACAGCCAACCACTTCCAGTTTGCTGTCAGAGGATGCTGTTCGTAGTGGTTTGTCTTCACAAAGTGGTGCAGCAGCCTTCTAGGAGAGTTTCCATCAATCTCTCTGTGTCCTTTCATGCTGTGCTATTTCAATCTTTACCTCATGGTAGCTTCACAAACTCCAGGATTCACCACATTGGCAAAGGCTGTAGATTACTTGATAAACTTACTTTTTCACATATCACTTCTATAGCTTGGCTGTTTTTTAATAAATAATCAGAAAGTTGGCATTGGTAGGACTCATGATTGTCACATATGGTTAGATTTTACTGATGGGACTCAAAGTTTTGAAGAAGATTTGCGTGAACATGCAGAACTTAAGGCTTTATTTTTCCTGTAAAGCAGAAACTCACAGAGCATCACGGGAAGTGGGTGAATGCCGTCCAGTCAGGTGACTTTGAAAACATGTGACAAGTTACAGTGTTTGCAGGACTCCTTACAGGACCTTCACGGCTTTATTGTGTCTCATTTGAGGGATATATTTCACTTATACCCTATTATAAACATTTCAAAAGAACATCAGAGACAAAATAAAGTAACGTGCGCACTCTCTGGTCTAAAATGATTTACCTTAACGTGTTACGGAGTGATTTGCATAACGTGCATTAAAGTAGGGACTGTGAATGTCAGATGTCACAATTGGCCCAGACTGAAACTGTGTGCAGCCTTGCTGTTTCAAAGCGTCTTGCCATGCACATATGGCTGTAGTGATGGGCAATAAAAGATAAAAGATAAATTAGCATTTTCTGGCACAAACAGCAGGCAAAGACAATATAACACAGATAAAACTCATCAGAATGTGACAACAGTGTAGAGGAATGCTCCTGCAGTTCTTAGAAGGAATTCATACCTGTTTGGTGGGACAAAATCATGAGAAAATCTTCTGGGTTTCCCCTGGTTTTTAGCATGTTTTTTAATGTGCTGAAGGGACTGAAAGTTGTTCTCAGGAACAAAAGAATAATATACACAAGGAGTGTTTCCAGGAGGTCCAGATCACCAAAGCAGTTTTATTTTGGGAAGCATCCATCCATGTTAGTATTTGTAATACCAGTCAGAGAGACTCCAAACACACAAACACACATCCTGCGGAAAACAGGGACATAGCAGCTCAGCTGTAACTGACATGGGGCAACAAACAAAAAGTGAAGAGAGAATGAGGACCTGACACCTTCTAGCAGCATCACAGCCAGGGTTCTGAGAACAGGTAAGGAGAAAGCAGACAAGGACTGGGTGTTTCATGGAATGTCCATTATTTTGTGCTTCCTGTTGTATATGGAGACAAGCAGTGGATCCTGCTGTCCTGCTGTGCTAATTCGGCAGCAGCTCATCTGGGATATTCCCATATTTGTGCACAATGTAAAACAGAAAAACAAACTGTCGGGGAGGTGGACAGCATATGAGAAAGGCCACGGCTCACAGACGAGTTCAAATCCCTTTCCACCTGGGACCCCCAACAAGTGGCTACATCCGGAGTGCAAATTAACAATGCTTTTACATTTTCATTTACATTTATTCATTTAGCACACACTTTCATTAGGTACAAATATCTAATGTTCAAGGTGATTATGCACTTGAACATTTCAGTCTTATTTAGTGACTTTTAATATCATTCTAGAGATCACAGACAAAAAAAGTGGTTTAAGACTGCATGTTCAAAAATAAACTGCAAATCAAAAAAATAGGTTGAAAAATAAATTTAAAAAACAAAGCAAACGTGTTATAGGTATGCTGTAACATTTGTATATACTCTTTAGGGCACATGTCAGGAAACTGTTTAACTGCTTCTGTTGGAGTCAAGTAATGAGAAGGTTATTGACATTTCTTTCATTGCCATACATAATTATATTGACCTGTAACATTATCTGCTCTACCGTACATCATGTATATCAATATTTACAAAGGGTTTAAGCTGCACGGGAATTACAGTTTAAAGAGTCCTTTGTTATTAAACTGCTCTAAAGGTTAAGCAAAGTGCTGCAGAAAGGAAGTTGAGCATCACTGAGCATGAGGAAATTTCATTATGTACCATTACTGTCTGCCATTAACAAAAGGACATCATAAATATTAAATGATTTCAAATTCACAGGAGGACACATATGGGCAATTGCTCATTTCTCTCAGCCATTTATTCAATGTAAAATAGAAAATAATTGTGCAGGAATTAAAAGGTCAACGGAACCAATTAAAGCTGTTTTTTCCTTTTATTTGTGTGTTGACCGAAAGGTTCTACTGATGTCCGCTCAACCTCAACTGTGTTCGTCACCTTACTGATCAGGCAGGCTGATGACATGACGAAGGTGGAGAGATGGAAAGTTGCATGCAGTACATGGTGGGAGAATGGACACAACCATTCAGTACATGCTGGAAGGAAGGACACAGCCATTTAATACATGTTGGGAGGATGGACTTGTGCACAATTCATGCTAGATACGTGGATGCATACACCCAGAATATGCTAGAAGATGGACACCTTAAAAATTGATGGTGATGCTTAGTTGGAAAGTGAGACATTTCTGATGCATACATTCACCCATTGCATGCTGGGAAGGTAAACAATGATTACAACAGGAGGAATGGACTGGTGTAACAGAAATGAGGAGCCAGGAAACTGAAGAGACGTCGGATGGCGAAGAGCAGCAGACATTCTTCATCCATTGCATTATGAGTTAAACCCATTTCATTAATATCAAATTGTCTTTATTTGGAGAACAAAGGAAGAGGACAAGACTACCCAGTCTGCAAATGGAGATGAACTTCACATTTAGCCACATCATATAAATTCTGCAGGACTTCATTATTGAGCTCCTGAATCCTGATTAAGTAATAAAGTTCCTTTTTCATGAAGTTACCGGGTGCATGAAAAAAACAGCAATTATTAATGGTACTTTTGGAAGCCAGTGCAGGCAACTTTAAAAGTACACAGGAGTTGTGATGACAGAGCAGTGATCCTCTCATCACCCACACAGCAACACACACTTCGCAGCACACACAGCCCTGCAACCGGGCCTCACATTTTCCAGAGTTTCCAAACAACAGTGCAAGTGACAATCATGACAAACATGGATTTTTAAAAATAAAGTATATATATTTCAGTGGTGTACAAGGTGGAGAGATGCGAAGTGGGAGAAGAAGGGGAACTTCTGACTTTGATCTCAAAGTTTTGAGACACATCTCGTAACACATGGCTGTACACAGCAGGCTTTGATGAAAACACCCTGTTGAACGTAGAATAGAAAAATGTACATAGAATTATATATTTACTTTCACAGCGAGACAGCTTTGTGAATATTTAGCTCCCCAAGGGCCAGGGAAAAGGGCGCAACCCTCCGAAAACCCGGACTGCTCTGGCTCACATAGATTTCAGATAAAGCTCCTCCTACACAACGTTGTTTTTGGATAAACATATTTATTTGTGTTTGTTATGTACAAGATTAACAAGTCCATTTTAAGCGTATGTGTTTCATAGTACTTGTTATTCTTTTTGTTTTGTCTCCAAAAGTCTGGCTTCTTTCCTTGACCTAGAAATGTATCCAGGGGTGACCCCCACAACCTGGTGCAAAGTCTGGGATGCTCAGCAAAACATACAACGTTCTGGTTAATGGGTCATAGACAAAAGAGTCAGGGTGTGGAGTGTCAGTGGTGCTGAGGGTACAGTTTGTCCTCTGTGTGCAGTCAGTGAGCACCAATCCAAACATCTCTTTGGGCTGTTTGATGGCTTGAGCTCTGAGCTAAGTGATGGGGACACTGGTGACAATGAAAGGATCATCTGTATGACCAGTGGGTGGTAAGAAGCCATCCATGAGCACAGCTCTCAAATGGTCATCACACTCTTTACACAGCAGTGTGTGTAGGGTGTGTTTGGGTTCTGTGGAATAGTAGGTGTTCCATGTTGAGGAGGCAACAATAAAGTGTTTGTTATGAAAACTGGGTTTTCCTGAGTTGAACACACCAACGAGGATCACAAGATCCAGAAAGGTTCAGGGACTGATCCAAAAATGCCCCATGTTTGTTTCTTACTGTGGTGTTCTGTGGTATGCCATATGTGTGTACACTGGCTCCTCAGCTTATGAACAAAACTGAGGCTGGAAGTCTGTTCATAACTCCAAAATCACTTTCAACAATTAAATATACAAGTGTCCCTTGATTAATTTGTTGCTTAGGCTTTGTAAAAATCTCATATATAGCAATAATAAATACAAATACTTTGCAAGACATCATATTTTAAATAACTTTTAACTATTTAAATTAAAATCAATTTTAAATTATTTAAAAATGAAATTTAAGAATGCAATAATAAATACAACTGCATTGTTTCCAGTGCTGACCTTTCGCCAATTTAAAAAACAAAAACAACAAAAAAAAAAAACAAAAAAAAAACGTGGCATTCTTTGTCTTGGAATTAATAACCTGTACTTAGGAAGACCAAGCACTGTAAACAGTGTTGTAAGGAACTGAATTAAGGCAGTCCTGAACCCATATACTGTTAGGGGCGTATTTACTACCATCTGTCTGCTTCTCAGACCATGTTTGCTCTGCTACACACAGATTTTTTCAAAACAGATAAACTAAGCACATATAATTAGAAAATGTTTGCATCTTCAAAAATTCATAACTCTGACATTTTTATTACAAGGAGCCAGTGTACAATTTAGGTGTGTCCTGTGAAATGCTTGCATGCATATATATCAAAATCCTTTCAGGACATTAATGTAAAAAATGACGATAAAAAGAAATACGCACAATGTAGGAGTGGGCATCCTGCTATGTCATAATGAAACACTCTAGTATTTTAAAAACAACAAAGTATATAAAACAGATAATTGAAACACAAATAAAAGAATACAGATACTTGCTGTTTGGTAAGACATACAAGCCATTGTTGCAGATCAACAAACCACAACATAAAAACTGAATTTACATCATTTATACTGAAATTCTGACAACATAAGAATCTGGATTTCTCACTCTTTATAATGTCACTAAAGGGTGTTTTATCATAACCATCACCGGCAGGTCCTGTTTTTCTGTCCTTCAAGCTCCATTAGACTTGAATCCTTTCTCTGTTTCTTAGCAGTTCATTTTATTGCCTATTTTCATTACCTATCATTGTAAGAATTCCTACATTAATTCCTCAAAAGAATTTGTCATACAGAGCTGAGGGAACAAGTCAAAGAGATTGTAATTGAATTATAATTAAATATTTCGTTTTTTTAACAATTTGCAAAAAAACCTTCAAAATAACGAAGTCACAGAAATGCTGAATGTTTGATTGAAAGGAAGATGTTTAACACATTATCTTAACACATACAGGTGTAGCCATCAGAGGGCACTTTGCTCGTGACTGGGACACTGAGGACCTGCTGTGGGTCTCTGGGTACACCGTCTGTCTGTATACAAGTACCAAATGCCCAGACCCGTGAGCCTCCTTCCAAGTCCGAGTCCTAGTTCAAATACACTTCTTAGTCCACTTCAACTGCTTCCTGCTGAGGTTGTCCCAACGGGGGACCTCATTGCGGAGGGGTCCGGGGAATGGGCCGGGGTAGAGGGGCAGCCGGCCCAGTGTGCAGGGCAACAGTCTTCACTGTGCCGTGCCCTCGAGGTCCCCGGTCCTCCAGTCCCTGTGGAGGCCCCTCAAAGCCCACATTAAGGTGTAAAGGCTGGTGGGCCTGGCAGTAGTCCATCATGGGCTGCTCATACCTGTAGAACGTCAGCGCACTCACCTGGTGTGGAACCTGGAAGGAGGCACAGAGGTGGACAGTGGTTACAGGTGCCTGTGTCTGCTCATATACACAATACGTGTACTACATACACCTGCAGTTCAACTTAAAAACAATTATGAGTGGAAATCTGTTCGCAGCTCAAATTATCAGTAAGTGTAACCACTACATTTCAGCTGATAAAGGCTTAAAAATGCAGTTTAATTTGTTTAATCAGTTTAATTGTTCTGTGAAGATTCCCTTGCCACAAACAGCACCATTTAATATGTATTTTATCTGAGTGCATTTAGTGCCAAATTTTGGTGGAAATTGGAAATACCTGCCATTTTTCTTTGAAAGCTGTGGAATTTTAGGATACAGAACAGAAAGAGAAAATGTAAATAAAGTTAAAAATAAAAAACCACAGGAAATATTTGTATTTTCAAAAACGTGTAACTTGACTGTAACCAGGTATTAATGCACACAGAAAACATAATTCATATAACATATAATGCACGTAATATATATAACACAAAAGGTGCACAAAATAACAGACACAGCATGACGACAAGCAGAAAATGAGCCAGTTTCAGTGTGTCACAAGTTCATTATTGAAGGGCCTGAATACAGCTGAAATACTGTGTTGAGTTCAACAGGAACAATGGACATGGTGGGGGTGCTGTGGGGAATAGTATCACATCCAGGTTCATCAGTCAACTAGACCCCGCCAAATGGAAGCAGACGACACATCAGAGTGTGTCATCTACTGACCGTATTCAGTCAGGTCTCTCACACATCCCCGCACCACTTTCACGGCTATTGTGACAGAAACAGTGAGCCTCCGAGAGCCAAAAGAGATGAAAAACAAGGGAAAAAAAGTGTTTTTCATAAAGCACTCATTGTTTCACAGCAGGTCTTAGATGCACACACACGCATGGACACAAGAAGCTCTTTTATTTTGTCTTTTCAAAGCACAGTGTTTCCTGCTACACTGTGATTTTTGATTTGAACAGAGTCCCTGGTCAACATTACGAATAATACAGCAAAGTCCAGCAGGGTGATACTCTACATGTGCACTGTCATACAGAAATCCATCATAAATTACTTATAGCCAAGTTGAACAAATGGCAGGAGACAGTAATGTATATGACAAGACAGTAACTCTGAAGGATGCATCTTTGTTAAGAGACAATATTCTGATGAGAGCTGTGAGCTCTGATAGCCTGGAAAGATTCCTCAGGAAGTTGGTGTTAAGGTGGTCTCATGCTTACAACCAAACATTTCACAAAGCCCTATGTATATTCTGCAAAGATAATTTTTTCAGTAATTTCTTTTCATTAATATCCTGCCACATAAGGACAGCGTATTTAGTTCTTTATTAACTGAACAGATGTTTTTCTCCAGAGCAACTTGCAGTGTTAAGCTACTTACATTGATTTACTCATTTATACAGCCGGGTGATTTTACTGCATTAATAAAAGGTAAATATAGAAGGCAGTTGGAGTCAGACCTCGAAAGCAAATATAATTTGATGAATCTCCTCGTTTTATTCGTGAAATTTATGAGAGCAAAGTTGGCAACAACAAAACCTCTGTCCCTTGTACATGTAACAATGCATCAGCAGCATCTTAACCTTCTGCAACTGTAAAGCAGTAAAAACAGCTGTTTTAAGCATTCTGTTTAATTTTCCTCCCCCATGCATTTGTCCTTCTCTTTGTAATGCATTTGTATTTTTGAGAAATTAAACAAAATGAAGACGGCCAGCACAGCGGACGCGTTGTTGGGTTGGATCCCTGTTGCTCAGCTCTTAAATGCCGGTTACTAGCCCTTCTAAGTGAAAGGTGGACCCTGGGGCCTGGAGCTCATTAGCAGTACAAACTCTTGCAGCACAGCATGTGAATGTCCTGCCATTACTCTCCCGGGAGGAAACAGCTTGTTGCGTCACAAACATGACGCTTCCTTGGATTTGTGCCCAGCTACTTTGAAATAATTAAGTGATATTAACTTCTGAACGTTTTAGCTGGTCCACTTTGCTTTTAAGAACAAACACATGTGCCCGCCCACACATACGGACAAGCACACACACAGTCAGAATAGCGAAACCACACACAGCACTAATAATAAACGTCCTTTCTCGGCATCAATTATCGAAATGAAACAGGGCCGCCGAGATAAATACACACCCACATTTGACCCCAGGTATCCGTATGACTCCGGCAGGAAAAAGCATGAGCGTGGATATAATAACACTGATATAATGAAAAGATGGAGAGGCAATGTTTCAGTCATGATTTGCGTTTGACAGGCCCCTAAACCCCGGCATTCTCATGCTATTCTCTAAGCTCCCATTCCACTGCATACCAAGGCTGACAGCAATGAGATCCATCCAGGCAGAGAGATGGAAGTCCTCCCTTTGCTAGAATGGATGTTAAGGTTCAAATCACAGTCCCCTGAAGTGATACAGAAAGCCCCTTCACAGAGCTTCACTGACAAACTATGGACTTGTATCTATCTGAGGCAGCAGGGGGCATAGTGGTTACAGCTGCTACTTGGGACTCACAGGAGCCATGTTACGTGCCCTAAATTGATACAATAAAAATTACCCAGCTGTATTAGCAAGTATATCAGTATGAGCAGCTTAATGCTGTAAGTTGCTTTGGTGAAAAGGAAATGGATTTTTATATATCAGAATGTACCGATTGCAGATCAAGAGATTAAGAAGTGTCCAGTTCAGTTCCAAGGGCCCAAGATCAGATATTAAATCCGGTGTGGAATGACACCTCCCTGGGGCAGTTGGGCACTTCTGTGGAGCAATGTTTCGACATTGTGTGCTTGTTGACTCATTGTGATGCTTTAATTCTTTAATTGTCTCATTTTTACCATTTGGTTTATGTACAAAACAGTTTCTACTTGTGGAAAAAGATCAAATGGGCTGGTAGAGAGTCTGGTCCGTGTTGAGCCGTACATACATGATAAAAGGATGAGATGATGGGTTTGGCAGCACATTTGATTAATTAACAAATTAGTAGGTAAAGAATGCATTTGGCGATGTGGCCAGAAGCTGGGGCATCGGGAGTGTCCTGCAGACAGACCTTTTCTGGTGTTAAAAGTGGAATTATGGGAAAACAGCTCAGGTACCGGCACACAGAGCCCCCTTAAAATGCACCAATTCATTAAATGAAATATAAATCATATCATCATACAAGAGCTTCTGATGCTTTGCCATTACAGTGGTGCTTCACTGGAGGGTTTCTGATGTCCTTCATAGTTGTGTCTGTTATCAGAAGGGTTGCACTGCTAGTTTTCTCAGACCAAAACTGCATCACATCCTTGACGTCTCCTTGTAGACCCTAGGGTTTATGCCTAAAATGAAGGGGGCAGTTCAGGGGGAACAGCATTGTGAAAAAGAGCCTCATCCTGCTGCTTTTAGTGAACTCATGCTCATCCCGGGTACCCTCACCACCGTGCCAAAAATAGGATTATATCTGCATTCAAGTGATGAATATTTAAAGAATAAAAGGCTTTTTGGCTCGGCAGTTACAGCACCTGTCCAGGCTTAATCAGGGTTATTGGGACAAAGAGAGAGCTGCTGGGGGCTGGGCTGTCATGAGCCTGATGTGACTCATGAAGCACAGAGGTTCCAAAGCTGCAGAGCTGCAGAGATCATTGTTGTTTCCCATCCTCCCATCTGTCTGTCCATCCATCCATCCATCAATCCATCCACCCAGATCAGGGAGCCTATCCCAGAATAACCAAGTGGAAGGCTTTGAGAATATACACCCTGGATGGGAGAGGGGATTTTCCCAAGCACATTAAATAAAATTAACTTCTGTAACAGCAGCTGAGGGGGCAGCAGGTGATATAGTGGTTAGAGCTGCTCTGCACTTGCCCTTGAAGGATACAGGTTCAAATTTCTCCTCCTGCTGTAATACCCATGATCATTGCATTTGCACTGCATGGATACAGTAATAATGATCCTGCTGCATAAATAAATAAGTCACTGACAGTATGGGTAAACATTTGTGTGGGTAAATAATTGTAAATTATTTAACAAGGACAAATGGGCTTAGCGAAAAACACCAACTAAATACAATAAATTAATAATAGTGTTGATTCTGTAGTTTTAGTTACAGTTTATTATTTTGCTTAATCCATGGTAGTAATTGGCAGAGACTGTCAGTGTAAAAGAGAGAAAGAATTTAGTGTATGCAATAGATGTTTTTTGCTATGGAAGAATTGTGATAGTGTTAACAAACTGATTGAAGGAATATCTATCTCTGTTACAATCAAACGTGTAGTTTTATCTGCATTTTTGATTTAGTACCTAAAATAATATAATCACTGATTGATTGACATAAATTATCAACCTCTTTGGTTAATAAAGAAAGAGACTGTTCTCTAGAGATATTTTAAAATTTATACTTTAAAATGAATGTGGCTCAACACAAGCGTAAAAGGATACCTTTTTCACAATGTGTTTGGTTGAAGGCGATGTGAATAGGGGATGGAGACCCATGGGGGACAGTCACGTAAGGAATGCGATGACAAGATGGACCAAATGGACCATCCACCACTGTGTGGCAAACCAGCTGTCCCCAGTCAAGTGCTTTTCTACATCCTCACAGCACTTTCATGTGCAGTACAATGGCAGCAGTGAGGGGATGAAACACAAGGACAAAATGAGTGTATTTTTGTTAAGTGCACATTTGTGGCACTAAAGGTCACACAAAACACAGAAAGCTCTTACACCCTTTCTGCCCAAAGTCTGGTTTTTCATTTTAGTGCTTTTTCACCTAAATGCTGGACAGAGCCCCTCTGGGACACTCCTGCTCACCAGAGGTCTTCATTAATCACCTCGATTGATCTGCTGATTTAAAGAATCATCTGATTTAAATAACATTAAACCCAGGCTATTTGCTGCTGAATAACAAAAATTGTGTTTCTGAATAAATTTCATGGGAAACACTTTTTTTCTGTTAAAAATGTACAATTTAGTGGCATTTGAATTAGTCAATGTCTGGCTCACTGAATAATTCGCAGCCCTTGAACAGTTGAACCACAGACTCGTCCGACAGGGTTTAAATAGAGTTTAAACAGCTCACTAAGTTATTCTGTTCCTCAAATGTTCAAATGACATTTTAAATTGCTCTAATGCCACTACTTTATATAATCTTTTCACTTAAATGTCTTTATAGGAGATTTGGTTTAATACAGTTGAAAAATTAACTGGTGCCAAAATAATGGGCTTAGTTTGATGCACTTTGAATTGGGTGATTTGTCCATCAGCAGTCCAGTCCAGAGTTCAGCTGGAACCAGAAAACCCTCTGGTCACTGGTGTCAGTGAAGCCTGGAGTCACCCCTCCAAGGTTCAAATTGGCCACTGACCAAAACAAGAAATTGAACAGATAGAGTAAAAAAATTACGTGATAATATTGTACATACACACCAAACATCATACATGAATCCATCATAATCTATTTACTACCAAGTTGTATAAATGACAGCAGACAGTAATGTGTAGAACATAGTCACACTGAAAGATGACAATACAGCCATCCCTTGGTATTCAAACTCTCTATATCAAAATTTTTGCTATAACGTCTCTTGAAAATTAATATCCAAAAAGAAAACTTTTTTATAAAGAATTTTTTTTTACAAAGCTTATCCATATGAAAAAACAAAACAAATAAAAATAAATGCAGAAATCTAGAAATAGATACTTCACAGTCCTGTTCAGTGTACCATAATAATATAACACTTTATGTATCGAAAAAAATTATTTTGTGTACTATTACAAATTTATCCGAAGCCAGACACGTGCGTGTATGAGTATGGGTAATCAGCTGTTTCTGCCTGTTTCATTTTGTCTGAACATGTTTTCTCTGCATCACCACATTTATTGCCAGTTCATTTTGTAAGTAAATCTACTGGGCTGGGAGTACACTGTCAATTTATTTTCCCCATAACAGGAAATAGGCACATAGTATCTGAAGTTGCAGTAAGCCAGCCCATTTCCAGGGATGAATTACATTAGAACACCAAGGGATTACTGTGTTCTGCTGGTTCTTGATGGTCAGTTTCCTGAGAGCTGGTGGGACAACAAACGATGGGACCCGTGAACTCTCTCAGCTTAGAAGGACTCTTTGATTCACAAGGTTAAAGTACTTGGTATGAAGGTGCCATATGCAGTAGTTCTTTTTTCCATATTTGAACCAGCAGCTTTGGGTTGAGTTGAAAGAATGAAACATAAAAAAACATTTAAAAGCAAAACCAGATACAGACTGCTCAGGCAGAATGTTGGACATTCCAGAGCAGCCTCTGGTTCTTCTCACACAACTCCCAGTCAAGCACTGAACCCCTACCAGACCTCCTTGAATGACAGAGGACCTTCAGAACAACCTCACAAAATATTAATTACTGTCTAAAATGGCTGGGAACCTGTGTGGCCCTGGATCTTTTTCTGCTCAGTCAGAGTTGTGACTTCTGTCCCATGTCCTCCATCTCCTTCTGCCTCTTCATTCTTTCCCCCTGTATTTTACTGCTGTTACTGTCCTACTTGTTGCACATCTCTGGTTCGGCATTATTGTTTTTGAGCTTCAAGGCAATATTTTTGGAAGGACCCCCTACAAAAATAAACTGTATTCAGCTCAAGTAATAAATTATGCATGACTAATGACACATAATCGGAGGTGATATATATTTCTGAATAATCTCTGATGAGCAAACAGTTGTGGAAGGCACCTGTTCCCCTCATTCCCAGTCGGCACACCCACCATTCACACCACAGTGCATACAACACATGCTGATGACATTACACCTGCTCAGGGCTGTTCTGAGACAGAATCACGCTAAGAAATATTTAAACAGTTCGTGAAACAACACGACTACCATCACAGTGACGTGTGACATGATGGACGCCCAGCCTGATGCATGTGGCCTAGTCAGAAGTTTATTCTACATATAAAAATGAAATATAACAATGTATGATGCGGAACAGACTGTGTAACATTCTTTTCTGTAGAAAATAAAATTTTTTATCGAATTTTTCCTCTGTTTAACAATTACACATTACCAAGTATCACACCAGTGTGAAATATTTAACACAGCACATCTGATTTGTGAGCTTAGCATATGAAAATAAGCTATCAAATAATTACTTTTAACCCCTTATTAAAGCCCATGAGGATGAATTTACAAACAGTCATCACCGCTCTGTTTAACATTTACAGACATTGCCTAAACTTGTAGTTCATCTCAAAAAACTCAATGCGAAATTCATCTACTTGCACCATGTCTACAGCTGGGCATTTTTTACTCTATCGGTACAGGAATAATCTTGCTCAATGCTACTACAGATACTGCAGCAAAAGTGGGATTCAAATTTGGGGCCTTTGAGTACAAGGTGGCAGCTATAATGATGACACCACTTACTGACGCAAGTTCATCTTTTGGAGTCACAATACATGAACATCCAACCCTGTAACAGTTCTGCTCAGAAGATAAAAGTGTAAGTGATGAAAATGTCGCCATGGTGTGTATGAAGGAACACTAAAAAGACTCCAAGAAAGTGACTGGGAGCATCTGTATTGCCTTTGTCTGCAATTCAGTCCCTTCTTTCAGGTGTTTCTTCAGTTGAATTGCTTCTCACGCCTCCTTGAGGAGCAGCTGCACATTAGGTGGCCCACTATGCTGAGTGGTGTGGGTGCGACCACTGCACCTGTCCACTTCCCACTGCTCGGGTAGGGGGCAGTGTGGTGTATGTTCGCTTCTCTGATAGTGGAGGTGTTGCCTGTATGACTGTATGACTTTGGCAAAGCCTGGGCCACAGCAGAATTATAAAAAATACAAATAATAATAGAAAATAAATTATTAAAGATGCCATCTAAGACTGGCGAGAGTTGATACTAAGATGCCACACAGGCGTAAGACACACGCATGAAACTATTATTATTAATATTGTTATCATTATTATAGTAGACCAATTTATACTGCAGAGCATTTTATATGAGTAATTCAGGGAAAGTACCTTGGTCAAGGGTATAAGGAGTGCTTATTAAATCAGTGATGACTACACCAAGTGGTGATATCTAGCAATTTTGCATTTAATTACATACTGTATATGCACATATGATTTTTATACATTTAATTGTACCTGAATGTAAAAATAAAATTTTTACCATAAATTTAACATTTTCACCATACACTGTAAATTATTTAATTCTTATAAGATCAGTTTATGATCTATCCATCCATCCATCCATCCATCCATTGATTAACATATGTTTATTCAATTCAGGGTCTGGAGCCCATATGGCATGCGGTGACACCCACCTGGATGGGATGCCAGTTCATAACAGGGTAATCAAACACACAAACACACAGAGAGCAATATAGAGTGTGACTAGTTTGCACTGCTGGTAAATCAGTGTTAATTCACTTTGTTAAGTAACACTAATAGTGACCAGAAGCTCCCAGCTGATGGCTCTTGAGATGCCGATGTGCTCGATAATATCCACTGTGCTGTGTGTTAGTATACTGCATGGCACTGGGTATGAGAGGCTCTATGAGCTCAGAAACATGCTTTGACAGACCTGGGCCCTGTATTCTCTGTGTTCATTTTTAGCACTAAGCCAGCACTCCAAATGAAAAGGATAATGAAATAGCTCCTTTGTCTTCTAAATCGTCCTTGTGTGGGAAGACAGGAAACAAGGGATGGCTGGCAAGTTTGCTGTTGGGTCCATGGGATTTAGCCAGGAGAAGTTTACCTGCTGCCGAGGGGCTTGCTGGTGAGAGCCACCCACCTCTCCCACAAACAAATAAGCCTGTGCAATAAATGGTGGTACAGCAGCCCCTGGTGACTTTGCTGAGACGCCTTTTTACCAAATGGTAATTAAAATAGCCTCAAAGCTCAAAGCGCTCATTAATATTTCATTGGCTTGGGCGCCTTTCATTGTAACACCACAACATTTCAGAAGCTTCAGAGGGAAACAACTAAATCTGGCCCCAAATTTATGTTTCCGGAAACAGGCCAGCCAGGGCTGAGGTATGCGTTATAAAGCATGGGGCAAATGGCGGAGGCGGTTAAGGAACCTCTCGGCGAGATGTTATGAGGCATCTGGACAAACAAAGGGCTCTTCAGTAAGTTTTCTACTGACTGCAATGACAGCAGATAAATCCACACACCTTTGTAATTCCACCGTCACTACGGTCTCATCCATCAAGACAACGCTGCCGCAGACAATATGGGGACAGAGAATCAGGTGTTTCATCGAAAGCCTTGTGCTTTTTTTAATCAGTTGCCCTGCGGCAGCAAAAAGGGGCAATCAGTCAACTGTTCTCTAACCAGCATCTCCACACATATTCGCGAAGCTACATTCTACATTGAGAATAAGAATCCTTTTGTGGAAGGCAGTTTACTGCAGTGATTTGTAAGTTGCCTTACATAAAGGTGTCAGCTAAATATTACTCAACAGTCATTGTACTTTGCTTTGGAGACAAACAGTTGTGATTTTATTAAATGTAAATGTAATGTTAATGCATTTCAGTTTTCAATCTGGAGGCATGCACAACTGGCACAATGTTTTAAACAGCCTTCGGTTTACACTGGCTCATTGTGTTGTTAGCATTTGAACCACAATTTTTCAAAACTACTAACATTTTGTAGTTTATATTCCCAGTTGCACTTTCATCCATTGTTTTCAAAAAGTCTGCATCTATAGCAGAACGAACACAACCTATGTTTATCTTCTGAGTAGGTGACAGTAAAGAGCCCTCAAACAGAAAAGAAGTATGGAATAACCTTAATTTTACTATTCTCCACAGTTACAGTTGTCTGGTGTTGCTGGTGATCAATAACAAGATGAGAAAAACTGAAAAAGTTTATCCAATAAATCAGTTAACAATCAGAGTTGAATAGGAGTCAGTGGAGATTACAGCTTTATTTTAAGGGATTTAAATTAGTATTAATGTAGCTTAAACATCATAAAAATATTTCTCATGGAGAATTTTTTTATTTACTCTATGTACAGTACTGTGGATGGGCAGTATGATGTCATTGCTCATTTTAATATCAATACTTTGAAAAGTAAATGAGAATTATATTTAAAGTGACAGAAATGCAGCAATAAAGAATAAGTCTAATTTTAGCATCTCTATAGTAGGGGTGCTCTATTACCCAACAGCCTGGAGAAAATAATTGCTAATATTTTATAAAGAAGCACAAGCTCCGATTTTCACAACAGAATAGTAGAAGCCATGTTTTTTTTGTTTATGCTGTTTAAATGGGGGGGGTGGGGGNTTAACTGCTGTTGAAAGATAAGGGTCCCTGTTTTTTTTTTTTTTTTTTTTTTTTTTTGTTTTTATGGGGGGGGGGGGGGGGGGGCTCACACATTTCTTCGAGGCCAGTCAAAGATGTGAGTCCACAAGGGCAGCCTAGGCAACACCTCTATGAGGTGAACTGGACAGAAGAGCAAAATTAAAGCAACACCCAAATGTCCTACATCCCTAGTAACTACTGCAGAGGAGCTGGAAAGACATGCATAAACCTTGTTTACTCAAAAGCCTTGAGAAAAAAACTAGTTTCCATCAAGAAGACTCAAAAGTTTCAAAGGTAGAGCATGTCTGAGGTCTTAGTGGAACCAAACAAACCAAGAGATATCTGCATTATAAGTGTTTTATTGATTGCAACAAATATAAAGGTGACTTTGAATGGACAAAAAAAACAAATTATGAACACACCTCTGATTCCAGTTGCTTTGGTAAATTGGAGCTGGTTCACTGCTAACTGACCTTTACACAGTAACAGAGAAGACTATGAAACGTGGCACCCAGTGTCAGGACAAGAAAGAAAACAGATTGTCTTTTTCTGATGGTGATGAAATACCAAGAAAACTGAGAAATTCTGAACTAAACCTTGGAAAAACAGGCTTCAGTCTGGGCCCTAGTAAGTCAGGGATTTACATTTACATCTATTCATGTTGTTTATTCAGGTTCTTGCCGCTGAAACCGGATGTTTTTTATATTCATTTGATAAACGTGCTGCAGTGGGCTGATGGCCTTTCTGCACTTGGAGAACTTGCTAACCCAAGGGACACCATTTCTCATGCGGCCTCTTCCTGACTCCTACATTTGATGCCTGAAACTATGAAGGATGAAACAAGGAAGGAGAATGGCCATACCTTAATCTACAGCCATTATACTTTCAGGTTTATTTATTTTTACATCTCCAGGTGGCTTACGGACCACTTTCCACTGCACATATTTCACAGTGATGCCAAGCACTTTCCTGCAGTTGATGTTTCTCCAGCTGTATCGGTTCCCCTGCCTCTCTCTGGCACCCAGACAGATGATGAAGATGGTTTGTTTTGACAGAGCTCTGAACTGCTTTTGTTACTACCTCCTCCCACATAGGATGGTCACTACAGGCCGGAGTAAACACACTGACAGGGCAGCAGAAGTGGGGGGACTCAGAGCGGGGCAGCACACAGGTGATAAACTCTGCGTGGCAAAGAAAATCAAGCATCTACCTCGATTTGGACATGGAGAAATGTGGAGATACACAGTAGTGTTTCACACCAAGCATAAAAGAGTCACTCACTACCCAAGCAAGGGCTAACTGCTGCGTGAAACTGGACTAGCGCAAACAGTGGGATGTATGGAACTCAAGGAAACACACACGCATACACGTAAACACACAGACGCACACTCTCATACACACACAACCTCAAATGTTATATGCAGATCTGAAGCTAGGCAGCGTATATTGTCTCCACACGCAATGTGCTGAGTCACAACCGGCGGCTGGACGTGAGCTCCATGTGAAAAGAACTCGGACAGTTTAATTTAATGCTACCGCTGAATTCATTCCTTACACAAAACAAATCCTTCCTGGGTGCTGCAGTTCCATCCCTTCAGCCAAGACACATATATGACACTGATATATCATCAGTAGTAAAGATGAATCATTCAGAATGAGGTACTGGCCTTTATTTTGTGTTCCGGTAAATACTGACTAAGATAAAAACATTTTTATGTGACCATTAACTGCTGATGCTGTTATCCAAGGTGATGTACGTGAACAATCCTACAGTGGGTATCCTCATCTGACCCTGATTGTCCAGTCAACCATCCAGCAGACTGCCCAGCAGACCTTCTACATCTCTGCACAAATTTGGGTCTTCAGCTTTTGATGAGTACGAAATATTTAAATGAATTGCGATTATGATAGAAACTGGATGCTGGTAGAAAACCTGGACCTTTCTCACCTTCATCTCTTGTTACACATTTGTGCTCCTTTTATCCTAAAATGACTCCTTCCAGCTAATGTGGCATCAAATCTTCTCTATTCCGTCAGCAAATTCAGCACCATTTTAAATTTGACTCTTAAGACACTTTGGAAAAAGAACTCTTAAAATGTGGCTAAAAAAATTCAATTTTCCCCATGTCTTACTGCAGGCCATTCAGTTACATATTTAGGTGACACTTTTCTGCAAAGAGACTTACAGTGTCAAGTGAAATACAGTGATTTAGCCAGTTACACAGCAGTGCAATATGTACTGTACCTGGGTAAGTATCCTAATGAATACATATATGTATACATTTTTATTTATCTGTCTTTTATATTTGAATAAATTTCATATTTATTCATCTTTAATTTGCCTATATCTATGTTATCTTCTTATTGATTCATTCTCAAAGTTTTAGTTCCCCCTGTTCTGAGCATCATGGACCTGAGGATCTTCATTTTGTGCTCTCCTGTATACACTTGTTGTATAAGGGTGTTCAACAATAAATGATTCTTGATTTTTAATCTTAATCAAGGGTCCTACCACAGGAGGGGTTGTGAACTAGGGTGCTTTGAGTATAAGGCAGCAACACTGACCACTGCACCACCTGCCATCCTTACAAGAACATGTTGTCATTGTCTGCTGTGTCCCATAAACACAAAAGTGCTATATTGCCAATGTCTGCATGGAACCATTTTCTTGTGCCACCTGAGGGCTCAGCCTCACTGTCTTGGGGCACCATATGTCTGCTGGATCCACTCCCAGTTGCTCCTAAACCATTGTTAATGATTAATTATCCATTGGGTCTGAAGTTATACATTTACAGAAAAAAACACAGCAATGAAATATGAAGTTCCTCAATTCATGGGGAGACATCTTTCAGAAATACTTCATCATTGTTGATAGGATGTCATCAAGAACATGGGGATAATTAAATATAATTGATGGAGGAGATTAGAGCAGAAATATACAAACAAACAGCCAGAGAAGGAGTGGAGGATATCCGGTGCACCACTGAAGAAGATGCAGGAACCAAACAGATTGGTGGCACAGACTGCCCTCTGAGGGGTGAACAGTGGCATCACCAGAACATCCCTCCTTCTCCAGTAATCTCGCCTTTCTACCAAATGCCTCACCACAGGGCCCCTTAGCCTCAGAACTGAGGCTCAGTTTCTGGAAAGGGGTGGCTGATGCACAGCTGGTCAGTGGCTCACAGAGATGTACAAAAAGGCTGTGGAAATGAAGTAGCTTATATTTTGTCCAGGCATGGTTTTAAATGTAGGGCTTTCAATGTGCTGCCACATGGTTCTGTCCTTCAAACGGGGGTTCCTAATAGCTCCTGGTGTCACAGCCTGGCGGAAGAGCTCAACTGAGGGTTTTTTTCCCCCTCACCGAGGTCACTTCTACACAGCCTCAGGGCCACAGAAAGGTTCAGCAAGAGGACTGGTGAGCACAGTTTAGAAAGAAGTAGAGGGATGGGGATTTATAATTATTCATTCTTTATCAAACATGTTCCTCCCAGGTGACATATAGTGTAAGCTTTGTACACTAAGCTACTAATCCTGATTTACTCATTACAGCAGGTCAATTTTTACTGTATTAGTACATGTTTAATATACTCATAGTTCAGTTAACAGGGTTAATTTGTAATTTTGAGGTGCTTTGGAGAAAAGCTAAGTAAATTACTGATGATATCGAATCTGCTTTTTTAGTCGTGATATTGTATTTTCTGTAACTGATAGTTGTGATTGGATGAGGCTGTCAATGTGATATAGAGGAAGTAGGTACGTATTCATATGGAATTGTGGTCATGTTGATGAACTAAAAGAATTAACAGAGTCCAACCAACAACACTTACAATGTACTTCCATGATAGCGACCATTCTTTCCAGGATAATGTTGAGGATGATACATCATATTTAGCCAGAAAATAACCAGATTGACAGAGCTAAGGCACAAAAAAACATTTTTGGCTTTTACATAGTAAGTGTGTATCTCTTTCCAAAAAATATCTGACACAAGTCATTATACAGAATAAAACATCCTTCCGAAGACATCCGAAGTAAAATGACTGTAACAAAAATGCTGATGTACTGAATTAATGTGTGAAAAAGGTTATGCTTTCATAAACTGCTGTGCAATGTAGGGATAAGGGAAAAGTATAACTTAATGAAGGCAAATGCAGCAAAAGGTGGGTTAACCTGGAAACTTCAGTTACAAGACAAAGGGTCAGCCTACTACGTCACATACTGACCATGATTTCATCTAAATAGCATCTGTAAAATATCCAGTTTGAATTACAGTGTCCGTTTATTAATGGATTAATTCTCAAATGAATTAATAATGTAGTGTGGACACGAGGTGCTGTTTGCAGGACTCGAGGGACCAGGATCCTCTTCAGTTGTTACTTAAAGCAGTGTGGCGAGTTTTCTGGCCCATCTGTCCAACTCTCCGGGAGGCCAGAGCAGGACTTAGACACACAGCTGCGCAGACACACATTAACTTTTTAATAACACATTGTCTCCTTTTGCAGTGGCTCATTTCCACACCACCTCCTCGCAGCGAATGCGCTAAACACTGTGTGAATTTTCCTTTTTCCTGCTTGCATGACTTGATGCATCCATATTTACAGAGTTTTCTCTACTGAGCAATTGGGTGCTGAAAGGCCGTTGATGCCACGTGACAACTTATGAAAGATTATGCTCCGGTTGCTCTCAAATTAGTTTGTTGAAAAAATAAGCAACGCTTGTTTGCTCACAAAAAGACTATATGCATAATTCCTCATTATTGATTTGCATAGATTATCACTGTATCACTGTCATGCTGAGCTGTGCTGCTCCACACTGTAAAGTTCAGAGTTCAGTCATGTTCAGTAATATTCACTAATGGTTCTTGACATAAATTTTCTCTTAAGCCTATTAGAATCTGGTGGTTTTTCTGGGTAAAAAGATTCAGAGAAAATCCGCCGCATATCAGATATGAGCCATCAGTCAGCCAGCGGGTGTAAGCTGAGCAGCGGGATGATTATACAGGACTTGCACGTGTAGGTAATACGTTCAAGTCCTGGGGGTCAGACCCTCTGTTGCGTTCTGAAGAAAGGTGTTCAGTGCAAATGGCACCGGTATAACAGCCCATTCGGAGTGTGATTATCAGGGTGAAGGGGTCCTGATGTTCTGCAGCATCTGCTCTCCATCCATCAGCCTCAAAACCCAAAGTGCGGTACCCAGCAGTGTCCCTTCCCCCAGTGAGTCATGCTCCTGAAGGGACAGCATGATATTTGGACATGTGGCACCCCCTTCACCAAGGCCCCTGGGAAAGCTCACAGGAAGTATGTGTTGGAGAAAAGAGGGACTTATGTTTGATCACAGCAACCCATGCAAGTTGAACTCCACCCCAGAGAGAGAGACAGAGAGCTGAGGTCCCTGTGGGGCAACTTCCCCCATGATGAAGAACAGAACATTTCAGAATACATTTTAAAATTTAGCTTAATATTTGAACATGAATATTTGAACATTTCCTTCACTTTTAACCTCACCAACTTTTGTGTGTCCAACCCATTTCTGACATCACACACATCTGAACCTTTTTAACACATTCATGTCAGTCAGAGGAGTCTGTTTGCAAACACACGGTGTGCATGAACTCTACATGATGTCAACATTGTCTTAAAATCAATATTTAAAAACCCTGCACAGGCATGAGTGACACTGAACTGGGAAACCGCCCTTTTTCACCTTACTGATTCAACAACCCTGTAAGAACAAAGATTACTTTGCATTGCAAGAGGTTGACAGTTAGCCCTGCTTCTTCCCTCCCACTTTTGATGCCGCTCGTGTCACTCCCCTAGCAGGTTATTTTTTTTGGAAAACAAGCAGTGCATTTTTAAGGCATGGAACCACCTGAGACTGTGAGCTCCACCCCATCTGAGAGATCAACTCAATATTGAAACCAACAAATTGCTTGATAGCACTATGTGGTGCTCAAGTTCAGTACTAAACACTGCTGTCTGGACCTGAACAAAGGCAGAGGTTGAAAATGCACATAGCAACAAGCTCTATCACATCCCATCAGCCTCGACAGGCCTGACGCACTTGTAAAGAAATGGAAATGAAAGCATGACATGCCTCCTGTCTGCTGCGTAGAGACTCTTGCACCAAAGGCTGTAGCCATTTCTGTTTTTTCAGAGAAACGGGCCACTGAAACAGGATAGAGATAGAGGACAGGCAGCTGGAGCGACCCGATGACATGCTAGCATTTGCTGCTCAGCTTCTTCCTTTCAGTAGCAACACGCACACATACACAAACAGACATATGACTGAGGAGACAGCCATTTTTAATTCGGTAAAACACAGTCTGTATGGTACAACCATGTCTGCAGGCCCAGTGGACCATGTGTTCTGTTTATGAGAGCATTTCATCCAGGCTTATAAGGAAAAAGACTTGGGTGTGTGCCTTGTGTTTAAAACTATACACCTAATATCCAACTTATTTTTTCAAAAGCAGCAACAAAAACAAACTCAAGACAAAGAGTTTGGAAGCTGTGAGAGAAATAAACATAACATGACAAAGTAGTATATATACATTTTTGAGATTTCATTAATCTGATTTTTTTTGTAATCTGATCTGTAATCTGGGCCTCAGGTGGGAGGGGATTCTGCGCAAATTTAGAGGGGCTTTGTTCTTTTTATTACTTTAGTCACAGCGAGTACACCTTGAGGACTTTACTCCATAGTTTAAGGAAAGGCCTTGCATCCCATCATATTGTTATTTATTCATTTATCTCTCTCTTTACCATGTTAAGCTACTTATATGGCTTCACCCATGTATACAGCAGGCTACTTTTTACAGTACCAATTCAAAGTAAGCACCTTACTCAGGAACATTACATCAGGAGCTGAGATGTCCAGACATGGACATAAAATTTGTTATGTTACATCTAAAAAGAATTGCGCTACTCAACCTACTGTCCTCACAGCTGATCCCAGGTGAAGTAAAGTAGATACAGGTCCAGAGCAAATCAGCGAAAACTCAAAAACTATATTTTGGGTTTCATTTACTTTGAACCTGAGGCAAGCTGGCTTTCACTCGGTGATTGACAACTAATCGAACGCCTCTTCTGAAGATTCTGCAGTGCCAATTTAATTTCCATGTATTACACAAATGAGCCCCTCCCACTGCCGATTTAATGAGAACTAAATTCCCCAATGTTGACCAATAGCATGAGCCACTGCTCCTCCCACCAAGGACCCATCTATCTGGATGCTTCTCAGGAGATGCAGGTACAGTGATGGTTTCAGACGAAAAGCCTCCGTAGAAGAAACAGTGGCCCCAAATGGCCCTCACCTTTTCAACAAAAGCGAAAGAGATCAGTAGCCTTTAGAAATGATTTCAACCCCACTGTTGATGCTGCCCAACACTGATGTGCCAGACAAATATTTCACCCGGCTTTTCTGGATAAGAAATGAACTGCAAACTGCAGGGTGAACTCTGCCACATAACTATGTGCATTTTGAATAAATGATTTTTCAATTTCCAGCAAAGCTGAAATATCAGAGAATGTCACAGGCAGACACACAGTATGAACACAAACAGGCATGCAGTGATGCACCTCCACACTAGGTTTTCTCATGTCAGGTATGATGATGTATGTGACAGTTGGGGGGTGAACTCAAACCTTTGCAGGGAAGCCTTCATTGGCATCACAGTATCATTTGGCCTCTGATCCCAGACCTCTCCACTTCCTTGACACTTTGTCATGTCTCTGCACTTTGAAGTATCCAGGAGGATGGAAGAGTGTGGTGTGAACACCTTGGGGAGTGTTCACCGTGCCCCGAAATTCATGCAGTTCTGCAGTATTCCATTTTATTTCATTTTTTTTTTGCTTTTTTATGGTTACTTGTTTTCTCAGTGTCTTTGATTAAGTGCCTTTTGTGTCCAGTTGCTGTATGGTGAATTTCCCTGTTAAAGTTCTATCCCATCCTGTGCCATCCTATCCTATAAATTTCAGGCAGAAGATGAATAAATGCATTTTAATATCACAAAGAGAAAATCATACTGAATGTACAGTGTCATGTAAAAAGTATCTTCCCTATTCCATATTTCCTCTATTATTGCAAATTTTTTGACATAATGAACAAAAGTAAATATATAATAAGATATTGTTCAAATAAGATATTCTTCAGGAACTATGTCTGTGTAGTATAACAAAACACAGTCCCATTTGGAAGTTTTGCTGCAGTGCATACCGCAGTACGGAAATTGTCATCCATTTTTATGCACTGAAATTTGGAGAAGAAAACTAATTGGTATAATCAGAAGCTTGTTTTGTGTGTGAATGAGGTGGTAGAAGTTCTTAGAAAAAGTAGAAATTCAAACAAGAAAATCTCATTAAGGTCATGCGTCTCAAGAAAACCACTTTTGAACTGTGTCTTAAAAACCCAAGGTAGTGGTAAGCTGGACAAAACGGGAGGAAAAGACTCAATATTTAACAAACCTCTAAGGAAAGTACCATATTTGCTCCAAGGTTCTCTAAGGGCTCACATTCTTTAAAAAGATATTTATGGTGATAATGGCTTCATATGTTTCAGGGTGTTCAGATTATTTTCAACCTCCTGGGCACATCTTAGAGTCTGTATCTGAGATTGAGGTCAGCTATGAATGTAAACAGGGTATCATGGAGGATGTTCCTCTGTAACTGTCTCACAGCAGGATGAAGAAATTCCTTTCCAGAGCTCCACAGGATCAGTCAGACGCATACCTACTTTCATACTTTCACAGATGGGGGAAGTGGTGCATAGGTCCTGGCATGATTGTAGCAACATCAACGTTCTGGATAACAGCTTTCAATGTTATTAATACTCAGTAAAGATCAGGAAGGCCAACTTGACAAATGTGTGATGACAAGCAAATTTTCCCATTGATTTACATACAACACTTTAAGATGTTTTATTCTGTACAATGGCTTTTCAGATATTTTTTGGAAAGAGATACACATTAAGTATGTCAAACCCAAAAGGTTTTTTGTCCCTCAGCTCTGTTATTCTGGTGATTTTCTGGCTAACAGGTCTGAACATCTAATTGAGTTTTGTTTAAATCAATTATTATATTGTAAATTCTAGTAGTTTTGGTATACCTTGATGTCCCAGAGTTGATGCTGAAGGTGACATAGTATCATTGGGTTGATGTGGTAGTGTTAATGGAGTTGTGTTAATTTCATAATGTTGATTTAGAAGGGTTGATGTAGCAGCATTCATCAGCAGTGTTGATATATATAATAGACTTGATGTAGTAATGTTAATGTAGAAGGGCCGATGTAGTAGTGTTGATGCAGTAGAGCTGTAGTAATGATGTAGTGTTGATATTGCATCTTGATGTTGTGTTTATGTTGTAGTGTTTATGCAGTTTTTGTGGGTGTACTAGTGCTGGTTCTGGGCAGTTTGAGTTTTAAGTGTTCTTTTTTTAGGTTCTATCAGTGAATATGGTCTAGAAGTCATGAGCTTGTCTCTCAGAGGTTTTTGCTGTGGGTTGACTGTCCTCTTTTGATTTCTAAGTTGCCAACTTCACAAGCTGCTGAGCTCCACCTCACACCCCCCTGAGTCTGGAAAGATCCGGTGTCCATGGGGAATGTTCTCCACTCTGTGGGGTTGTGAGTCTTGTAGTGGACAACCAGAGGGAATCCCCACTAGTCTGCTATTTGACACCCCGACTAGACCCAAGCTCTTGAATGTCATTGACACCAACACCACCACAATATCCACCACCCTGTACTAACAGGATGTCTTACTCCAATCTAGTTTCCATAGTGATGACAGCAAACTGAGGAACATAGATTTGAATCCAAAGCAATAGCTTTCAGACAAATTACAAAGGGCGGTGGCTTTGGGGTGGCTGGGGGAGCTGGGGGCTTAGCAGGACTTTGCTTTCTGCTTAATTTCCCCTAGTTTTCAGACACAGAATGGAGGGTAAAACCTTCAGGGTCCTGCATGATTCCTGCATGAAAAGCATAGTTTGTTGGAAAAAAACTTAGATAAAGTGTATTTATGAGAGTGTGTCACATGACACTTTCCCAGGGGTCTCTGTTGCTTCTTTAGTCCTCTAGACCTGTCAGCTAGTGTTATGTTTCAGCTGGTGTTATGTTGCATTTTGGTTCCCTCCAAAATATGTTTGTCCCCAGAAAATGAGACTGACTCTGTGTATGTGTGTGTGTGTGTGTGTGTGTGTGTGTGTGTGTGTGTTCGTGCCTGTGTGTGTCTTTGTGAGAGAGAGTACAGGATAATCCCCCTCTCTGTAGCTGCAACTCTCACAACTGATGTTGCAGCACATGAAATCTGACAAGAGATGAAATTTCCAACTGTCCTGTCCAGATGCTCACTGCTGTGGCGCACAGCCCGGCTTATGCAGATGCAGATGCCAGCTGGGTGGAGACTTGAGGAAATCTGGGGGAGTCTGGACCTAGCCTGGGTGGAATAAAGAGTCCAGCAACTTGGGTGGAGTTTGTGCTGAGAGTAGGTTGGTTCTATACACATTACAGGTAGAGACTGTTAAAAATGGGTGCAAAATGGCTATGGGTGGAATATGTCCTAAGAATGCATGTAGTCTGGATCAAGCATGTGTAGCCTGTATTTGGAGAATGCATGTAGTCTGTTTACATTGTGGTTATATCTCTGCTGAAAATAGGTGGAGGCTATAGCTAATGTGTAGTGTCTGAGCTGATATATGTGGAGTCTAGGCAAGTGGGAGATCAGCAGGTCAGCACTAGTCAGATATGCAACAGAAAAGGTCACAATAATATTTGTCATTAATACTCAGGGGCTGCTCCATTACTGCTTTGGAACCCACCACCAAATGGAGGATCCTTATAGAAAGTATTTTGTTTCTTAATCCCTTTAGTAGAATATCACTGAAGAACATGTAAAGTTATGTAATTCACTCATAGTAAAGCAGCAAAGGAATTTTATGTGACATGTTGCTTCTGGGCCTTTGAGAAGTGACACCCACAGAGGGTCTTGGCAGAGATGTTAGCGGCGGGCATCGCAAGAACAAGACGGAGAGAGACTGCAAAACACAAGTAAAAGGAGTTCACAGAGCTGGCAAACACACGTTATCTTGCCAGCATGTTGTGTTTTGTTCCTTTTCATCAGTGACACAGCGGATGCCAGTGCCCGTGGTTTGCGTGGACCGTTCCAGAGCTGGATGATGTATCATTAACTTCACTTCAGTAAATCAGATTAACCTCTGATTAAGAAAAAAAACTTCATAAAAAACTGGCTTCAATCAAATGCCGTCTGGTGACTCCAAAAACCATGACACATCATGTCAGTCTTATCCCTGCATTCAGACAATGGAGATTCTAGAGTTCACATTTTCCATCAGCCTTTGCTGCTAGTACCCTTTCACTGTCTTAGCATAGAACTAGACGTTAACTTTTATCATTGTATTAACTATTATCGATGTGCTGCTTTGCTGAGGCTTTTATCAGATTAAAGCATTTGACCCATTTACACCACTAGAGCATTTTGGGATAAGTAGCGCAACTAAGGGTACTACAACGAGTGCAGGGAGTGGGGGTTGAAGCGATGGGTTCTGAATCCCTGACAAACCACTATTCCACCTGCTGGTTTCTCTGTCTGTGTTTCTGAGGGGCATCTTTGCCACATTCATGGACTGTGAAGTGCTGTATTTTGTGACCACTCTCATTTGAAGGGTTATTGAGATAGATGGTCATGTTTCCTTCCTTCTTTTCCTTTTTATGAAGAGCTACTTAATCAGAACTGCGCACATTTCCTCAAGGTCAGAATCAGGACCAAGCCAGCAAATGGAGCAAGCAATATGCTTGCATATTGCCATCTGAAAGAGTTGTCACCTTCAGAGAACATCATCATGGTGCTGCAGCCATTAGCAACAGCAACTTCATCACACCATCACCCAACCTCAGATGGATGGAAGCCGGATTATGACCAAGTAATGTTCTAGATGACACCTCTTCTCAACGCAAAGTTCGGATAAGCACATGTATGGTTACAGATGAATCATAGAGCATGAAGGATATGACCATATATAGCGTACACGAAAGCAACACCCCAAATTATGTCTGGTTAGTTCTGTCATCTTTTCAACAACTTTTAAATTGAACTATGATGGCTAAAAATGTGCATTTACATTTGCATCATTTTGTCCACATACTTTGTAAATGGTTGCAGCGAAACACAGATTTTATTGTTTTACCTGAGAGTTAAGAATCCTGTCTCTCACAGGTCTGTAGCTGCCTGCTTCCCTCCAAGCTCTGGTGGCATTTTAGATCTTTTTATAAATTACTCCCTTATAACTGAAAAAAAAGACACATTATTTCATCTACATTACATTTATTAATTTAGCTAATGCTTTTCTCCAAACTAACTGACAGTGTTATGCTACCTATAATTAGTTATCCTTTAATATAAAACAGCAATTTTTACTGCAGAAATTCAGGGTACTGATCTTGCTCCTGAGTACTACAACAGGAAGTGAGATCCAAACCTGCAACCTTGAGGTCTATAGGCAGTGGCTCCAACCGCAACACTTTCTGCTGCCCAATCAGCTGATATTATCCTAGTGAGATGTTTTTTGGCTTGTGTTGTTGAATTCTGGGAGAAAAGTCCTGTCTTGTTCAGTGAATTATTGCATCTCTGATAAAGGTTGCTGTGGACAAGCTGAGACACGCATTCCTCCTCATCATCATCTGCAGAGCGTCTCTGAGAGCCAGTCCCAGTGTATTGTAATAAGTTCCCTACCTCGACAGACACACATTGGATACATAAAAAAACATCAAACATTTACGACACTAGGTCTTTATGGTAGAAAGTGTTTGCATGGATCTTCTGTCACGAGGGCGTCACGCAGCTGCGCAAACAAACGCAGGTCTCAGTGCTCAGTCCAGATTTATGTCTTATGCTTATATTACACACAGGCTCCTTAACTTGAAATTGAGACTGGAAATTGAATCATAACTTGTTTTTTTGTAACTGCAAAGTCAGTTATACTGCAAAGCCCCGATCAGTAAAAGGTTAATGATAGAAACATCTCTCAATTCATTCACCAGTTGGGTTTTGCAAAAATCTTGAATATAGCTTTAATTTACAAAAATACTCTGCAAGATATTGCTTTTAACTTAGAACTGTAAACAGTATGGAAGTGAGTTAAATTAAGGCAGCCACAAACTGCTATTCAGTTGACATACTTTTTACCGACTTACATTGGCTTGGACGGTAAATACAAGGCAGGTTTACTCCTTGAGAAGCAGAAATTTCAGAAAATAGAAGTGAAGAAAATGTCATGAATGATAACTGATTGTAAATGATTGCATCTTTGAAAATTCACAACCTGAGGAGTCAGTGTATATTTCGCCCTAACTCCACGTTTAGGACAGTTCATACTCATTCGTGTTCTGGTTTAGCTAACTTAATCACCTGGATGTTTAATGGCATTTTTAATTGATTACACTCTAGAAACTTTTTAGAAGTAAAAGAGGGTACCAAATAACAAAGCAAAGTTTAAACACTTTTCAATCCAGATATTGTAAATCAGCTTCTGTTTTTTCCTGTAAGGTACGCAGATACTGTACTCTTAAATTGCTGTGTGCTTTACAAATGTGTAATCAATAAAAACAACTGTAATAGTGGATCTCCATCATATTAAGAGTGTGGATGAGGATTAACGTACACTGCAGTAAGGAACCTCTCAGGCCTGAGCGATTCTCCTTCTAAAAATAAAACCACTTAAGAGTCGAGAACATAAGGGGAGGAATACATCCTA
Organism: Arapaima gigas; assembly: GCA_900497675.1. Taxonomy (NCBI): domain Eukaryota; kingdom Metazoa; phylum Chordata; class Actinopteri; order Osteoglossiformes; family Osteoglossidae; genus Arapaima; species Arapaima gigas. The sequence goes on along the minus strand of UFQX01000094.1, from coordinate 155,753 downwards.
CATTTCTTTTGTACTGAGCAAGTGAACACTGAATTAATTAGAAATGTTAGATTGCCACTTGGGGACCCTTTTAAGAATAACATTTTCCTAAAGTAGGAAAATGAGTCACAGTGGAGAAGGAGACAACACATGGAAGAAACGATTTAAACTCACTTACAAAAAATAAATTATAATAAAAAGCATTTTCATTCTGAACCCTTTTAAGTGGTTTGGCTTCTGTTGAACTTCATCTCTGTCAACTGGCAAGATCCTTGTTTGAAATTACCTTCATAACAAAAAGGTGGTAACAATCAGAAAACCAAGAGATATGATGTAAAATTCAAAGTACTTCAAATAATGATGACATTAAATAAACCATCTGGTGAAAACAACTGGAACATGAAGCTATGGGTGTGGTGTCCATTTTGGGCTTATTGTTACAATACAGCCCAAACAGATGCGGAAGTGGGAATGTCCATGCAGTGCACACGGGAGTGACATCACACACTACGCTCATGCCCATGTTTGCATGTTAGCATGATGAGGACTATTGGAGCATATCACTGACATGTGTCACATTTACAAGACCTGATGGTGTTTGTTTATATTTAAACAGTGAGGGCTGCTGGGTAATGAGGGGCTGAACAGGCAGACCTGGAGGCAGGTATCTGAACCTGTGCATCATGTTTCTGTGTCACACACATTACCAACTAATACTAAAATTAATGCAATTAAATTAATGTCCACTAATATTTATATTCCACAAGTAAAAAAAAAAATATTTAGCTTACATAATAAATTACTGAAAAAATAAACAACTTTTCTGGCCTCTTCTGGCCACCACATCCATGGCCAACCTGCTTTGGATTAATCATTATTTTTGAAACACTTTCATTGAAGGGGGCTTACAGCATTGGGCTTGTATCAAGATTGAATTGCTTTCACACACGCACACAAGCACATACAGAACAGAGCACATCAGATTACAGTGTTACATTACATTATTAAAATTTTTTAGTCATTTATCTTAAAGTGACTTACAGTGTGAGGTCTGCATACTAAGCTACTTACACTGATATACTCTTTTACGGAGCTGAGTCATTTTAGTTCAGGGTAAGCACCTTGCACCTTCAAGGGTCCTACTGCATGAGATGGGTTTTGAACCCAAGTCTTTTTACTGTGAGATAATAAGTCTAAGCAGCACAGTGACTATTAAGTGAGTTCAGGACCTTAGACAGCAACCCATGTCGCCATCACAGGAGATGTGCAGTGTTTTGCATGCTAAACAGTTGTTCACCTGCTCCCCATCTCTCTGCCCACCTGGACAGAGCTGCATACACATGCGCGCGCACACACACACACACACACACACACCGTGTGAAAATTCTGTCGTGTGGTTTTATCCCAGCAGCCTCTTGGACATCAATGGAGTTCAGTTTACTTTAGCCTGCAGTTGGGGGTCCTGCTGTTGAACTGCTGTCGTGTTCACATCTTGGCATCCACCCACACACGGGGGGCTGCCATTCTGCAATAAATATGTTTAATTCTGCCAAGTGCCTGGTTACCATCTGTGAGTTAAACTTAAAATACACAGACAAACATGGATGCCATGATGTGAAGAGGCTTATCTACAGGGAAGGTCATAATGTTTTAACTCTCTGGTCAGCTACACAAATACAAACAAGTGCAGTTTGGGATCTATCTGTCTATTTCCACTTATGTGCATCCATTGATTGACCAATCAATCAATCCATCCATCTATGTATGTATGCATGTATGTATGTATGTATGTATGTATGTCCATCCTGCCCTATTTGAAGAACATACACCTCACAAGACTATGACTGACGTTCTAAACAAGATGCAGAAACTGGCTGGAGTGACTTGGCATCTATCTGAATTTTTTCTCATTACAAGAGAACAAGGGAGAGCATTCCAGAGAAGCATCCCAGTCGATGCTCAAGAACTTTCTGTGTGCACTGTCCTTGAACATTACCTATGTGAGAGGTCATTATTTTATCTCCGTCCTACTGCTTGTGCTAAATGGCGTAACCTCGTTCCTTAGGGGAGTGGCCTCATGCTGATGCGTGCGCCCTTCACCCTGCTTGTCCCAGATTCCCCTCACATGAGACATGTGCGAGTGTGTTTTTAAATAACACAGGAACACACATCAACACTACACAGCAGATATGTTAATATTTTAAATGATACCGACATAAAGCTGCAAGAATGTTCCCTGGTTTATGACCTCAGAAGGTTCTGCCTGATGTCTGGCACAGCTGGGCAGTCACTTGCACGGAAGCCCTTTGGGTTCCAATTCCGCTGATCCATAAAACTAATTATTACTCTACATCAACATCGAGGGGTTAAACGCGATCACGTTCCTCTCTGACTCACTTCACTTGCCAAACTGAGTCCACCGACTACTTCACTTTCCTGTTTAAAGTGTCATTTGGGCTCCTTTACACACGAACAGCTCATGGAGTTTGAGCCCAAGTACAGTCAGCATGAAGGAGTGCACAGATGGCTATTGTGGTTCATGCTATTGCACTTATTTTGCCACATTGTTGACAGAACAAACTTTGATGGTGGAAACCTGCTGTGTCACAAATGGACTGTTCCTGTTCATAATCCAGCTCGTGGTTCCTGTTCATGTTCTACTGCGTCCACACGTCTGGTACGTTCAGGCTTGATGGCTCTGTGGTGTTCTGATGATGGGCCTTTGCAGTTGTCACCGACACATACTCCACTGCCAGCAAAGTGGTACTTCACCGCAGGTTAGTTCAAAGATTACACTCAAGGATTTGTATGCTATCCTCCACATGTACATTTATTCATGTAGCTACCACTTTTCTCCAAATTGACAAAAAGAGTTAAGCTACTTACAGTGATATACACATTTATACAAGGTCGTTTTTCTGTATTAATTCAGGGCAAGTACCTTGATCAGGGGTACTACAGCAGGAGGTAGGATTCAAACCTACATGCTTAGTTTCTGTTCTTAATTGTTGTTTATTGGCTCAAAGGGTAATCACAGGTCAAATACTCTCCACCACAGACAGCACACAGAAATTCTAGCAGAGATAAGTGAAGAGAATGAAATTATAAATGTATAAGTAAACTGAAAATCCTCTGTATTACAAAGAGGTTACAGTTAATTTTTAGAGATCACAGGGTTTTCTGTGTGTTCGTTGTGTCGATGCCTTAATCGTAAAGAGAAGCCAGTAGTACCTAACATCTGTAATGAGTGAAACCCATCAGGTCTTCACGCAAGGTTTCTCACTGCACATCTTAGCACTCAAAGCTCCCAGGTTCAAATTCCACCTCCTACTGTAGTACTTTTGATTACCCTGAGTTGATCCTTACACATCGTTGTAGAGAAGAAGCTTAAGCTAAATGAATAAATGTAAAATGTAGGGCTGGTCTGACCGCCATCCGGCCCCTGTGTCTGTCACCACACTTAGCAGAACAGGGGACCTTCCAGCAATCATTAAAGCCATGGTGCTGCTCTGTGCTCATCCTCCATTCCGTCACGGTGGGACATTATTAAGACTAATTACCCCACCCGTGTATGAGTTCACAGGGCCGTTTCCTTGCGCGGGCAAGCAGCATCGGCTCCTCTGCAGTGACATGACAATAACCTGTCACTCAGAACCCGACGACATTCCTGCAAAGAGCCCTGGTGCCGTGTGCTGCCTCATCCCCAAACGCTGCGTACTTCACATCCACAATGCTGCCGAGCAGGTAATTACCACAGGAAGTTATAAAAAGATAAAAGTCAAGTATAGGTATGAGAACATGAAAGTAAAGCAGCTTTTTAATTTTGCAAGCGAAAAAGTAAGTAAGTACAGGAGTTAAACTGGCACAAGTGGCTTTCAAACAAATCACCGGCAGCTTCCACAGTCACAGAGCAGTTTGCGTGACGCGTGTGAAAAACACTGATTTGGCCTGAATATTTGATTTCTGCCAAGTTTTTCTGCCAGCGCTAACCATGTGCACCAGTTCTCCACGCGAATGGCCTTTGCAGGCCCCAGTCTCTGGATGCGCTCACAATTTTTATTTCATATTTAATTCAAAATAAGCATTCTAATCCATTGTCGTGCTGGGCATTGTAATTACTGCAGACAATTATGAAACAACAGCATTATGCACGGCATGGTAATTGCATTATGCATATGTATGGTAATCCCGTACCTGGCAAAAAGATTGAACAAATGAGTCTAAAAGCCCTGAAAGATTTAAGCCACATGTCAGCTGACTGCTGTCTGCGTTTGGGGGCCTGACAGAAGTTGAAAAGAGTCTTTAATGTCTTGCTGGTTATAAGACAAGCTGTTTGGTGCCAAACATGTCTGGTTGGTACAGAGGGTAAAAACTGCTGGCTTCTCTGTAAGAAAATAATGCATTGATACAATGACAGCATACAAACCCTTGTGAATAATAACAACAGACTAGCTCCTTGTGTTACAGACCATTTCCAGTTTACTTATTTATTTTTAACTGCATTTTCTTTACCGTACAAAAAAAAAATCTTTGTTTAGAAAAGAGTGTGCATTGTGTTTACGCCTCATGTCTAGTGTTCCTGGATTTTGTTGAACGGCACTGTACACATTTATGAGATTAATGAAATAAAAATCTGAACTGAACAGGATTTCGTGTTTGTGGTTTTATTTTCAGTCATTTTAAATTATTTTAGTTTTCTTATAGCTCAAAGTTTATGAAAAGCCTACCTTTTTTTACTGTTTTAACAATTTCCTAGATTTCTAGGTACCATACCAACTATAGAAGTTCGCTTTTACTGGCTGTGACTTAATGTTAAATGTGACTTCAGAAGTACAAACAAGATGCGTTGCAAACAGATTTCTGGTCCCAGTTGTGTTTTTTTGTGAGGAGCCAGTGTATTAATAATCATGGCACAAAAGTCTGCCTTGCATTTGACCACCAGCACTTTTTTGTTCTATACAAAGTGACCCTAATTAAAAAGAGCGATCGCCGTGCTGCTCTGTAATGGAATTATTGAAGAGCGCTGCGTTTCCTTATCCGATCTGCTGCAGCTCCATTCTGATTCATTAGGCTGCATTATATTCCATTAGCTGGCGAGTGATATTTACTCTGGGAGTGTGTGGGCCAAGCGCAGCCAGGGGAGCCGGCAATTATCCTGCGGCGTGGCCCAACCTGATTATCAGCAGTCTCACGAACAGACACACAGCAGCTCGACTGTGCAAAACAAACCGGTACAAAGCACAGAGAGATGCTGGGGGTTTCGACATTTTGGAGGTACGAGTCCTGTGTGTGTGTGTGTGTGTGTGTGTGTGTGTGTGTGTTTGCACCTCAACACATACCTCAACACATACCTCAACATGTGTCTGTTCAGTACATCCCATGCTCCTCAAATTTGGTTTACACTCCAGGTTTGCACGAGTAAACACACCAGTGTGATCCAGGTGATTAATAAACCTCAACAGATCTGGCAGATGTTAAAGAAAGTTAAAAAAAAAAAACCCTTCGCAGTAGTGGGGTGGCAATGTGGCCAACCTTAGTGCAACTGCACAGTCCAAAGAGATTTATTACAGAAAATTATGACATTTATTTGTTTGATGCTTCTCCTCAGAGTGACATACAGTGATTCACTTACTTATACACTTACACCTGGCTAATTTCTACTCTTTCAAGTCAGGATAAGTGCCTTGATCAAAGGTACTGCAGCATAGGGCAGGGATTTGAAACCTGGAGCTAATGTATGTTGACACCTTTAACCACTATGCCAGAATCTGTCCCCAAAACATATTACAAACACATACAGAGAACAGAGCCTCCCAGCTCATCAAGGTTAGATGCTACTCCTCTACAATTATAACATCTCACAGAATAGCATGTCATGTAACAAAAATATGATAGCTAGATAGATAGATAACCGGCTGAAAATAAAGGGAATTTAGGTGGTTGTTTGGATAGTTTTGACTGATGTCTCGAACAACTTAAGCTAAGTTTGATCATCAACCACCAGCCTGAACTCAGCCTACTTATCTTGGAGGTCCATGCACTTGAGTTCACAGAAAGGCAATAATTATTACTAAAAATGTGATAGTCTACACTGTAGCTCTGTGAGTTTTTTTCCATAAGAAATTATTGTAATTTGACCCCTATATCCCCATACCCCCGGCCAACTGGTGTGACTCCACAGACGCATTTAGTACTGCAAAGCAAACCTTTATTAAATAGTATGTTTCTGTGTACGACTTGAAGGGCAATAGTCGGCTGGTTCCACCCTGTGTTGCACTGGAGACTATGGCCCTGATACAGGCCTGATAGCTTAATGATGGTTGTGGGATAATGGTCTGTTGTCATAATGAATAAACTCCTATGATTTGGTTTTTTGTATATACTCTTCTGCATCTTAACAGCTCTAAACATAGATTGTGAACATAGATTACACAGTGGAGAAATGGAAGCAATGATGAACTTAAACATGGTTATGGGGGAGTCAGCAATGCCATCAGCTGATAAATTTGAATAATAAAAACTTGCCTTCAGAGGTAAAAGCCAAAACAAAATGAGAGACAGATTTCACAGTTTCGTTTTCCCCTAATCATGGAGATGATGCCGAGATGCTGAAAAAGGAGTGTGGACTGATGGGTTTGAATTCATGAATGATTTTTGTGGTCCTCACAGCTCCTCTTCTCTCTGAAGGTCAGAGATCTCAAGACATGCAGGTCTATCTGTCTCCCTGTCTGTCAATCAAGATTGACATCAATACATCAAGATCAGCGATTTGACACTAAAATGTGGAGACTGAAGATGAAACGTAACCTCATGATCTCGAGCAGGAACATCTCCACAGCTCCAGAGTGCAGATCCAAAAGGCACCGTCATGTGTAAACTTATCCTGTTGGCAGATCAGCTCGAATTAATAATTTGGTGTTGGTGCATGGTGTGTGTTTGGAACAGAGCTCAGGTCTTAACACTGGTTGGCATAGAAATATCCAGGGGGGCATGGGACGGGATGAAGCACATGAAAGGAATCACAGGGTTTAATGGCAATGGGTCAAGGTCAAACTAACAGCTCCCTGGAGATGGGGAGGGGGGAAGCACTTTTCCATTGTAAAACCAATGCTGGTGACAACTGGAGTGTAGATGGCACGACAGCATGGTGTTACACCAAAGTCTTCCATGGTAGCATCATGTGTACACTACTTCTTACAGATGAGAGAGAGGAGTGCGGTTTGACTCAGATGGTCATATTTAACAGGCACACAAAAACACACAGAAGAATTGAGGGAGGAGAAGAATGAGGGTCTTAATGGCTCTCTGTGTCTCATGGGGACCACTGATGTTAATGTTTCCACCCAATCACTACCCTCTGCTGCCACTGGACTGGCCTTCAGACTCACTTGAGCCTTAATTATTTCATTGTGATAGAATAAAGGCACCCTGATTTAAAAAAAAAAAGCTAATAAAGCAGCTAAGTAAAGAAAGGGACAGATCTGCGAATGAAAGGTTCTCAATAGACATTCTCAAGAACGTCATGATGGACCTTGGAAGACACAAACACCCCAGCTACTCATCACACGAACGTGATGTATCTGCAAAAGGGAGGAATCCAGCAGAAAGTACCTGTGGGGAACCAATCAGGAGAGCCGCCCATGTCCAAAGTGATCTGCTTCAAGGCCCCAAGACGGCCCTTGGAGGTGTCATGCAGGTTCTGGTCCAAGCTGTTTGTTTCACATATCACTGGAGCCACCCCCTGCCCTCTGTCCACTGACCACTGTCCCTTGGCAATGGCAACCTGTCCAATGTTCCCTGCCTACTGCTCACTGTCTCATGCCAATGGCCCACTGCCCAGTGCACCATGCACATTGCCTACTACCCATCTTTTTATAGCTCAGCTCCACTTTTATTGACATTGATTTGCAGTGTCTTTTTCAAGATGCAATGTACAAATATGTAACAGGGGCAGCAAGTGCTGCAGTAGTTAGAAGTGCTGGCACTCAAAGGACCCAGGTTTGAATCCCACCTTTTGCTATAGTACCCTTGACCCTTGAACTTATATACGTACTTACAAGTATAAATCACAAAATATTTTAGTGAATTGCATTCCACAGATGCCCTCAAACATAGAGATATAGCAGTATTTTTACTTCACATTAATAAAAATAGTAAAAATACCACAATCACTGAATCCTGATTTTTTACCAGTGCTGCATTCATACTATGGTAAAAAGTACAGATCCCTTTTCTTGATGACATTTTCTGCAGTGTTGCTGTATGTGTCGGGATGAGCGCTCATCCTCTGCAGCAGATGCATTCGCCAACAAGAGCTGCATCTCTATCCAAAATCAGATTGAATCGGTGTGACTCTGCGGCAGATGCTCCCACCTCCCAGGGGATGAGCGAATTGATTCAGCTGCTACTCAGAGGTTTACGTGGGAATTAAAAGGTGTCTCCGACATGCAAGAACCCTATAGGAGACATATGGCATTTTGCACACTTAATTGCTTATATTCTCATGGTTGCAAAAAGATCTGACTTAAATATTTAAAAAGTGAGTCATCAGGTATAGTAACAGTAGCAGTTTTTTAAAACCAGCCAATTCACAGTTTTTAATTTATCAGTCCGCAAAATGTAGAACAGCTTTTTGGAGATAATCTAACTAATTCTACTTTATTTGTTATTAAAGGACACTAATAACTCATTGGCAGTTCTGGAAATGGAGCCCCCGGGAGAGGCCAGAGTAGCAGTACAACACTTTGCGTGTGTGTGTGTTTGTCCTTCACTACAAATACCACAAAACGTCCACCTCTGCACCCCCAGCAGACAGCAGTTCATTGATCAGTCGAAGTCCCGTGGTGCACTGTCCATCATTACAGCTGCTAACGCTCAATCGAGAGCTGCACAGACCATCTGCAGTGGTTTCAATGGGAAATGCGTGCCACCAAGTCAGACATACATAAATATATTCATACACAAATACATTAATGAATGGGGGGTGGGGTGAGAGAGGGAGAGAGCTGGAAATTAATAGTAATTTATGCAAATCAATGATTCATGCATTATGATTGAGACAAGTGTGTGAGAGACATGGAGCGGTGCGAGACCTGTAGCTTCATAAGCAGACAGGACAGGAAAGGAGGGGCTTTTGGGGGGTTACATAAGAGATTATGCAACAGGATGGAGAGGGGGGAAAGGAGTTCAGAAACAGATGCCTTGGGGTAGAGAAGAGGACCCCTTGACGACAGACAAGATCCTTGAATGGGGCCATGAAAGAGAAGCCATGTGATCCCCAGCGAACCCAAAAACACTCTCCTGCAGATGTAATGGCATGGTGTAATTTCCAGTGTGATCACCATCAGATCCCCTAAAGGTGTCATGCAGCAGTCTCTGTCCTGGTATGGACATACACCCAACACACACACACACACACACACACACACACACACATACATACAAACAAGAAGGAGGAGGAAGAAATGTTGAAGGAAACATTTTGCCAGCCCAGCAAGACATGACCCAAAGTCTGCCTTTGACCTCTGTGTCACCATCTACTGACAGAAGCCGTCTATCTATCTATAAACAGGTGTCTGGGAGAGTGAATAGGATAAATTAATGTCATGTTTGAAGACCATAACTTTGACGCTGCAGACTAACAAAGATGACATCCAATGAGAAGTTTGATGTTCCATCCACAGCTTTCACAAGTGAGTCATTAAGATGATATATTTATAATGATCCAGTTAAAATATGCAGTAATTTCCCACAGTCTCCTGGCTGTATTTCAAATATCCTCACTTTTATTACATTCCTTTGCACTTTACGTTTTTAGGCATATCCCTCATCTTCTGTTCGCATCGCCTCTATAAGGTGGAACTGGGCAGTGATTAAAGTACAAGTAATACATATTTCATATTCCAGATAGTTCACTTCAACATTTCATACTTTGTGTGTCCCATCTTGTTGTCCATCTGCCTGCATGTGGGGCTACTGCTTTCAAACCCCACAAACTCCTTACATTGAAAAATGTGGAACCCACAATGGTACAACACACCCTGACGGACAGAATTGTTAAGGTCTTTCAGCTGATCACTGGCAACCTCTTTTCTGTGTCATGCACTTTATGTTTTTGTATCTGATGGAAAAAACTTGCGAATCAAAAGAAAAAGTGCTAAATGGATCAATGCAATGATATATACATATTTTTAAAACCCATTATTAAAGTAGTATTAAATGCAATACTACTTTAAGCAACCACACCGCAACAAAGTGTTCACTGACAGAACTGATATCGCAACACTTATTGGTTAATTACTGGTTAATCGGTGGTTGTTTGGTGGTTAAAACTCTCAAGTGTCAAAATCACTTTCCTACGGCTGATGATAATTAGAATTTGAGCAATTAACAGTTTGACTAACAGTTTTACTAAAGCTGATGGTGAGTATTCGGATCCCCGAGTATTCGGAGAGAAGACACTCTAACATGTAAAAAGGCCCGCACATGCAGGCTCAGAGATGCAAATCTGTGTTGAAACTGCAGGTCTCTGTGTCATCTCTGTCCCTGAGGGACAACCACATCAGAGCAGACACCTTTCTCTACTCCTATATGCAATTTCATGGTTCTAAATGGTACTTATTTAACATTTTTGACAGCAAGAATGATTGTTAATGGCTAACTCGACGCACACAGAGGTGAACATCAGCAGATGGAGAGAGAGGGTTATGGAGACATATATAGCGATATAGCGTGTATGTTAGGTGACCTGATCCAATAACCACAACAATGAGATTCCCGACTCCCCCGAAGTCCCTCAGAAGGCCCGCTCTCCCCTGGAGGAGGCGCTCAGAAGCTAAGCCCATTTGCACCCATTTTATTCTTCCCACATTACACAAAAACCGCTTTAGTACACGATAACAAACAAATGGGATGCTTCCGGCTCAAGAAATGTAATAATTTAATGCGGTGCCCCCAGTAGAGGACTGCGGAGGAGGATGAGCCGGAGTGGGGAGGGTGGCTAATCTGTGCCATTTCCTGGTTCAGGCCGTGATTTCACTGTAGCATGTGGTAACAAGCAGGATAAACACCCTGTAGAGGAAATACCCTCTTATTGAGTGCTGTCATTAACTACTTGTCCCAGTCAGGTGTGCAGTGATTTGGAGTCTATCCAAAAAGCACACTGTGATATATGGCACAAACAGGAAGAATCACTAGTCCATTGCAGGATAGCCACACACACACACTGCAGGTAATTTAGAGTCACCAACTGAAATCAAACATATATCTTTAGACTGTGGGAGAACATGGAAACTCAACACAAGCTTAGTTGGATTGAACCAATGTCCAAGCAGCCCAATTGCAGAGAGAAAGAACTGTGGCAATGCACAAAAACGCATAGTGAGAAATTACACACGATCACAAAAAAGAGCACATTCATGGATACAGGCGTATAACGGGTGGCATGACTATCATACCAGTGTCTCAGAACAGGAGTAACTGGAGGACAAGGAGTAGCTACAACTGTTGATGTCAACAGCGAATCGGCATAGAGTGTGTATATGGAAGCAAAGGTCCTTTGAGATGCTCCTCAGCTGCATTTCCATATGAAAGGACTTGCGTGAGTTTGGCTGTCTGTGGGGTGCTCTGGAAATCATAATATCAATCACAGCGAATGCCTTTTGTGATACTTCACAATGTATCAGTGAAGATGGGAGATCAAGTGATGAATAGGGTGGAAATAGCAGGCTGTGTATGAGATAAAATCGTTTGATCTCGCCGTCAGTGTGTGTGGCCAACCGGCTGGTGTTCACACAGAGATGCAGCTTGTACTGAATGACAAATTGTCAACGATCAGAGGTCAGTGTGTGTCAGGTGATTGCTGTATGTGAAATGAGCAATGTGGAAGCCACTTACATACTTCATTACATTTATTTGACTTTTCTCTTAAGCAGCTTACAGTGGTTGCTGTTACACTGCTTCATGCATGGCATTACAGTGCATCAGGTAAGGGTTTATCAAAGATACTACAGCAAGAGGAGGGATTGAAAGGCAGGTCCCAATGACTACTACGACAGCTACTGCCCACATGAAGAACTTTACAAGTACGTCCTTATAATTTAACTTCCTTCTAAAAACACATGTTTATTTTGAAGTTAAGTGGGTTGATGTTTGAGTTCTGTTAACAAAGCAAGTTCGGCCAACAGTGTCACAGGGAACACAAGGTCTCTCAGGGTGCCAAACACCATTGTGGCAGATATCATCTTCAGCGTTGTGTTCATGATAACCTGCAGCACGTCAAAAGTTGTGTTAAACTGCAATAAACGGCAAACTGCTTCAAGGGGTAGGGGAGCCGTATCCTCTGGAGACCCAGTTGTCATTCCCACATGTCCCTCATGCCTTCCTTCATCAGAGCATAAATCTAATTACTCCTCTTCTGGAAAAAAGCACAAATGTAGGTTAGATCCTATTTTAGGTGTGGTGTTGATGGCGCCCCTTCCCACGTGAAGAATTAATCAGACAATCTACAGAACATAACTGCTAGAAAGACAGACATTTTGATTCTGATCTGTGTTATCTCTGTGTGAAATGTATTCCTTTGTTGCGATGGCTCTCTACCTGCAGGAACCCCACAGACCGCATGGCTTTGGTGTGTTGTGCTACAACTCCAAGACGAGTCTAAGTACACGAGTCCAAATGACAAGGCAAATAAGACTTTTAATGACAAGGAGAAATAATGAGTTGCTGTTGTGACCCTCTAGGGAGGGTGGAGTGAAAGAAGTTGCTGTCACGCAAGCGGGAGATCTCAATCTGAATGGCTGGCGTGCAGTCAGATCCATGCAGTCCTGCTTTGTGCAGAAACAGCGATGCTTTAGGGGGAATGCCAGAAGCCTGTCTACTGGAGACCGAGCCAATCTCTCTCTCTCCCTACATTGTTCCACCTCCCTGTGTGTTTTGGGGCATGGGAATGGAACTCGTACCTTTATGGTTTCTCTATGAGCAAGCCTGTTAGCCTTTCAGTCAGCCCGGGGATGACAAGTGTTCCCTGTGCAAACCAGCTACTTATTGGCTCACTTTGATATCACATTTGTTCCCCGTAAAGTAAAGAGCATGAGCAGTGAGACAGAAACAGCTGTATTATTTATGTGATCTGATTCCTAATTGAGCAAAGCAAAGACAAAACACACAGAATCCACAGAACAATTTTCATAACCAAGGATTATGAGACACTGAAGGCGACAGGCAGTAGGCCTCAGGAGAAGAACAGTGTTGTACCCACAAGAAATACTTTTGAACAAAATTGCACCAGCAAAAAAATTCATCCATCTTCACTCATCCAGAGTAGGGTCATAGCGGTCCAAAGTCCATTCCAAAAGCAATGGGCAGTAGGTTATGAAACTGAACCTGGATAGGATTCCAGGGAGGCCACACACAGCTTTTCACACCCTATGGCAATTTAGAATGACCAAGTAAAATGAAACATGTGTTTGGACTGGGAGGGAACCCGAGTACATGAAGAAAACATGCATAGACACATGAGGAACATACAAACTCCACACAGACTGAGGTGGATTCAAATTCATGACCAACCAGACCAGGTACAGGCAACAGCGCTACTTGCTGAGCCACCATGTCACTCTTTCTAGTAAAAGATTCTACAGAAAAAAAAACAACCATTGTTATTATTATTGTTAAAAGATGACTTACAGTGTGAGGTTTGTACTACTTGCAATAATTTACCCATTTTAACAACAAGGTAATTTTTACTGCATTCATTTAAGATAAGTACCTTGTTTGATGGCACTACAGCAGGAGGTGAAAAATGAAATAGGAAACTTCTAACTACATGAGTACTGCTCTAACCACAGATACACCTAATGCATATTAGAGAACCACAACTGTCAGGAATTAATTTGATTCATCCACTGTAATGTCCTTGCAATGATATTTACCAGCAATCTGATTTTCTGGGATGGATTCCGCTGCAGAAATGTATATTCAGCCATTTTTGGTGTACTGCAGGAAATGTACTGTACACATGTATGTATGATGCTCACTTGCTAACTGCAAGAATTAAATGCATCCCTGTAAGTCACTTTATAAGTGAATGGTTCCACCCACCATGGTAAACTCCCAACTAGGTGATGTTTTCCACCACCCCTTACCTCTACTCCCAGTGGCAAGATGGATATTGATTGGGCTACATCGCCGACAGACAGTTTAATTCATTAAATGCTTTCTGTCTTTGCCCTTCAGGTTGGCTCTGTTATGTAAGTGGTGGCATTGTGAGGAGGGGGGTGCGTTTACAGGACTCGGCTACAAAGAACAACATTTCAATATGCAAATGCCGCTCCTTTGGGCAATGTGGAATGGTGCCTGTGCAAATGTTCATGCCTATGATTTACAAAGTTGATGACTTGTGCTTCCTTCCACCAAAGTAGAAACACCTGGTGACCGATGAGGTGAATGTCCTCGACGGACCATCGATCCTGATCTCAACTGCAGTCTCCTCCGAGCTGCAGGGTTTAGTTATTATCCACCTGTGTTATTTATACCAGCCACGCCTGCATCTTGGCAAGGAGATTCACATGAGATTAACAGGAAAGAGGGGAAGAAAGAGAGGTCAGAGGAAAGAGATGGGAGGCAATGAGACCTCCATGGTTTTCCATGTGCCACCACTATATTTACGCATAATCCCATAATGCGTGCATCATGCTTGACGTCGTTTCTGGGCCATTCTACTCATGTCAACTGAATGTTCTTCACTGTGTAAGAAAATTCACACAGTGAAGAATGTGTGACTGAGATGCAAATGTATACGTGAGGTAATTTGTTTCACTCTCACTTGTAATAAACAGGGGAAATAAAGATGTCTCATGGACTTATGCCTAGAAGGCTAAACCTCTGTAACTAGGCCAAACCATCCAGATATAAAAAAAATTGTGTATGAATGAATTCTCAGACCATTTCAATCCCTTCCACATCAATGACAAACACCATGACAGCAGATACACAAAAGCTAGGAGGGACTAGATGGACACTGAACACTGTTGCATCTCACACACAAGAACTATGTAGCTACCAGTGGAAAGGTGGATGGGGGGGGGGTGTAATGGTTGGAGCTGTTGCCTTTCATTCTATAGCTGTAGGTTTAAATTCAATTTCCTGCTGCAATGCCTTTTGTCAAGGTATTTACCCTGAATTGACACATTAAAAATTACGCAGATTTATAAACAAGTAAATTGTTATACATAGTGGCTCAATGTATAAATGTAACATTGCAATTAAACATCACGATGTACAGAGAAATATTATCAGGAGTACACTGTACCACATTTCAGAAGAACTTTTACACTCTAAAAGGCCCTCAAAATATGTTTTCTCGCCAACATGAAACATATCAAAGAGCTGCAAACCTCAGCACCACGTACACGACAATACTGTCATCATCTTATATGATTTTCTCTCACTGAACATCTCTGGCAAAGTCCAGTTCTCATTAGTTCACTTGGTCAACCATTAATGGGACATCTCTCAAAAGGCTTATTCTCAATGTGCTGAATTTCAGTCTCATAACGATGTCTCTCATCAGGACATCTCTCAAAAGGCTGTCTGAAAATGCAGTTTCCCAAAGGGCTGTCCCTCAGTGGACCATCTATCAGTGGGCCACCTCTCAGTGGGTTACTTCTCAATGAACCATCTCTCATGGATTTGTCTGTAAATGTTGAACATGTAAAGGAAGTAAAAAAAGACAGAAAAGCAGGGTGATTATGTCACTTAACTAGCAACAGCAGAGAAAAGAAACCCTGACACAACAGGAGACACATGTTGACTCATTCATTACCACAGTTGTGGACTAACTTTTGTCTTCATCCTACAGCAACATCAGCTCAATGGCAGCTTTCCATCCTCTCTGTTTCTAAGCCATACAGTGAAACTGTGACCTTATGTGTACTGTTTTGTTTTATCAGCATTAAGGTCTGATGTTCTGTGTAGATCGGCTGCATGTTTCTTTGCTGTCACATGGTGCATAAGCCAAAGAAATCCAAATTCTATCCAGCAACTTAATTCAGTTGATTTAGGTAAAACACAGAGATTTTTTCACACTCATGGTTTGGTTGCAAACAGGAAGTTTTAACAGCATTTTTAGTAACTGTAATAAACACGCATTAGAGCAATTAAATGAGACACAAATAAGAGGATGGGTATTTATGTTCCACCTTAATGAGTATCAACATTTAATTACATTTCAACACCTCTCTAAAGCTGCACAGAACCATTATTTGCAAGGGAGATCTCAGTGTCGATCACACTTTAGCGTGCAAATAGGAGGCATAATGAGCTGGTTCGCCTGTTCACTGGAACATCTAATAAACATCTAACACGAAACGTGGCCTGTGTGGCTTCTTCTGAAATGCAATAAATAAACACTGCAGCACACAACACTGCTATTACAGGCAAGAAGTAACAACCTCTTTCCAGCAGAATTTCATCCAGTTAAAAATAATAGGAAACAAAAAGTGCCCAAGTGCAGTAGCAGAGATTGAGAGATGGGCTTCTCATCTTGCAAACACAATTAAAACTGTAAGTCTGCTGTTGTTCGTAACTCCAAAATTTCATTTACCACTAATTTATAATTTGTAGAAGCTTAATATACAGATTTTCTTGCATTTATTTACTGATTATCTTCTATAAAGTCATAGTTATTGGAAATATAATATAATATAATATAATAGTCTAAAAATCTGTCATTTCCACAAAGGTATATTCAGTGTTTTCTTACGACAAAGATGTGCAGTGTTTCTTTTCTTGTTAATGATCACGACACTCAAGAACACTGGACACAAGTTGTAAACAATGTGGAGTTGAGTTAAAATAAGGCAGCATTACACTCTTATTGTGTATTGGTATTTTTTACTTCCAGTTCCCAGTTAGCTTAGATGTAAAGCACAGCTCTTTGTTTAAAGAGAAATTTCAGAAAATCAAGATGAGCAATACAAAACACACACATAAGCATAATACATACAGCATAATGCAAACAATATACTACTGAACTCAGAAGTCTGGTCCTTGTATCCCCTTGTGAGAGGAAATGGGCATTTGTCACAACAAACCTGCCATCTGTCTTGCTGGGAGCCCTTCTGTCCTGACTGCTGCAGCCTTTGTCCAGCATTGGTGGTGTAGAGCAATGATACAGCCATTTGCACAAGCAGGGCGTACCACTTCACAGCAGGGCTGCAGAGGCCAGGATGTATTCACAACCACTGGCCAAAGTAGCATCACCTCACAGCTGCTGAAGCAGGTGGTGAATGCAAGCATTCAGTTACTAATAAACACCGGCCTACGAAACGGCACCCCAGCTGCAGACCCAGTCAATGACAGCCTTGCACTTCTGCTGCAGAGAAATGGTACAACATGCCAGCGCTGCCAGAGACATGTGTGACGTCAGTCTGAGCATTGTACGGCTCCGACTCAGGCAGAATTTCGGAGTGAAGTCAAAAATCACAGCACTGCCTGAGTCCCAGTCACATGTGACACTGAAGCTAAAACACAAATGTGAGGTTTGGCGTTTCCCTTTAGTGCTACGTCCTGCTGGGGGTGTAGTGGTACACCTCTCTGGGACCCATCTAAAAGGTGCACTGGGGGTGATGCAAGAGAAACATGTCATGAAGAAGGATCAGCAACAGACCTCCTCAAAAGGTGATAAAGGCCAGAGAGGGACGTCTGGACATAGCGGTCAGAACGCTAAAGCGGTGGAGGTTCGGCACAGATTTTTGTATCTGGATGGATTCAGCCAGCTTCTCAGCTGCTCACCACACACCCACACAGAACCAAGCTGCCGAAGTCTCCCTGCTCTCCCTCCCCCTGTGTATCGCTGCTTATTATATTATTGTCTGCAACTGTGGCACATCTGCTTCTACACCAGTACACATTGAAGGGATGTCTTGGGTCACTGCGATTTTACTACTGCACAGACTATTTGATAAACCTTCTTATTGCAACACCAGCCCAAGGGAAAAGGAGCCGTCTGTGTCCATCACAGCTGAAGGGAGGTCAGATGCAGATGCAGATCTTAATGTCCGATGGATTAACAAAAAAGACAAACATGAACAATGCTTAAACAGAGTGGTGAGCTATATTTCTTGCCTGCAGAACAAGAGATTTAAGTCTGATGAAGAATGAGGAATAAGATGCCAGCTCTCATGACCAGGAGGCTGTGAGAGCATGGTCGAATCCCAAAAACTGTAGGACTTAAGATAATTAAAGTCCAGAGTCAAGGTGCAAAGGAAAGGTAACAGTTACAGTTACATATGAGTTTTTGCACAGAAAAGGCTGTCTGGTGAGGAAAATGTTGATGGTGGGGTGGTTATACATGGTCTAGTACATGATGGTCAGAGGATGTGGAAGGTTTAATTTAACTACTGAACCACTTAACCATAACCCCTCTGTCAGGTGTCACTGTCAGGATGGCAGAGAGTTGCCACAGAGCAAACCCAGCTAAACTAGCACTGTTTTGGCCCTACTATATGGAGCACCACTGGAGGTGATGCAACTGGGATGACATATCCGGCATGGTGTCGGTTCTACCAAGCAGTCACACTCATCGTGCACTGGGATTTGACAGTGGGATCCTCTTTCATGACAAATTGCAATCCCTTAACAATACACATCCAGTGTGTTTACTGAAAGAGCAGTACAACCCAATTTATTTATTCATTTATTTATTTTTTATATTGGAGCATTATTGCATTGAGCTCCTGCATGGCAATCTGCATGTTTTCAGCTGCTCAGTTCAAGAGAAAAACCATGACAGAATGAGTTTATTTGTTCTACAAACCAAAATGTATTAGTCTGTAAAGAGTTCAGAGCTGGGATGTTCTGGAGGCCAGAGAGACCTGGACCATAAGGTTTAGAAAGGATGGGGTGAATGATTGTAACAATTCTTTGAGTCCACACCCAGAGAGTGCCTGCAAAAATTACAAATCAGAGCAGATAAGGATTCTTTCAGAGGTTCCAGAACCCCTAGGCTGCACCCCAGGATGCAGAACCTGGATTTTGAACCCAAAATCTGTAAACGTACATGACGTTTTTGGCTGAAGTCCTTCATTTGAACTGGCCAATTAAAATACTCATCTGTACAAAAATCACCTTTTAAACATATTTGATTTTTAACAGCTCCTAAGCAAAGATATTTTTATTGTACTACTTCTTGCATTTGTTCATGCAGCCCAGAATCACACAGCACAACTTCCTTCACAGTCTCCAGGAAAAAACAGGATTCAACTCTGTTGTTCAAACCCTGGGATCAAACCTCAGTTCTCCTTTGACCCTTGTCTTTCTCTCTATTCCCAGCCAGAATTGAAAACCTTCAGGCTCCACTGTACCATTTCTTTTCCAAATAAACAGTGCATGTCCCACTCTGCTCATGTGCAACCTGGAAAGCCCTCTGCAGTGAGGGCAATAGAGAAGCAGCGTGCCCAGTGAAGGGGAACGTAGAGCTTTACTTTCCTGTTTGTATGATAATGAGCAGGAGTCCCAGAGTTTGCCCTTCCATTAGGTGGTAAAAAACCCTGTTATGAACTGCTATTGTCTTTTGAGGACAACACAACATGTTGCTTTTGGAGGCTAATGAACACAGATCGAAATTTGCGAGCTGAAAGTCAACATGACTATGAGGAATAAAGAGGAGAGGCAGCAGTCAGAGAGTGACAGACCTGGCACCCGCTTTCCTGTAATTACGTTTTTTGGCCTCGACAAAAGCAATTTGTCTCTTTTTTCTGGCAGCTGCAGTAGAAAAACAGCCCAGTATGAAAGTGCACGTCATGATGGACAGTGACATGTGTGTGATGGTTCAAGGGGGCATTTGGAGTGGGGCTATAGGAGGTTCTGACAGACAGGTCCACTGTTCAGTTTTACCACACAACTTCAGTCTGTCTATCTGTCTTTCTGTCTGTCTGTCTACATATGCATTTACTTATCTAACTTTGCTTTTTCCACATATAGGAAAGCAAAAAGTATACAGGTGTACACTTGCTCTCTTTATGCTTACCTACTTTACATTGTGTTTAAATGCGTACATCATAGTGACTGCACACACAGTCTGAAATAAAAAACTGGAAGAATTCCTGACTATGACATTTAAACAACTGTCAGAACTTGTGGATGAGGGTCTAAAAAAGCAGTTTGTTTTCTTTTAAAGATAGGAAGGGAATACATCACAAGTATATACTCTGGTGAATTATGATCTGGTCATGTGAGAAACAAATTGTGAGAACACAGCTGTCTTCCTACAGCCTACTCCAAATTATTAATACAATTTTATGATCCATAAAAAAAAGATTACATTAAAATGGTGTAACTGTTCTAAAAGACTGAACTACTACAGGTTTTAGGTGCATACAGTATAATAACATTAGCAGGACTAATACATGTAAAATGCAAAAAACTGCACTTTGTCGTGTTCACTGATCTCCTACAATAAGTACATTATTATCTTATTAGATAAGTATATTATATACTTAAAAATATATAAAATTATAAATATATAATGTAAATACTAAAAGTAAACAATAAAAAACTGAAGATGCAGTTTCAGCAGTTCTTCATTAAATTAATTATAGGCATTTTGCTGTGAACAGGGTCTTGTCTTCTCTTACTGACTCCAGAGCTGCACAACTAATTTTCTGCAATCATTATTACTAAACCTTATTTAGCTGATGCCTTTGCACAAAGTGACTTGGGTAACCAACTTTACAACTATTTAGCTATTTATACAGCAGGGTAATTTTGTATCAGTTCCAGATAAGTACCTTAGCTTAGGATACCTGTTTGTGTGAAATGCATTAGCTCTAACAACTACGCCCTCTGCAGGCTCAATTTATACAAGTGAGTGTTAAAAATCATGGTTTTACTTGTTGCTGCAAGTGTATTTGAACTCATTATGACAGGGACATCACACATGTTACAGTGAGTGGTGTGGTGGGACATAGAGCAAACCAGTTTAGCGCTGTGTTGGTCATGGGTTCAACAGGGTCCCTGTGTAGCCTGATCTTTGAATGATTCTGTCCTGTCCAAGGTCACAACACCAGGTGTATAAAAGCAGATAATCAACAAACACCATGCTTCACAGCTACACCTCTCACCCCACTGAAGAAATGTCTAGTGAGGGATTGTAGGGGATTGGGGGCATGGTGTGGGCAGAGGGGCATCAGGACAGGGCTCCAGCACATTTATCAGGTCTGAATGAAATACAGAGGCTGAAAAAGAAGCACTGAAAGATACCTGGAGATACTGAACATCACCCTTCAACCGCAACATAGACCAGGTAGGCCTGCTCGCTGAGACAATCCTGAAGGACCAGAGGAGTGGTGTCAGCAAGAGGGTAGGAACAACCTACCGAAAAGCCCATCTCTGCTAACCATGTGTTTAGGGGAGCCCTTTGATGTAGTGCCCCTCGGGATGCTACCAGACAATCCTCTTTGATATAGCATCAGTTAGTCATCAAGGGGGTTTCTCTCTTCCAGCTGAGCTTCTGATCAATGGTACATTTCCTCTCTGGTTCAACTGATAAAATTAGTCATTCAGTTCATAAAGTGGGAAACAGTTCCCAATTCAGATCATTCGAGAAATACACAAACAGAGAAATAAATCAATAGCGCTGAGATCCTTAATACTTTATCCTATTTGGAAGAGAAATGTGTGCATGGAGTTTTTTTTTTTGTCCTTAGTCTGAGTCTGTTCCCCAAACCCACAGAGGCACATGGTTAATTACAAACTTTCAAACAACGGTGTCTTGCAAGGAGTTTCAGTCCTTTATGGCATTAGTAAGTGCAAAATCAGCTTAGAGTCATTTGCACAGTGCAAGTCCAAAGTTTGTGTTCACCTACTTGGATAGTTGAGGACCAGGGTTGGTCTTATGGACTGTTGAATCAAAATGTGAATTGTTTTTGGGGCCAGTTTATGAGTAAGTCATGGTATGAGGTGGCTTTGCTGTTTACAGTCTTGGTGATTTTCACCAAGTCCATGACAATGTCAGCTAGCATGGCCACCATAGCATAGCTCAGTCATACCATTCTATCAGGTTAGTGTTTCATTTTTATCCATAGCTTGATACTAACCTGAAAGTTGTGTAGAAGCAAAATGAAGTACAACTGAACCTAAAATGTTGTCAGTTAGGAAAAAAAACAACAACCGTACTCAAATATTTGACTAAAACTGTAAACTAGGCATGCTACACCAATTTATTCATTTATACAGTTGGATAAAATTTTACTGTGTCACAGGATAAATACAGTAACTTGACCAAGGGTATGATAGAAGCAGTGGAATTCAAATCCCTGATCTTGGACTGCAAGGCAACAAATAGAGCCCCATGCCTCTTGCTGCATGTAAGACCCATTGTTCTCTGCTCTGTTTTAAACATTGTTTGACCAACTGTCATTTTCCCACCTGTTCATTTTTCTTTATTTGTACATTTTGTACAAATAATTATTTGTTATTTTCTAGCAGGCTGCTCTGCCAGCTCCTCTCTGACTCCTGCTGATGTGTGGGGAACTGATGGCAATCCTGCAATCACAGAACCCACTCTGCTGGCCCCAAATAGCATGGTGTAGCATGGCTGGACTGTCACTCTGTCTGAACATGGGGAGGCCATGGAGGGAGTATCTAAACCATCTGCCAAAGTGCAGCCCCGTGGGTGCTGTGGACTTACAACAGACTCGCACTGAGACCAACAATGGTTCAGTTTTCATTGTTGCAGTGATAGAAGCCTCCAGAGTCTGTCCATTAGTCACAGGACAAAATGATGCCAGCACAGCAGACGGGCAAGAAAACAATTAGCCCACATCAGGAGGAAAGAGGAGCAACGTCTCTACTGGACGACCTGCAGCACGTCACAGAGATTCTGGCTGTAAAGGCACTGGCTAGTGATCTTTGCCACCGGATACTGGGCCTGCAGCCAAAGCGTTGGGATTCTGCAGTGATTGCACAACTTGCAAAACATGCTCGACATGTGCAATGAAGCAAGAGCAGCCCTCTTTCCAACTGCTGCCATTACACCATGAACTGCCAACAAGTTTAACTCACTTCTGTAAAACCGATTTGTCCTTATAGACCAGCATTGTCAGATTAGGATTATCTATGCTGTTTTACATGGCAGAAGTTGGCATAATGTTTACAGCTGATGCATTGCACTCAAAGAACTCAGGTTCCAATCCCACATCCTGTTGTAGAACTTTTGATCAAGGTACTTGACCTGAAATGATATAATAAAAATTATCCACCTGTACAAGTAACTAAATAATGAAAAATAGCTTAACACTGTAAGACACTTTTGAGAAAATTGTAAATTAAATATATGTAGCTATTCTTTTGCATCAG
The DNA here is from genome assembly GCA_900497675.1 of Arapaima gigas. NCBI lineage: Eukaryota > Metazoa > Chordata > Actinopteri > Osteoglossiformes > Osteoglossidae > Arapaima > Arapaima gigas. The sequence goes on along the minus strand of UFQX01000094.1, from coordinate 132,416 downwards.
AACTCTATTTCCAAATTTTCATTATAATTGTTCTTGAAAACTAACAGAAACATTTACTATGATGAACTTTATCCAAAGCTTATGCATAATTAAAAAACAAATAAAAATCTGACTATACTTTTAAAAAATCTGCAAGTAAAAACCATGCAGTACCATAGAGTGAACTGTAATAAAATTATACCTTATATGTATTGTAATAAACTGTATTGTATTCTGTTAGGAATTTATCCTACACGGGACGCCTGTGCTGGTGTCTTATCAGTTGTTTCTGCTTGTTCCACTTCCAGTTGTTGTGTGAAACAAAGGGGATGCGGCGGCTTCCTTTGACTCCTTTCCTTTTCTTTCCTTTCCTTTGACATGTATTTATTCTGCTTAACATCTCATAACACCCAACTCCCGCTGTGAATCATGTGCATGTACCCTTTCATATCCTGTGTAATGCAGTGACCCTGGTGGTGGCAGTATTATGTCAAATGTCCTGTACTGTGAATACTGTTCCAAGGGGGAAAACATGCAAATGAATGATAATATAAAGTATTTTCTAATTAGGTAACTGGTGTTTACAGTGTTCATCATGCTGAAGTCATGGGTTGTATGGTTATATAGGTGTTTTCTGATGGGCTGGAAGCACATTATTTATTTATTTTCCACATTTAAAATAATGGGAAACAGGTACTTGGTATCTAAAAAATTCAATTTTCAGTGATGAATTAGATTGATAAATCCAAGGAATTACTGTAAATATAAAAACAAATCTCATCCCTACTCTCCTTCAAATGTCAACGAGTGCAAGATTGAATCTGGAAATAGAAGCATTTTATCTGTGAGGATTTCAGGGTTAAACTTACTTTGTCAATTCATATTTCTGCAAAATGGATACAAATATTTTCATAGTATAATGATTGGACAAATTATATGGTGTCATTTTAAGTGTGTTTGCTTGTTATTTTTTGCTCGTAGCTTTGTGGCAATGGAGGATCTGCAGAGTCAGTGTCTGGTTGTATGACCCCAGCCTGTATGCTGTGGTACATTGTGAGACCAGAGTTCCAGGACTCCACAGGCCATTATTCCCATACCTTTAAGCTGCTCTTCAGATGGATTGTTAAACTGGTGAATCCTGGGAATATTGAGTGAGTTATAGATGATGAGGAAGACAGAGGTGTAACTCATAGTGATCTTGGTGGGGGAGTCTGGACCTCCTCTCTAATGGACCACTGGTCAACGCAGAGGCCAACACTTTTGGCGGTTTCCATTAGGCGCCGTGTCACTGTGGGCTCTATATCTCGCAGATTCATTCATTCACTCACTCATGCCACTCACACACCACTACTGCAGCTCCCTCGGTCACTTGCCATGCAAGCTGGAAGTCACCTTGGACAAAAACCCCATCAGCAGTGGCCTTTTTAGTGTCTTCCTTGTGGATCGTAAGTAACAAGTTCTTAGAAGTCTGTTTTATGCACATATTTGCTCAGAATTACAGCAGGCTTGGTGAATTATAGATCACCCATTCATTAAATCATCCATCCGTTTTCGGTAGCCAGCTATACAATGCATAGAATTGTAGTGCAGTAAACCACAGCAGTGTTACAGTGTGATATATAAAAAAATGAACGGTGCTGTCACAGTGAGCGCTGTTTACTGCATTGCAATATTTGCTGTTTCCTGTTGATACTGTGCTCTGGGTGTAGTTTTACCGTCTGGTGGTAACAATGTACAGATCTGCAGGCCAGAAGACAGATTTGCAGCATTTTTTACATTAAATTGTTGCGTAAACAGTTTAATTATTAATGATAGTTATGAATAAGAATGCAGGCAATTTAAATAAAAGTATTTTACTTGCATTAACAAGAAAATTAGAAGTACTTTCAACACAGCTCTCCAGTATGACTTCCAGATAATACTTTTGTGTTTTTGCTGAATGTCTTTACTTACTGGACATACTACACTGAGCAGGCAGCTACAACCTCTGAAAAATATGCACGTACCCTAAATACTGACATAATGTCAAACTAACATTTTCTATTTTTTTTTAGAAAATGTGATGCCTGACACAATCTCAACAAAACAACGTGAAGAAATACAACAACATTTCAGAAGTGAAACCCAGGTAGACACATGCTAAACAACACCTTGAGTGGTACTTGGACCAGTTCAGCCCAAATGCAGTGTTTTCTTTCATTTGAGGGGTGAGGATCCTGCACAGTGAGGCACTGAGAGGTTCACAGTGGCCCAAGTTGGGTCAACTGTTTGAATACTAAGCCACTGAGCTGTCACCCTCTGGAACAATGCAGCTCAAATCCAAGGTACAACAAAGGGACCCTGTGTATTTAACAGAGCACTTATCAGGTTCTAATATATCTCTGTAATATATTACATATATTCTCTGTAATTTGGACTAATCTATATAACTGGCAACAGATATCATAGTGGTTGGAGCTTCTGGATTGAATCCCGTCTCCTGCTGTAACATCCTTGATCAAGATTCTTGCCCTGATTTGCTACAGTAAAAATATATTGTTGTATATATAGGTAAATCATAGTAAGTTGTTTTTGAGAGAAATGTTGCTTAAATTAATACATCTAATTTCTATGTAAAACAATTTTAAGTACAGCTTGAATGAGAAACACCCCCAAACAGAGGTTGTTGTCAGAGATTATTTTGAACCTTCATTTATCTGAATCATTTGTCCAAGAAGTCTTAGACTGAGACAATCAGTCTTTCAGCAGCAGGGTAATTTGTACTTTCAATTCAAGGTAAGTACTTTGATCAATAATTTTACAATAGGAACATTCAAATGTGGGATTATCATATTGTAAATTAATGACCCCGATCATTACAAATCTTTCCAGCTGATCTATAAAATTATTTATAAATATATGTATATGACAACACAACAGTATCATTTAACCTAGTGATATTAGAACTATGAAAGGGCTAGAGCATTGGATGTAAGAAACTCCAGTATAGGTTTCATTCAGTCTGCTTGGATTAATAAAACACACATTATGTCTGCATGTATTCTGAGGCAGAATCTGTCCTGCATTAATACCATTAAACATATTAAAGTTTTTAGCACAAACAGTTTGCAAGTATTACAAATTATGTACAAAACCATAGCACCATAGATGGCTCAGATTCAGGGGCCACAGTGGTCTACACCAGGTACCATGGTACCAGTTATCGCTCTTTCTGAGCTCACAGTGCTGTTACATGAGCTGGAGGACCTGCTGGGTAAATGGCTGGAGAACCAGGATAAGACATTGCTGGACTTGGTCTCTCAGGACTACTCTTAGTGTAGTCTCTGGCTTAGCATTTCCCTACAAAAATATTGAGCTCATAAAGTATTAGTTGTTCTAAGTTCTCCTAGCAGTATGAGTTTATGAATGGTTTCATTTTGGATGGTTAAACATAGTAAATGGAAACAATGCTGGAATGCACTTTACACTAAAGCATCTCAATTCACATGAGAGGTGGTAAACCCACCCTCACAAACCTTCATGCAGCCTGTGAATGACAGAGAAAATGTAATTTCAGTTACATCACTGACTGAGTGAGTGGAACTAAAAGGAAAAATGATGAAAAAGGTAACATGGGCTGAGGAAGGTAAAAAAGGAAAGAAAATGCCTGAACCTCTTGTTAGTATGGAGCAGCAGTTGTTTGAACTGTGGGAGGAAACCCATGTGATCATTGAAACAAGATATAAACTGCAAAGAGACTGAGCTGGATTCAAACCCACAGCCCACTAACTGTGGGGCACCAGTACTGTCCTCAGTGCCACCACACCAGAGCCCTAGGTATGACACTGTAATTCATCTGAAGGTGGTTAACCACACTACCCCTGCCTGGCAGGTTGTTTGCATTTTAATGTGGCACAGATGAAAGACTGCCCAGCACTTATAAAACCACCTGCACATTCAGATGGGTCATGTTTTGCTTGGAGGGCAAAGAGGCACATGGGAGCTGTCAGTCGAGGGGTGGAGTCTGGAACAAGGGTGCCAACTCCTCTACCCTGTACGTATCCCATGTGCCCGTGGCATCTGGTGACCCTCCGGAGAGGCATCTGGTGTCTCCTGGCTTGAGTACACCTTCCTCAGGGATGCTACACCCTCCAGTGTTGTTTCTACCTGCCCCCCCACCACACCCCCAGCCTACCTTGGGCATTGCTAATACAGGCTGTTTCCAGGCAACCTGGCCATCAGTCACGCAAAGACAACCAATTAGCCTCTTGGCCTTGCCTCGTGCGGGGCTCCATTAAGACTCTGTGGCAGAGTGCTGTGTCAATTGACAACAATATATTTCTTGCTCGTGTTCCTCTGGAAATGCTCGTTTAGAGTCCAGCCAAAATTTCAGGGCTCTGCCTCTCAGCTGTGACAAACACAAAGCAAAATTGCTGAATAACTGATTGCTTTTCAAGCTGGGAGCCTCCATCAACTTCTAAGGATGCGTCTGGATGCCTCCCTGAAATTGGGGTCACCTCTTTTCATGTCCTCATCGGCACACCATCCGTGTCTTCCACCTCCCATGTTTTCCTTTCCGTTTCCCGCGGGTTTGACGCGCCGCACAAGATGTTCAACCACCAAATGTCCACAGATGAGCAATTCAGACACCTTGCCTGACATCCCCCCTGCTGGTTTGTGCGAAACAATTTAATTGCATGTTTATTGCCTCTTAATTTATGCTGCCACTTTGGTGTTTATGCAGTTGGATGAGCGTCTGCTGTCTCTGTGTGGCGCATAATTCATACCGGGAGCATCTCTCTGACACCCTTCCTCTCACCTGTGACCGATCATGCCAGGGAGATAGGAACAAACAGCACCAAAGATGGCACGCTTGGATCAAAATAAATAAGGGACAAAAGGCAATGCAAACTGTCTGTTCAACCATGGTCGAGAGCCCCTTGGCCATCAGCACCTCGCCAGGCCCTGTGGTGATAAATGCTTCTTCTAAGGGGCTGAGTGAATCATTTCAAACTGTAAACTCAATAATTTTTGTGCAAAAAAGGCAGAGGCATTTAATTTGTCTTCATACACTCTGATAAAAGTTTTGCAAGGTGGAGCAGGCAGTGCTTTGAGTTATTAGAGCCACAGCCATATTCATGAAGGTGCCAGGTTCAAATTCCACCTTCTGGGGTAGACCCTTGATTGCTAACTCGATAGTTTAAAAATTTGTGTGCATAAACAGGTAAATCTCTGTAAGTGACAATATTGCAGGATGCTTTGGAGAAAAATGTCAGATAAATGTAGAGATCAGGTGACAGGGGCTAGATAGCGGTGAAAACTATACTTGTTGCACCTGATCATTATAATTTTATACTACAGTGATGATAATCATACATGTCTTTTGACTGTATATTACTTGGGAGAACACGGAAATAGCATACAGCCAAATTTGAGCCCAGATCCAAACACTCAGGATAGGAGCTGAGTCATTATATTACCCACCATGTCATAATGATGTCTTGAAGGGAGGAATACACAGGATGAGTCTTTCTGTTTTAATGCTCCTCTTTTCAATTTCTGAAGATGAGGCTTTACAATCCATGTCAGCTGACTCTCACCATTAGGGGATACTGCGGGATTTGCCTGGCATGACTGAACCTGAAAGCACAAGCAGACAGTGTGGCCTGCTATGGAAGAGGGTGCAATAGATGCCCAGAACTCCTCACTGTCTCCTTGCTGTTCTCCCATAACCCTTCCCTCCAAAGTAGGAATTATGGACTGAGTTCTAGCAACTTGAGTTTATGGGGAAAACCATTTTGCTTTGTGCTATAGCATATAACAAGGCCCTGTTATTCTATTTCCCAACCAATGCATCACGCAACTAAACAGTCACTCAGGTTCTGGTCCTGTTAATCTTGCTTGTAAGTTCAGTACCTGCATGTCTCTTTAGGCAACAGGTCAATAGACAGATAGCAGTGAACAAGGGTATCACCCAAAGGGAAAACAGAGAGGAGTAATAGAATGGGAGGAAAAAAAAAACAGACAAACTCCTAAAGCAGAGTGAATTCAGAGGCATTTCTTGGAAAGGCCTTGAATGGAAAGGCATTTGAGGAGAATACTAATGTGGTAAGCAGTTATTTATAACTGAGGGAGCTGAAGCTCCACGGGAACCCAGCGCTTCTCCCACCGTTCATCAGGGGTTCGTTAGATGGGGGTTTAGCACTTTGTCAAAGACAAATGGTGGCAACCGGGGTTGAGTGTGTGCCATAGAGAAGCCACAGAGGGAGGCCATGATTGAAGCCATCTCCTCTGGGGTACAGCTGGTGACTGTAAGTGGGACTCCAATGATGGACAGGTTACTGGCCACCCCGCTCTGGGAGCTGTCAGCCTTGCAAGCTCAATTAGGATAGAAGTTTGTGCCCCATCATTTCTCCTCTGCCCTCCTAATGTTGGTGGGACAACCTGTATAGTCTAGTGCACATATGTCACTAAAGGCATTCATAATAAATCCATGGACAACACTTTATAACCCAGTGTGGTACAGAACCTCTCTTAGAAATATGGAGGACACAGCAGGGCACTTGGACTTCTCAGCAGCGTTCAACCTCATGGCCTCACCTGCTGTGCACCGAGTCTGGACTGCAGACCATTGTGAGCAAATCACTACCAGACCAGACACTTTGCTGGAAAAAAAGAGCTTTTCACTGCATAAAAAATAAGAACATAATGTTGTACTGCTTATTTCATTGTGTACAACCCCAATGAAATGAAAGCAAGCAAAAGAAATCAATGGGGTGCTCTGTACCGTAAATGGACATTTTCAATATCTCCTGCTGAGGACTGAATCAGGGATCTGCTGCTGCATCACCAGGGTGACTGGTGGACAAATGCGACATGACAGGCATGCTGTTCGATTTGAGTAGCAAGCATGTTGTGTGAGTTATCGCAAGTTTCCTTTTGTATGATTGAGATTGGCAGGAAGAGCAACCTTCTTCTGGGGTCTGCAGCCCGGGAGCATTTCAGAGGCCATGGGGAACAGGGATGGTAGTGAGATGTAGTGGACACAGTCTTTTCTCCTGAAACTTTAAAGCACCTAGATCCTTACTGGAATGGGAGTCTATGAGATAACCAACAGGGTGCTTCTCAGGAAATGACTCAGACACAGCTAAACAAGCGCATAAAAAATGAACTGCAACAAACCAGGATGTTGCTATATCTTACTATTCTTGCTTTCTTTTTGCTTCTTGACACCACTGAAGGGTCCTCAGAGATCTTGCAATGTCTGAGGCTTTCTGTGGTGGTGCTGTTCTGATCCAGACAGCCTCTGGCCTCAGCCTGATCTTGACATGGTTCTAGTTAGTGATGATTTTTTCATACAAACTCCCACTGCTAAGCGCTGAACACAAGACTAAAGCAACTGCTACTCTAAATTAGCATAAAATGCCATCCACCCACCCACACACACACACACACACACACACACACACACACACACACACACACACACACACGCACACACACTCCTGTGGTCCTGTGGAATATGGTTATCAGCTAGCTCACTAAACAGATGGAGATTGATGGAGATCCTGGACTGGAAGCTAACTGAAGCAGGCGGTGGGGACCCGGCAATGTCAAGCAGCAGCGATGCCAGGGGATCGATACCCGCCCTGGTCTGCCATTGATGGAACGGGCCTGTCCCCTCCCCTCGCCTCAGGATCATCTCACTCCCTGATTTATCTCTGGTGGGAGCACTTTCCAGAATGTGGCTTATTGATTTCCCTCCTCAGCTCTCCAGAAGATAACTTATGAGTTATAGCAATACATGCTGCGTATGAGCCCTGCAAATGTGCAGCCTGGAGATGGAGCAGCACGGACATAGCTAGATCTGGGCTGATGCAGAGCCTCAGGCTGCTGGTTTCACAGCAGATGTTTTTCTCAGCACCACAGAAAGCACATAACACACTGCTGATCCCCTCGTTGACTCACAGCTGGCAGAAGATCCAGGAACCCTGAGGCCACAGAGAGACCTCTAGACAACAAGTGTTCTCTTTAGTGCCATGGGGTTGAGAACAGGGGGTGGAGGTCACAAAGAGCTACTTCAACCGGATGGAGACAGCCTTTTGCAGGACTGCTATGCTAACTGCAGTAACTATGCCACCTACTTCCTGTTTTCAGCCACCCATTCTTGCTGTTTGCTGCTTGCAGTGGCCATGTAAACCATCACTGTATTTAGTGAAAGCACATGATTGTAGCAACATGTTTCGCATCCTCTTATCCAGTAGTGGTATGTGGCTGGTCCTTCAAGAACCTACATGTATCCTCCTATGTTCTGCGAACATCAGAATGAGCTGAGAGCTTACCCAAGGCACACAGAGCTGTCACATGTCCCCAGTGTACTGATGGGCACCTGTGTGAAGTGTCACATTTAAGATACCTGTGTACAAATCCATCCTTAAACTGCAGTACAAATGACAACAACAGTAAAAAAGTGTGAATTATAATAACAATAACAGATGCTGATCCATGCTACTGTGAGGCTGCCTCCATGTAACTCAATAAACACCTCAGGGTCTAATTGCATATTTAGACATGAAGAACACTGTACAGGAGGCCAAACTCAAGGCATCCAACAAATTGACCCTTTGGATCTGGCAGTACTTCTGGCCTTATGTGTCAACAGCTCTCAAAATCCTCCAGTAAAAGGAAGTTACCACTTATGAAGAACAACCCTGTCATGCTGCATTAAAATTCAGTATGGAATTAAAACTTCAAGCAGCTGTTCAGAAAAAAGCAGGTTTGTGGACTGAAGCTCCTAGGTTTGAATTTCCCTCCTGCTGTTATACCTTTAATAGAGGTACTTACCCTGAATTGGTGCAGTAAAAATGACCAAGGTGCATAAATTGCTGAAAGTTGTCTGACAAATGAAAAAATAATAATTATACTGGATATTGATGGCTCAAGTAGTTACATTTCATGCCCTACTGTTTAGTATAGTACTGTTTCAGTGCAAATGATCCAAGGAGAGATGTGATCCATTCCAAAGACACAAGCTTTATGTTGCTGTTAAGACATGTTAAAACAGATGATGGGTGCAGTTTGACGGAGAAAAAAACAGGTGAAGGCAGTAAGTTTAACAAGTCTGTTGCTAATGAAAAGAGAAAGTTAGGATCTGATCTGTCTGGAGTAGAACTTGTAGTGGAACAAGCTGGATGGACTTCACCAAAAAGGAGATTTGGTAACCATGACGACCAATAGAGACCATGGAATTGACAAAGCTTTGCCAGATTGTTTGTCAGATGACTGCTTGAGCAGGTGGACGTGGAAAATACCTCAGCTGGCTGGAAGGACAAATGATTTTGCATTGCACATCATCATCATCATCATCACAACCAGGATTTTACAGCTTTTTGCTTGCAGCTTCCATACTTTGAAGCCCACACCAACCCTAAGGAAGATGTAGCTTTCCTATGCGTCCTTCAAGGGAAAGCAGAGAAGCCAGAGTAACTGGTGAGGATAAGGCTCAGTAGAGACAGAATTGGCTTTATCTGTATCTGGCAGTGACAGCTATGGGGCAAAAGGCCTAGAGCAGCATGGGACTCCACAGCAAATCTGGCCAGTGTTTGCTACTGCTCAGCCATGAGAAGAAGAAAGGAGGAGGTGTTCCACCCCACTAGCTTGTTGGGATAGCCCAGAATCAGAAACAAGCAGAAATATGCAAGAATAATTCAGATTATGAAGGGGTGTTTGCCTTTATGGCCACAAAAATTTTAGATGGGCCAGCAACAAGATGAGTATAGTCATCACTCTGGACTCATTGCGACCAAAAGAAGCCATCAGTGTCTGGCGTGTGAAACACAACAGAGAAATTGTACCAAGATGGAACTTAAGCACCATTGTAACGATGGTCCAACTCCTTCTTGAGTTTGTGTAAATACAGGGCCAATTTCACACAGGCTGCCATGAGTGTGGCAGCGTTAAAGTGCCACTCCGGCATCTGCGAGTGTGGCCCCGTTTGTGGAGATGTCGAGGAGCAGGTGCTGAGAGGATGAGATGGAAAGGTCTGCTGCAGGAGAACTGTCAGCACTTCCAACAATTGAAGTGTTTACAGCAGAGAGAAGAGCTCCGGTCAGACCGCCTCTCCAGTGTGGATGACACTTTCTCTCCAGTGGCCGTTTATACTGCTCCCAAAGCTCATTTCACAAATTTTATTGTCTCTGTTCCTGAGAAACTAATTAAACTCGAAAAAGTAACATCTCTTCTCCACAACACAAACCTCAATTGCACTAATAAAGAAGTAAACAGGTCATTAACACCCCCCCCCCAAACTTTAGAAAATGAAATGCCTTGTAGTTTTACTGGTTTACATTCAATCATTGAAGCGAGACTTTTCTTCAAAGCATCTTACAGTGTTAAGTGACTTGCAGTGATTCACCCATATACAGTATACTCAAATGAGTATTTTTTACAAGACCAATTTGGGTTAAGTACCTTACTCAAGGGTGTTACAAGAAGATGTAGAAATTGCACCCTTAACCTCTAAATCCACAGGCAACAGCTCTAAACACTTATCCCACCTCTTGCCCCTGTTTTACCTGGTTACAAGTAGAACTAGAAGTAGAAGGTGGTGTGAGAGCTGTTCAGAACATTGCAGCTCTAGCCTGACTAGCAATTTCATTGTGGCACCTGCAAGCATTATGGGATACCTCAATCCATCAACAGATAACCAGTAACACAAACTAGACCAGGAAAACAGACCAGGAAGACAGCAGTTTAACTTTTATGCCTTTGTTTTGCTATTGTATTTTATTAATAAAAAATGAGATAGATTCTATTTGTTATTTAAAAAATGGCACACATAGCTTGAGCACGCAACACACTGAAGAGTCATACAGACTTCTACAGAAACACTCAGAAACAGTACTGTAACCAAAGCCTGCTGGTTATTCTTCACAAAACATTTTCTCCATTGTTACAGCACGTGATCATTCAATTTGCACACAGAAAATGTTTTAACTACTCAAAAGTAAATCATGAAGATCTTGACAAGAAGTTATATGCACACGCACTGGTCATCTCTACTGAATTTGCATAATTTGAATAAACCTGTAATATGTCCATTAATGCAATTAAATATTGCTTTTGGGAAAGCATTACTTTCCTTATTTTTCCAGTTTATCTATATATAATAAAAACATGGGAGGTCATGTTTACATGATCATTAAACATGATAATAAGTGCTAATGCTGTGCAAAAATACTTTTTTGGTTTTATTTTAGTTTTTAAAACATGGTGGTTTTTTAAAACTGTACAAATGTATTTACCGAGATTCCATTTCTAACTTGAATAAGTCCAAACAAATTTATTTTGTTGAAGCTCTCCTTGTTTTCCAACACACAATGTGTATCTGAACAAACCATAAAGGACTCTGGGGCTGTGCTCCATAACACATTTTATACATTGTACACAGAACTGTGAGAGTCAGCTTTTCATTCATCCACAGGACTAGAAGTGGGTGAAATAGAAACTTTTATGTAAAAAGAATAAAGGCTGGTTATGTGGCTCATTAGTGCACGTGTTTGTTTTTCTGTTATTTTTCAAAAAGGGTTATTAAAATCATCTCCCATGCTGTCTCCTTGGTGCAAACCATCTGTTTTCAGCTCCAGTCACACACTGAGCCATGTGACCAACATCACATCATGCCTCTCCTCTCAAACCAACAACTTACTTGACCTTTATAAAAAAAATGAATGGTTTATTAATTAAACCTGCCATAGGTCAGATGCACAGGACTCTTGCCTTACATCCCAACATTTAGAAAGAGAGGGGAGTGCTGCAGCAGGGCAAGGCAGGGGGTTTTGGAGGGGTAGGGCTTGAGCAGACTGAAAGTGGGGCTAAGGCAAGGCTTCTACCATGACAGAGACCTAAAACTCTCCATTTCTCAGTGACCATCAAACTCTGTAGGAGTTTGTCTAGCTCAGACCAGGGGGCCACAGTTCTGTCCTTCAATGGCATGGATTACAGTCTCTGGCTGCTTGGGGAACGGGACTCATTGCTTGAGCAATGGACAGTAAACACCACCTGTCGCTGTTGAGCCTCAAACCACATCTGCCGTTTGCCCATGCAATGTCTACACAGCAGCTCCACTTCCACTACTCCTACAACTCACGCGTGCAGCAGATATGCTTCCTGACCTTCCAGAGCAGAACAGCTGTCAGCACCACCTGACATTATACCAGTAAGCTTACATATATGCCAACTTGAGTTGATGAGGAGGTATGTGATTTAATTTGGTAATATTTAGGGCTCTTCTACAAGGGTGAATACAAAAATATTTAGCACTACTCTACATAGGTGAATGCAGTAATATTTTGTGCTGTTCTACATGGGACATCAGTTATCACTGGTGGTAAATAGAGTTCTGCTGATTTAGTTTTTGCAATAAAGTTGTATGTTTGCCTGGTTGTTAATAAAACTGTATTTTATTTGTTTCAACTAAGTCTGAGTGGTGAATCCTTTTACAGTGTGTTGTTTTTTACTTTTATAAGTTTTTTTGGTGTTCAAGTGAAATTTTGAAAAATTGGGTTTTTTTGGGTTGTAATTATTATAATTGGGTTGTAATTATAATTCTTTCCATAAGAAACAACAGAAATAACATCTCCATTTCCTTATTCTCACATAACGCTTCCTTTTCAGGAGCCAGTTAGATTTGTAAATCAAGGTATGACAGTATTTGGATGAATACAGTAAGCCTAGCAGACTTGGGACACAGTGTGACCTGGGCCCCCTAACTGACACAAAGCTGGGCTATTTTCCTCTGTTTTACCAGCCTATACCGAGGGATATTTCCTGTGATCACAGGGGGCACTGGCGTCCAGAGTTTCCTCATTAACACAAATGAGGACACGCTCCACCCATTGCAGCGTGTTCCCACCCTGCGGCTGAGGCTTGGTTCATACACAGTCAAGGACACTGAACCCGTGTCTCTTACACAAGAGATCCTCATTTCTTACTCAGCAGAGACCCAGGTTTCCCTCATCTGTCTCACATTGCTATGTTTTTTCTTCCAGTTGCAGCTGCTCCTTTTGTTAAGAATAAAATTGTCGATTAAACTTGTTCCCCCACACAGCTAATCCTGTTTGTGTTGGATTATCAGGTTGGTAACCAAATCGCTGCCGTGTTTTAAACCAAGACTCCCCCAGGCTGCCCCCAAAGCACAGCTGCCTGGTGCTTACAGCGTCCTAATCCACTTTTATCACCTGTGAGGTAAAGGCTTTGATTGCTACCACTATCTTCCACATCACATTATTATTCGGGGAAGACAGGAACAGAGTGAATGTGATTGAAATGGGCACAAAGGTGACACGGTTCATGTGTTAATGTGGTGCAGCGCAGGTGGGCTGCAAATGCTGCACTTTTTTAAAGGCTTCGTAAATGCAGGCCTATTTTTAATACTTTGTTTAAAACTGCCCTAATGTATATGACAGATTTTTAATTTATGATTTATTAACTATTTTAAGCAACTTCTAACATACTAGCAGATCTGCAATATACACAAAATGATAGTATAGGACAGGCAGGATAAAAATAACTTTTACATAATAAGGTGTCCAGAGATCCCCCATAGGAGACACGTACAACTGGGAAAAAGTGGTCAGTATACAATTCTTTTAAAAGCTGAACTATTCATGTTACATATCATATTTCCTTGCAATCACCATTATACACTGAGTTATACTTTCTTTCTACATCTCTGTATTCCATTTGAATTAGGGGTTGTGAAAGGTATGTCTAATTCAAGCAAAGCTGTCAGTCACCTTTTACAAATATAAGTTCTTGTCCAACAAAGCCTTTAAAATTGCCTTTCAAGAAAATGCATTTTCAGACTAATGGCTCTTAAAATAGTGGCTACTTTTATGTATGTGTTCTAAAATGCTCCCAGAAGGTATTAGAAGTTGGTAAATGATATAGGTTACTGAACATTGTGACGCGTTACTTCTCCAGAACTCAGAGCTGGAGAGTCAATTTGTTGACATAAAGACATATACATACACTCCATCTCATGTCAACCATGTTATGTTCCATTATGAAAGTACAACCCTTTTCATTTTTAATACACAGGTCTCTGGGACCTCTGGTAACAACCAAGATGGACTGAAACCATATGTCTCTGGCTGCTTGAGTAAAGGCAGAATAACGGGAACAAAAGATCAACAAACTTGTCTTGCACTTAATGTAAATTGAATCTAATAAGAACATTTCCTGAATCTGGTTATCATATGTAAAGCTCAATCGCTGTTTCTTCTTTATGCACAGTTTTGTGTTTCAAGCCACAGACTTAAAATTTGACATAGTGGCACTTTTCACCTCAAGTGAAGTTTTTCTGTAGTCAGATTCGTTAAACTCCAAAAAAGCTACTTAATATTTTGAAAGTTTGAAATTTGGTCTCTGACAAGGCTTGGAGAAGTGGGAGTAGTGACACTACATGCAGAGCGGGTGTAAAGACAATGATGGGTTTTCTCTATGGACACATAGACACACTTTCTCATACGCATACGAGCACAGACACTGTACGAAAAAGCTGACGTACTTTCTCACTCAAACAAAGACAAATTGAAAGAGGATAAAATTTGGTGATATATCATTTGTTATTACTGTCTACACGTCCACACATGCCGCATATGTTCTACACACTCACACACATACACACATAAATGTAATAGATTTAACAAGTTTAAAGGTAATAGTTTGGTGATATATAATTTGTTATTACTGTCATATCCCTACGCCACAGCAAAATTGAACACACGATAATACGATTATACATAACATACATACTGCATTGCACACTTTAGTGGCCTAAAGGTAGTAAAATTTATATTTTATCTTTTTTGCTTCCTACGTCACTATGACTGGTGTGTGTGTGTGTGTCACTCTCTGCGACATCTGTCAGTCCAACAGCAATGGCAATAGTTATGTACTAAGTAAAACCACTTTCATGGTACAGCAGTTTGGTCATTATATAATACGTTATTACTTTTTAACTTTCCACCTCAGCACTTTTGACCTGGGCAGCCCTCAGCCCTAGGTAACTCAGATAGTCATATTACGTTACTACTATTACTAAATTGAACAATAGTGTGAGTGTTCACTGAGGATTAGATTTCCTCAGATGCACAAAGAAACAACTTTTCTCTATGTAAAACAAGGTAAAAGATGTCACCATGCTCAGCACAAGGATGCCCTTCCACTTAGGCTGAAATGCAATGGGATCCAATACCATTTCTAACTCAGTTCAACACAGACCTACACAGCATAATAATTACAAACATAGACTCACAACCAAAATCTTATGATAGTTCTTCAGTTGCATCTGTGGTGCAAAATTAGAATTTGTAACAGAAATAAAGGCTAGAGAGAGAAAATAAAAGTATAAGAGAGAAGTACAAATAAAGAGAGTTGGTGCAAGAAAAAGACAAATACAAGGACAAGGATGGCATTAAGGGCCTCTTATTGTTGTCTTTCAGTCATTGGAAACAGGACCCTCTTCCTGCCTGCTGATAAAAATCCTATACCGGTAATCTAGCCCTCATTAGGAAATCAGCAAACGCCAAACCCCAAAAGGTGCAAATGAGACTGGATTAGGGAGGATATAGAGATACGGGGGATCCTGCAAATGCTGGGAGCTCAGGGATGACACAATGGTGCTCGAAAGACACAAGTTTGACTTGACTTGCATGCCATTTCATACTGGCTACATCTTGACTAACTGCTTTTTGCTTGGAGAAGAACGTCCTCATATCAGTTTGTCCTTTGGCAGCAAAACAGCTGCAAACATTTAATAACAGACGAGGAGAAACAGTGATGGTCAGGGACAGTGTAGAATCATGAGCGAGGCCCTTGTGAGAACTGTACATAGCAGTTTTCCCATAAAAAAGCAGATAACAATCAACAAACAATAACAATGATAATAAAGAACAGCAACAAAGGGGAGTATAAGTGGCACAGATTACCACATAGCCACAGCAAGAAAACAGAGCACAGAGAAACTTCTGGAAGACACACACACTAAACAACAGCACGGGACAGGAAAGTGTTGAGACAGGAAGCCCATAAATCATCAGCGGCAACACAGAAAACACAGCAAAGAGATCCAGGGAGGTCAAAGGTCACACTGGGGGCACAATGTCAGACTACGTCATCCTTGTAAGGGTAACTACAGCTACGAAGGGTGGCTGAAGGATGCCTTGGAGATGAGTCTGCATTTCCTTGCGGATTCTGGACCCCTCTGTCTTTCTAATCTGCATCTCACACAACATCAGGTTTAATCTCAGTGGCTGGGAAAGTGCTGCGGAGGCACAGTTAAAAGGATGGATTAGGGCCCCTTAGACTAAGTAAATCAAGAGCACCTCAGAATCCACTAGATTTTCTCAGACTATAAAAAACAGCTTTCACTGGTGGGTGTTGAACTGTTCGCCATTAGCCATTAATCAGTGCTCAACATTCATTTTTTGCATTTGGTTGTCCCATTAAATTTTGCACCTCTCCAATTTTAGAACCAAAGACAAAAATAAATTTCTAGATTTAAAATATCCTTGTAAATTGTGATCAAAGCAAGACAATCAGGGTTATCAAGTGAAAGGAAGTGCATTTGGTAAAAGGCTCAAACATAAATAAATTGTCCAAATAAAAAGACTGGGGTTATTTTACTTTGTTTGTAACAATGATTTTGAAACCAGTGATGTCACACAGTTTCATGATGTGGATCGTTGTTTTGATTCAATTTTCTTAAAATTTTGCTTTAATTTGATGTCCACCTCTCTGTCAAAAGTATCAGAACGACAGAAAGTACATTTGAAAATTGAAGCAACTTAAGTCCTGGACAGTAGGACAAACATTAATGTCAAGTCCTGGGTTAGAGTGAATAATCAGAAAGATCTTGTTTTTAATTTGCGCTATTCACACAAAATGACTCCGTATAGTTGTGACCTTCAGCTTAGCCACTGTTACCACAAACAAGGCCCGCAGTAAGGCCTGTGCTCAAGGTCGTGAGAAAGAGAACGGGGTAGGAAGTGAGGCCTTGCACTGTACCTTGATCTGGGATGTGTGTTGCCATACCAGTGTTTTGCACTTTTTATGGCAACATGTAAAGCTGTCACCACATTCAGTCTGCTACTTGCAATGAATTTTAGACAGCTAGTTATTTTGCCCAAGTGGACAAGAAAGGTTGGTGAAGCCTGAAAGAGTGCAACTCAAGCTACGATGCAATGGGGACCATTTTTCCTACCCCACAAAAACAAAATGGCTGGGGGGATAACCACATTTCTGATCCTCAAAAACATTGGAAGATTTACCTCTCATTCCCCGCAGTGGAAATGGATTTTAGGAGGAGGTCGGATCATACCTCGCATTCCCTGGAGCCCGAGATGGTGTACGTGCATGGTGCTGACCCATTGACCAGCACATCCATGGTCTCAGAGTTAGTGGGCTTGTAGTCCACATAGTATTCCTGCAGAGGGGAGCTGAGTGTGCGCTCCGTCTCACGTGCCTTTTTTCGCCGTTTGCGGCCCAGCGAGTGCTCTTGCAACTGCTTCACGCTGCCTGGGTAGCGCTTCCACGATACATAGATGACCAGCAGGATCATGGCCACTGACAGAAAGAGCGCCACACTGCCTGCAATGATCTTATGGAAGGACACATGTTCAAACTCCTGCTCAGGGACTGTGGAGGATGCCCTGGAGGGAGAGGGGCTGGCCTGATGGCCGTGAGACTGATCCTCACCCACCCTGGATGATGTAGGGATGGGTAGTCTCCTGGGCTTCAGTGAGGTGCTGGAGAGAGTGGACAGTGTGAAGACAGAAGGAGGAGGAGTAACTTTGCAAATGCTGTATGTTTCCACTGCTTCCATCACCTTCTCCCCCTGCACTTCTTTAGGTCCAGCACATATCATAGTTGTTTCTTTATTCCCCTTGAAGTTTCTCAGCCAGGCAACCAGGGGGCAAATGCTGGGGCTACAGTCCCACACATTGCCCGCCAGGCTGATGGTGGTTAGGGAAATCCAGCTGGCCACTACATCCTGGGACACATTACTGAGCTTGTTTGAGTCCAGGTTGAGAGTCTGGAGGTTGGGCAGACACTGGTAAATATTCACATCAACCATCTGAAGGTCATTTCCGGACAGGTCGAGCTTTTGCAGAGAGGTCCACGTCCAGGTGAGGCCTTGGCTAATAGACCGGATGCGGTTCCATTGCAGGTAGAGAGCACGGAGGTTGTTGAGGCGTGGGAAGTGTGAAAAGTTGATCTTGGAGAACTGGTTGTGCTCCAGGTGCAGCTCGGTGAGCTTGAGGAGTCCAGCAAAGGCATTACGCGTGAGGCTACGCAACCGATTGTAGCCCAAATCCAGGAACTCGAGGTTGCGACAATCCTGGAACACCCGCACAGGGATGCTCTTCAGTGAGTTGGAGCGGATGTGCAGGCTCAGCAGCTTCCGCAGTCCCTGGAACTGTCCTGGCTGAAGGGTTTGTAGCTTGTTGTAGGACAGATCCAAGTTGCGCAGGTTGGGCACAGCATGGAATGTGTCATTGTGGAGCTGTGAGATCTTGTTGGAGCTCAGGATGAGCTCCTTGAGCCGCCGCACACCTTGGAAGGCCCGGCCTTCCACGGCACTGATGTAGTTGTGGTCCAGGTATAGCCAGACCAACTGGGTAAGGCTAGCAAACTGACCAGCTCGAAGACTCGCAAGGCTATTGTAGCGTAGTGACAGGCCTTGGCAGCCTGTTGACACGTTCTTGGGCACATCACGGAAGGCGCTGGATTCGCAATAGACAATCTTGCCATCGCAGCGGCAGCTCCTAGGGCATGGGCGCTCACGGAGGCTGCTTGGAGCAGCCAGGATCCAGGCGTGGAGCAGGATTGGCACAAGAAGCCACCGGATTCGCACCAGGGACCCTGGGGACAGATTGAAGATGGAAGAAAAAGAAGAAAGACTCACAGTGCGGTTAACAGTGACCTCATCTGAGACCTCAGCAATGTGCTGCATAATATTAAGCTATGTGAGCTATGTGATATAGTTTAAAAATGGCTAAAGTGATGCAAATCCCTTATTTACCACCCAAGTTTATATCAAGGTTCTCTTTATACAACGTGAAAGATATTATTTCAGTATTTTTAGTTTAAAGCACAAAATTCAACTCAAAGTTCTGGTTCCCAGACATCACCTGAATGGAAGTAAACTCTAATCTGACATCAAACTTTTGCTCTGTCCTTATCATAATAATTGTTTCTTATACATTTGTCTGCAACTTAGAGCGTGAAACTTCTTAGACAAATTTACCCAATTATACAGAAGGGTAATTTTTGAATTAACTTCAATTTGCAAGGCCACACTTCTAATACATCACTTGCGGTGCAATTCAGATCATATTCCAAAGTTTAAGACCAACCCAGATTTTACATTTAATGACTGATTCGTAGACGTGTCAGGTTTCTTTCCTCTAAAGAAAAAGTGAAGTAGGTAGATAACTTGGATGATTATTATTAGGAAGTAGTAATTGCAGCTGAATTCACTTAGGCAATACATTAAGCCACAGACATCAAGCAAAATCAGGAATTAACAGAATCCAAAAGCAAAAAACACCAGAAAGTTATTTTTCAACAGGTTGCCTCAGCATTTTTTTCCCTTTAAGTGACCTGACCATTTTTAGCCTTAGCCAAAACCCTAACTTATCCAGGTTATGCCCTACCTACCCTAGCTCCCTATGCTTACTCTGGATCACTGTGGCCATGTGTTAGGACGAGCAGTTAACCATAATGAGTGAATAAGTGAACAAGTGAGTGAAAATTATAATGCATGCTGTTCTCTTGACAAACTCTGATTCAGTGCTAATTGCTGACTGCTCCAACCCTTTAAAAATATGCAATGTTCCTCATTTTTTTAACAATCACTGACATTTAGGAACACCGAATACTGGTTGTAAACACTCTGGCCATGAACTGAATTAAGATGGACCCACACTTCTCTTTGGGTACTTCTTACTGCCATCTATCAGCTTGGAGGGTGAGCACAGGTTTCATTTGCCCTACTACAGAGAGAAATTGTAGCAACAAATAAAAAAATAAAATTCAATTAAAAATAAATAAACTGAAAATTGTTAGTACCTTCATATCTATAGTTTAATGCTTGATGATAAAGTTTGAATGAGCTCTTCCAGGAGATACATTATGTTTATTACAAGGCCACGAAGTATTTTCATAAACCCTTTAATTTTCACAGTGAAAGTAAATACCCATCAACCAATTAGCAACAATCACTGTAATTCTTTACTATATACTTTGAACAATAAAACTCATATAATTTCAGAACTAATTCCATGCACCAGGTGTTCAAATCTGGAATATGATTTCTAACTGAAGAGCTCTGAGTCTTCAACTGCATGAGGAAGAGGTTTTTCTGTCTGTTCTCCATTGCAGTGGAACGAAGACATCTCCATCTGGCCCCTTAATTTGTTACAGTATCTCCACTGTTATTTCACACCCATATCAGAGCAATTAAAGCAAAAGCCATCAGTCATCGCTCCACCATTCATTTCACAATGTTTCTCCATGTTATCAGTGATAAGGAAGATCCAGCTCTGTAGGACTTTGGAGAAGTGGCAAACCCCAACTCAAAAGTATAAAGGAGTTGTTAATTAATCAGAAGTTCATACTGAGAGACATTCAAGATAAAATATGACATGCATTTATACAAAGTACCTCCAAATTTAGCAGTGAATCTGGACAGATGTTAATTCCTCCATATCTGACAGCAGAATGTACACCAGAATGAAGTCTCTAACGCAGCCGCACCAGTTTCTCCACAACAGTCCTCTTCTTGTCATTTTGCAGATAAGAAAGTTTCTCAATGGTTTATTTCTTCAACAGGGGTAGCTGACAGATATTAGTCAGCATATTCTAACAAAAACATTGTTTTGTTTGTGGAATAAGTTGATTCCATATGGATTTTTGATTCAAATTCTGTTCTGGGGTGGCCTCTATTTCCCAAAGCCCTGATCATAGAAGATCCGTTGAAAATAAAGAGTCAAACTGCTTTTTGTTTACTTATATCTGTAGCAGGGTGGCTGTTTCCAGGAACAGGAGAAGGTGAGAACAGGGTTTGCTGTGACAATCTGTGTATTTATTCTGCTCAAGGGACAAAAGGTAACATGTGCAGGGATGGTGAAGAAGGGTGTTTTCAGGGTGGATAGGGGCGACTTCAGGTAGGGCGACTATTTATGACAGCGATGGTGTTTGTGTCTCATCTTTGTTTTCATCTCTCCCACTGTCCTACCGAAGTGAAGCTTTAAAGTATGAATAATGAGAAAATAAAACTGCATTCATAAGTTCAGAAGCCTGGGTATATCTGCATTTACAGTTTGAGAGAAACGCCATCTTTAGAGTCAAATAAAAGCTTACTAAAGCAAATTAATGAAGTCTCAGGGAGTAATTATTTGGTGTTTTACTTGGGGCCCTGCTGTTTTAAGGACCTTCCACACAGTTGGCCATATTACAGTTGCCCTGTGTGAAGTTATATTCACTTCTCCAAAACAATAAGAGAAGGAGCTCAAGGAGACCCATTATGACACCCAAAGAACACGAAGATCATGGAGTGTGAAATTATGGCCCCTTTTAATGTTGTTTTCTGCAGTAGGTTCTCAGCACCCTTGCCCCCTTGGATCTTCAGGAAGCCTCCAGGCTGGGAGTTTCTTTTGACCCCCCCTCAGTGGCTGTGAGGGTAGTATGTACTGATTGGTGCAAGGCAAACTGAGTAAAAACGGCCCTTGATGCCAGGGCAGCTGTCTTACACTTATCTTGATCTAGTGTGAGGTTCCTTCCACGTACTGAGGCTCCACTGATAGGTTTTACATATCTACTGCGTAAGGTGTTGCTGCGACACGTCAGTCTGCATAAATTATCGTTCTTAGCAAATGCATTCCTTTTCCCATTGTGGCCAACGCTGCATTACCAGGTTTATCTCTACTGTACTTTTCAATTTACAAAAGAACACACCATTGATCAGCATCAGCATTTTTCTTTAGACCCATTTTAAGGAATGAGGATTACTGACACGTCTACAGTATAGACCTAAGTCTGACAGATAGATGCCAGTGTCTTCATTATTTCTTCGTGAGCTTACAGAATAGTTTTGATTGAGTCTTATTTCTAAACAAAAAAGTCAACTGAACCACAAATTGTCTGAGCAGAGTTTCTCCTGTGGGTGAGGAAACATCATGCAGTACATCAGGCTTCAGAGATAGTATGAGGGGGGACAGGAGAGCATTCGCCCTATCAAATGCTTTGTGTGTCTCCTCAAACTCTGTAAACCCATATCTTTCTGAAACAGTTTGTGTGTTTTCCTCCTAAATACTTGCAAAAATGATGACAGTAGGCAACAACTGCTAGGTATGAAACCAAATGTTATTTTATCCTGTATATTGATACATCTCATGATTAGTTTTCATAAATATTAATTTTGCTATTCAATAGTTTACATTTATATACATTTTTCTGGGTGTGTAGCTGGACAAAAGTGTCTTCTGTGCAGGGACAAAAAAAACATGAGTCTTCAGGGATTTTAGTAATTATGAAAAGGGATGAAATCTTCAGTAACTGCTGGTCTGAAGATAAGCACACCCAGATTATGTCAATATTGTCCAAAGTTAAATCTAGATGTGTTCATTTTTATAGCCATGTGTCTTATGGCTTGTCTATATGTGGCTGCATCCAACACTCTGCCACCTGTTTGACCTGCAACAGCTGCCCTGTGTGTTTGAACCACACTATTTACTGTGTTATGGGACCTTCTGTCTTTTAGAAGTCATCACCAGGATAGTGTGTTTGTTGCCTACAGTGTTTTTCCAGATGTAACAAAGATGAACAGAGATGAATGTTCACGCATATTTACAGTCCTCCTCTTAAAGTTCTTCACTGTGCTGTATCGTATCTACAGAACTCCAGAGCTGTAACATCGATCTTGATCTTGTACATTTTTTTCAGTTGTAATGGCTCCTTAAGTGCTGCCTAAAAACACACAAAGGACTGAGCTGTTACAGTACCTCTGAAACAGGACTGCCTGGCTCATTGCTATGGAATTCATCTTCCCATTATGAATGGGATGAAGTGATAGTTTTCAGTACACATGGAAAAGGAAGGAATTTCCATAGTGAGGGCTCCACTTTCCCCAACATGAGAAAATTATTTGTAACATAAGCAAACTGAGGAAACAGATTGAATGTGTGCCCATTGCTCTTCCCCAAACAGGCCATCAGCTTCCACTGCAGTTATCTGTTTTGACACCCACTCCTCTCCATTACAGGCAGAAGCTCATGGACATATAATAAGGGGCAGCCCATGTGCATAACAGTCCCCAATTGCCACACAGCTGTTTGAGAGAGAGAATAAAATCTACTTACAGCCAGAGGTTCAAGACTCTTGTAACCATCAACACCCATCAAATTTGTAAGTCAACGTAATTGTGAAATTGAATTGATTACACTGACTGTCGTATCTCAAAGTGATATGTAAGATGAACACAGTGTTTATTTTTCAAACTGTCATGTATGTATAGTTGAATAGTGTAGTGGCTAACCACCTATCATGTGGTAAACTGAGGTTCGATTCTGAGTCCTGGACTACCAGCGCTACTCAATAACGTGTGAGTGGCTAGGATAAAGCAAAGACAGTTATGCCAGCTCCGTCATCACCTGGAGTAACAAGGCTTGTTCTGAATTTTGTGGAACAAAACAGGGTTGGATGGTAAGTGCGCTACTGGAACCAGTCACTGATGAACAAGACGGTAACATGGATTTGATAGAGTGCTACTACAACGGGAAATCTAATGAGAGAAGTTACATACTGGGGGACTTCTGAACTGGAGGAACTGGATCCCAGGTATGAAAATTTCTTGGTTCAGAAGAGCACAATCCTAAAAAGAAAATGCTGCACTATACTGTTAACCTCACAGACCTCTGGTAGGAGGACTGAGTCTGAGTTGAGTTACCACCCACAGTGGAAAACTGTGTAAGAAATATATTTAATTGCAAATACTTTTATACTTCTATTTTTGTTTTCATTTAACCCATTCTTTTCTGTGTTTTATAAAGTTTATAGTTCCAGTGTAGCAAATGGGCCTTATGTTTACCCTCCGAACCAACAGAGGGCAGTAAAGTGTACCTAAAGTTCACCTACATGGAGTCTGCCTTCACTCATCTCCAAACTTGCAGAGTGGTTTCATCTTAAGTGTGTCAGTACACAAGCAGTCTTGTCTTAATCGTGTTTGTGAGTTTAGGAGAAGGTGTATAATATTTTAATAACATCTTCTAGTACATGGCATGTAAACTGCACAGCCTATGATATACATGGCAGTCTCATTTCAAAATCTATTTCATTGGGTGACTTCTAGACTAATTTAAAAAATCCAGTTATAGAACCTCCACTAACCATCATCCCTGTGGAAGTCGTGAGAGAACAGTCGGCTCATTCGCCACAGAGCAGATTGTGCTGGAATAGAACACTAATCTAGCAGGAGGTGGCAAAGAGACACAGCCAGAAATTCATATTATATGGATATGAATGAGAGTTAAGAGATGCCATGAGTGATTAGAATATATTCAGTATGGGTTCAGAAAGAGAACCTAACCTGAGGCACTGTATTTCACCTACTGGGATATCAAACAAGAATCAGAGACAAATTACTTACCCTGTGAGCCATTTTGCTGTAAGAAATTCCTTCCCTGTATTTTATAGTTCGAGTGCAGGATGCCTCTAGAAGATTTGTCCACAATTTAATACAAGGTTACCTCATTCCATAACAGAGGGAAACACATTTTAAAAGTTAATGTCATTTACGGAACTTTTGCGCTTCAGAACTTTGCAGAGGGGAGTTTGTGAAATCAGTCAGTTCTGAAAGTAAAATAGAAATCTTCTTGCTGTCCTAATTGAAGGAAATTATTTAATTCTTCAGGAAAAAGCCAGTGCTGCAGGATGTATATTTATTGTTTGTGAGTTATGTGAAGTTTGTTCACTTGAAGCAGCCTTTGCAGTTTTTCTTTTTCTTTTCCTTAACATGCCTCCTGAGGACAGTCTTATCTAGTGGTAACTAGTGTGAGTGGTAACTAGTCTAAGGTGAGCTGTAATCACTGTGGAAGACAGTTCGATTAAGGGGGTCCTGCAATGCTGACGTTTGAATGCTCTTTACTGCCATCTATTGGTTCAGTTTGTAAACACTGGTCTCCCTCATTCTGCTACTGATAGAAGATTAAAAAAAAGTGAAGAAAATGCAATTAAAAATAAATACAATCATCGCTCGATTTACCTAACCTGATTCCTGAAAAGGTGACATTATCTGAAAATGTGTAAATTGAGATGCTATTTCCGTTATTTCTTATGGCAAAATTTATAATGGCTTCCACCTTAATCCAAAAACCCCAAACAATTTCCCCAAATTTTATTAAAGCACTGGTAAAACCTTATACAAGAAACAACATTTTGTGTTCACTGCAGAGTTTTAAACAATTTACCACTGAAAAATAATTGAAACAAATAAAAGTTTTATTTACAATCTGTACACTTTCAGCTTTCTTGCACAAACAAAACCCCTAGAACTCTACTCTGACCGTCAGCAATAACTTACATCCTTACTGTATTCACCCATGTAAAAAAGCACTAAATATTACTGTATTCACCCATGTAGAATAGCACTAAATACTGTATTACTGTATTCACCCATTTAGAAGGGCACTAAATATTACTGTATTCACCCATGCAAAATAGTACAAAATATTACCATATTCACCGATGTGGAAGAGTGCTAAATACCGTTTCACAATACTAAATAGTCACCACTGCCTACATGAGGGTGGTGTAATTTTTTTTTTGCTTTTTTAAAAATTTTTGGCTGAAACATGTTGCATTGAGCAGATTGTGTTCTGCAAAAATGCATTGTACCAGTGTTCATAAATCAAACAATAACTGTATTCTAAAAAAAATGTTTATCTTAAGAAACTCTACTGTCCATTGCCTGAAGAGCTGAGCCCCTGTGAATTTCAAATGTCTGTCCACAATTTTCTTCATTTTGTGGCCAGTTCATTGCTGCTATACTGATAGTCTGTTTAATTAAATTTGCTACTATAAGCTGCTCAAAATTGCTCACCCATCCATAGGAGGGGTACTGCAAGGCTCATTTCTTGGTTCTGCTTTTTCACCACAAATTTGGAAACGTATAATGACAAAGATCTTCCTGTTGTCATATTCATTTCCCATACCATCACCAACTACTGTTATATACATCCCTGTGGTACCCAAATAGCTCTTTATTGACAGGACTCAACCACTAAAAATAAGACATCTCAACATCTCACAAAACCAGGCTGCTGGTAAGGTAATCAACTTCAACAGCTAGACAAAGAGACACAGATAACAGGCACCCCATTGTAACAGATTAAAGATTATTTTTTACACCGCTGCTTCAAGCAATCTTTACACCTTGTAGACCCTGTGGGACTCTCACCCTGGGTCCCTCAATGACGGAATGTGGTTTAAACTACATTTTACATCCTACTGGCTGAGATGTAGTTGTCATCCAGGATGTTGACTTGGTCATCAAGTTGCCATGACAGCACAGTCCAACAGAACAAAAGCTCACCACTTTACTATTGTATTTTTATAGTAGCAAACTATGGTAATCATCTTTTTTTCACAAACTCACTCACTTCCTAGCAAATGGAGCTGAAGTTCTTCCTCTCCTGCTTTAATGGCCTCCTGAATTGTTCAGAGTGATGGTTTACATCCCCTCATGCAACATCAGCAATTTTACAGGAAGGGAATATTAAACTGATAGCATAATAATTTAGTGTTTGTCCAAATTAAGATCTTGATCTTTTTTTTCTGTTTCTACAGACTCCCAGAGTTCTTTTTTAAAGTAATTCTAGCAATTCTTTGGTTTGGGCTCGACATCCTTTTCCAGCAGTCGCTCCAAGCACTTTGTTGTTCCTGTCCTCGTGAATTACATCTTGCTTTCACTTGAGTTGTAATTTTAGACATGTTGCTGTAGATAATGCTCCCCGATGAATTAGCAATGAGCAATGTCACAAAAGATACTTTTTCTGCTTGTTTTAACGTTTATTTTTAATACAATCACTAAGTAATGTCAGATATGCAGGATCATAGAAGGCAATCATAGAAATTTGTAAAACAGTGACAGTGGCAATGTGGGTTCTCACTGTGCCTCATTTATTGTACATGCACTCTACACCTGTTTAAAAAGAACATCTCAGCTGCCTGCTCACCTGCCACCTTGTGTGGCAGAAACAAGCTCATATTCAGCAGCCATTACAATGTGGTTACACTGTCCTTACACTCCTGCTACACTTCTGCAGAATGACTGGTGCTCTCAGTAACTCCAGAAGCACCAAGCGTCACCAAGCACCAGTGTCAATGTACAACCTCAGTGAACTCCCTCTTGTCAGAAAACAAACTGCAATTGTTTTTTTTTTAATTTTTGTATTTTATTTGTTAATTTTTGTTAATTGTTCATTGCATATTATGTCTATTAGTAAACACCAAGCTCAGGAACAGCTTTTTCCTGCAGGCTGTCAGGCTGCTGAATTCTGGACAGCTTAGGGATTGATCACCACCACCACCACTGACCTCCTCCCACAGTTTCATCTTTACCATCACCACTGAAAATTGCACTTATTATCTCACCAATTTATTAATATTCTTGCCCATTTGTTTATCTATTTGTCATCTTCCTGGCTATTATTTATTTATGTATTCCCTACCTCAGTTTGTTTATTTTTATGCTGTGTCTGTGTATTTTGTGGGTGTTTTTTCAGTGTACTGTGCACAGGGATACAGGAGAAACTACATTTAGTTCTTCCTGTATGTTTATACAACTGTAGAATGACAGTAAAATGAAACTTGAAATTAAAAAAACTCCAAATTATTAATAGCATTATATTTTCAAAACACATTTTAGAAATGCACAACACAACTCAGAGATTTTTTGTTCATTAGACTTCATGGGACTAAACTGACCTACACTGGACTACAGTGAATGAAATTGGACTGCAGTGACCTACAGTGGACTCTGGTGGACTACAGTGACCTTCGATGGACTACAATGGACTACACTGGACTATAGTGACCTACACTGGACTACAGGGAACAACAGTGGACTACAATGGACTATAGTGTATAATGGTGGACTACAGTGGACTACAGTGACCTACACTGAACTAAAGTGGACTGCAATGGACTATAATGGACTACAGAGTACTATAGTGGACAATGGTGGACTACAGTGACCTATACTGGACTATAGTGACCTACAGTGGACTACGGGGGACTACAGTGGATTATAGTGGACTGCTGTGACCTACAGAGCACTTGGGACAACTGTGCTACTCCCATCGGACACACCGCAATGCTCAGCACACACAGTGACATGCAATTTGTTCACACGATGCTGCCTGGTCACAGTCGTGGGTTTTAACTGCAGAGACATTAAAGATCAGGGGAGCTGGAGAGTCTCAATATTACAGCAGCATAACATTATTGTGTATAACATCATAGCAACATCATAACAACATCACAGAAACATTATGCCCCCCCCCCACACACACACTTCTACAGTCACATCAGCCCACACACAGTCTCTCTCCCCTCTCACTCTCTCTCTCTCTCTCTCTCTCTCACACACACACACACACACACACACACACACACACACACACACACACACGCACACACACATTCCTACACGTACAGATCACATTAATAAATATAATATGTAGTGGTACCTGTTGAACGCTATTTGCAGGTTCTGTGCATCACTGCACACGTTCATTTACAGACACTGTCCTCAGGTAAACAGGAGACCGTTTCAACAGTTATGAATTTTTAACATTAAAAATAATTTAAACATTACTGTGTCACGTCAAATAATTATTTTACCATGTGATGTACATTTAAATATTCACATTTAAATAAAAATAAAAAAACACCACTGACACACGGAAATGTACAAGAACGGACACACACTGCTACGCTGTTTGACACACTGCACTGCTACCCAGCTACATGGACGCATTCATACAAATGGGAACTCTTTAAACATAAGCTGTGTGTGTGTGTGTGTGTGCATGCGCGCGCGCGCGCGCGTGTACATACCCATCTCGGCGCGTCACTCCACCGCTTCACAGCCCAGCAGCGCGCGACCCCCGAACCCAAGCCTGAGTCCGCATGACACGCGCTCCTCAAGCGGACGGGTCGGACTCCGCGAGACGCGAGGCAGCTCGTGGCGCGGTGTCACAGTCCCCGGTGTCGCAGCCAATAATCCCACAGATCCGCACGATATGCTATTAATACTGCTGTAATTATAAGAATGAAAAGTTTATAAAGCCACACTGAGACCCTTATTAGTCACTGCGTCTCATGCACACGCCGTGCCAGGGCAGCGCGTGACGGAACACCAACTCGGTGCGCGATGACACACTCGCGCGCACATACATTCCGTGGGAGAGCAGATCCGCGTCCGCGAGGTCCAACGCTTCGCGGTCGGGGTTTGACGGGGAGAAAGGTGCGCCGGTGCGAGCGCCTCTCGCGGCATCGGGGCAGGTGGCGCGCGCACGCCGCCGACGATGCGGGTTCCGCTCTCAGTTTGACTCGTGCGTGTCAGTGGGTCCGGAGTGGGCGGTTGCGCGCGGCACCGAGGCGCGATCCCTGCGCCGTGAGGAGGAGCAGCAGCAGAGAAGAGGAAAGGAGAGGAGAGGGGAACTCCTGCGTGCGCTGCGATGCTCACTGTGATGCTCAGTCCAAGTGCCCCCTTCTGGAAGCGCGAAGACGGGAGGAGAGAAGAGCGCCACCTTAACAGAAATGCCAACATCCCCCCTCCCAAACACACACACACACACACACACACACACACCTCACACTGGCTTCACTTCCACTGGTGCTCTCCAAAGCTGCATCACCAAAAAAAACAGCTATACAAATTCCACCCGGTGTTTGAACCTCCACAGGTAGATATTTTTTCCCAGGGAGAGTTTTTGTTTTCCTTTCCTCAGCTGCACTGTTTCAGTGCACCTGCAAATTGTTCATTCTGCTATCTTTTCATTGTCACCTTCTGGTCCTTGTGTGTGTCACACTGCTTACCAGGGAGCCTTACAGCAATAATTTGGTTGGCCAACCTGTCCCCATATCACTCCTTGTCATTGCTGTATCCTCCTACTGCTGTACAAACCTCCAGTTGGTGTACCAGTGGAATGCGGGGTCATGTCTCAGCTTTTCCCAGGTGGGAATGTCTTATGTGTTCAGCATGTCTGGTGTGTGTAGGCCAGGATTTATTATGAGTTCCGATGGCGCCTGGTATCTTACAATGACCAGCCCTGCACCAGCTTTACTATCCCCTCACACACAAACATGGTCATGGTTTCACTGCTGAATTATACTGCGTTACCTTGGTAAAACAGAAGAAGAAAGCAGTTCACCATCATACTGCTTGCTATTATTATTATAAAACTTATTCAGTTTTCTAATTTTTCTCCAAGGTGACTTACACCATTACCTTTGTATAGTAAGCAACTCACATACCTTAACTCATACCTCATTCACAGGTTTTACACCAAGGGGGGGGGGTTGGAATCCAGAATCTTCTAATCCATAGCAACAGCTCTAACCACAGCAACCCCTGCTGCCCCTGTCACAGGTTATTATTGCTGTTGTTATCACCATCGCCATCAGTGTGCCACTGCCCTCTGAATGTCCGGGGCCCCAGATTCCACCAGCAATAAGAAGTGTGTTTGTCCTCCTCTCATAACCGCGCAGCCCCCCTGAGGAGGAGGCCGTCCCTCATGCCCCCTGCCAGCCTCTGCAATTTACATCTAATTAGTGTGGAGAAGCCCGACTCTCGGGGATGTCGGACACTCGCCGGCCCCTTTCCGAGAGGAGCACACTGATCCGGCCAACGACCAGAGCACCAGTCCCCGGCTGCCCGGCACACTCTGTTCCCTAATTATATTTTTATCAAAATAATTGCAATTTGGTACAAACAAAACCATCACAATGTGAGCGTGTCTGTGTTTATTAGAGACATGCTTAACCCGAAATGCAGCTACTCAGCAGACGCTTTTCTCCATGAGGCCTCTACTGTGTTACCTGCTGTCCACATGCTGGTGTGTTATTTTCATAAATGTGGACAAATGTGGCTCCTTTGGCACAGGGTCTAACGGAGAGGTTGCATCTGGTTCAGACCAAGAATTAAAAAAAAAAAAAAAATTAAATGTCCTAAAATTTTTTTCTGCTTGTTCTGAAAAACACAAAAATGAAAATGAATGAAAAAAAGTTACACTTTACCAGCTTATTTATAAAGCCTAATTTGCAATGTAGCTGCAACCTTATTCATTTATCATGTTTTTTTATTTACACAGGAGACAAAAAATACAACAAGAAAAGTACAGAAATACAACGCAAAGTGTTGGGGAGGTCAGTAAAGCAAGAGGCATGTAAAAGACTCTTCCCCAAACACAAATGAAGGGTTGAAACTCTAGAAACAAGGGAGACTGCAATAAAGTCAACAGCAACTCACAACCACAGGCTGGCAGGTAATGATACACTGAACAAAAATATCAGACAGTGAACAGCGAATGTAAACATACTTGCATATATTACACATGTAACAAATTACATTGATCCATAAGATACTTTTTAAGTAATTTCTTGAACAATGAAAGAGATTAACTTTAGTTTAAAAAGGACAGACGATTGTTCCATGCTTGGGTACCTAGAAACTGTATTGAGAATTGGCCCTTGATGGGTCTGAAATAGGAAAGAAATAGGGAAGATGGTGGTGATATAATTTTCAAGTAGTTTACTTTCTTTTAGTAGTTTTACACTTCCTGCAGTGTATGTTTGCACGGTATGAGCTTAAATCTGGGGACATGAGAGTAGTCGTGAGATGAGACCAAATGATAATGACTCTGTGGTCAGGCTGAGGGCTCTAGTCTGTCCTGGAACAGCCCTGACCAGTGAGTAGGTGCTGTCCATTACACTGGAGGGCAGCTTCCAAAGTGGGCAAGGTGGAGGTGGCATGCTGGAATTTTTTCCTTAAATATGACATCAATGTTGAGCACTCTTATTGTTTAAGGTTTAGTTGAGTAAAAATCATACATACAGTAGGATAATTACTACCGACATGGTCATCCATCCTGCTGGCTTATGCCAGCACTGTAATTATGGGTTATGGACAATGCAGTGGACTGTGTCAGCAAGTGGTGCTCCTCCAATTGCACCCCTGCAGAACAAACACAACACAATCCCAGTGATGCTTGCATAGACCTGCTTATATCCATTTATTTAACAGACATCTTTATTGGTATCCATTTTGGTTTGCTTAATGGATGTTTTTTAAAATGCAGTGATTCATAGTTGCTTGCGTTTATGCAGCTGGATGTTACTCTCAAAGTACTACCATATATCATCCATCTATCTGTTATCAATAACAGCAGTGGAGGGTTGTGGTCAACCAGAGTCTGTTTCAGATGCACACACAAACAGAGGGTAATTTAAAGTCACCAGTTCACATGAAGCATACAGTATGTCTTTCAACTGTTGGAGGAAACCAGAGAATTTGGAAGAAACCAATACAAACACAGGAAGAACATTTCCCCTGAGTACATGCGTACAGGCATATAACCCTAAACTTAACACACAAACTGAACCACATTCAGACCCACAGTGCAGGAGCTATGAGCCCTCAGGGCCACCCACTGCACTGCAGTGTAACTGTTTTTCATTGAAAGGCATCAGTGTTAATGTTTAAAATACTGTGAAATAACGACAATTCACACAACACCTTATAATGATCATTAAGCTGTAAGGAACTGTGCAATGTCAGCTGTCACACCAAGCAGTCAGTGTCAGTGTGTGTTCACTGTGGCAGTGCATTTAAAGTAGAGTTTGAAGGCGATGCACAAATGTGACCATGGATGGTCCTGGGTCTTTAACTCTCAGGATGCCTTTGCTGTCCAAGTCCCCAGAAGGGAGACACATCAATGTTGTTTGGTTTGTGGTCCCTCCCTTCTCAACCTCACCTGCTCAAACCACTACTAATTAGTTCATGACTTTGCATCTGTTTTCTGCTGCTCTTTTTTCAAAGGACAAATGATGGTAAATTAGTTAAAAGATTGTCTGAAAAAAAAATCCCACCAAAAAAAGGGCTTGCCACCATCTGGTTCAAAGGGGACCTGGGATAATTCGGGAGGTTCATAATTTCCAGGGAAGGTCTCTAGGCTAGAAAACTGCCCCTGGATGAAACACCAGTCCACCGGAGGGAGGTCCGTAATTTATAATAAAATCACACAGCCAAAATGTTTGACAAAATGAATGGTAACAGGGCCATACCTGCACCCTAAGTATTTCATGTTAATAAACACATATTTATTAACTTACCTGTACTTAAACCAGGCCTTTAAAAATGACTCCCTGCTGGCCAAACCATCAAAAAAAATAGCATTAGAAAGGATTTCAGTTTGTCTGGTGGACTCTGATAACCAGAGTAAAGCCCTTTTCTCCATTAATGCTGGTCTGTCGTAAAAGGTAGTGGTGCACACTGGCATCCATGCAAGATGAATGCTAAAATACATCTTTGCATTTATAGGGGGAACGAAGCGAATACTTTGACACACCTGTGCTCAAATGTTGTCGTTTTGTGCTGACATCAGAGCTGCACATGACCACGGCGCTCATTTTCAGCCAGTTGTGTTCTCTAAATGGAGAGTTTTCACCTCAGATATTCATACTATGGAAAGATGATGCGAAAATAATTACTTTTTGACACAACATTAAACTGATAATAGACATAACATTTGCCTGGCAAAATGTGCATCACCCCTCCTCTGAAATATAGAACAGCCTGTTAAAAGTTCCACAGAGAAACATAACAAACACAAACAATGTCTGAGAAAGAGGGCTGGTGCCTCTCGGCGAGTGTTGATAAGAGGTGAGTTGCTGCGCTTTGTAGCTTTGAGGTGTTTCCCAACAGAAGCTCAGTTCCCCCGAAGGAAACGATACACAGAGGTTTGGAGATAAGAGCATGTGAAGAGTGACGGGCAGGTGGGGTGTGTGAGAGGCTGCCATACCATGACAAAGTGAGCTCAACAGGTGAGACAGTAGGTGTGTTGAATCATACATCATTATTATGAGTTGGTCAGATTTGGGTGTGAGGCCATATGATGAGCAAGTTCTTCACCTCGAGGTCACACTGGGCCTCAGACATGGGATGAAACCAGAGAGAAATTGTCTTTTTTTCTGTATTGGGTTATAGCAACATAGAAACAGCAACACTACCATGCAGATAAAAGGTTTATTTTTGTATCAGAAGAAAGTTTCACACTGTTGAATAAAATTTTTATAAAAAGAACATCAGATGTGGACATAACAATAAAGATACATTTCTTTGTCCTTGTCAGTACAATATGGAAAATGCATTTCTATAGCTGCTTTCGTTTTTAAGAAGTCGAACAGAACAAATGAGACCAATTCTGGAAAGTTTGCACACCCTTCTAAAGATTATTTGATAGTGCTACTTGATCACACCTGTGAAATATTGCAACCTTTTGACCATCTTACCCTCATATTATACTTGTGGATGTGTCTTCAGCTTCTTAGTGTGCTGTGACCCAGTGCTGTTCATAAAAGTAATAAAAAAGTTAAAAAGTGAATAAAATGGCAATGAAGTCACATTAACGCCTGCATTACTCTATAACGTGGAAAATAACAGTTTTTAATCTGACACTTTCTTCGCAATGCTAGTTTTGTACACTAAGCTGCTTACACTGATTTACCCATTTTAAACAGCAGGGTAAAATTCACTTTGTCAAGTGAGAGTGAAGTACTTTGATCTAGAATACTACAGCAAGAGATGGGATTTTAATCTGGGTACTTGGAAAGCAAAGGAGACAGCTCTGACCACTACACCACCTACTGGCCTGGGATGTAAGTTGGAAGATTCCAGTTGTTCTGGGAGCTTCTGTTTTACATCCATTCAAAATGTTTCAGACAGTGCACTAACCATTGAGTGTACTGAATCTGTAGATATGTTCTGAATGTTGGTATTTTCTGTTTGTTCAGCCTTTACTATTTCAGGTGAGATTGTACAGAGAGAGGGAGAAAGAAACCACTGAAGGAATTCATCTCCAGCTGAAGCTCTCCTACCTCCTACTTCTTCTCCTCAGCAGTAAAACAACTCAGCCCTGTTAAACTCCCAGAACAGCAGTAAAAAGGCACTAAGCTGTCCCACCGTCTGCTCCCCTTCAAACACAAAAATTAATTTCCTACTAAATCACGACACTCAGGTAAAACAGGACAAATACATCACATGCTTCCATATTGACTGCAAAGCCTGAAAGTTTGAGCCAAAAGGAAACCAGCTTTCTGATGGCCTGGTGCCCTAAGTGCCCGTCTCTAGCTGAAGGAGGGAGAAAGCGCTCTATGCAGCATCTTTTCATGCTTCACTGGACTCATCACAAGGAGCATAAAATCTCCACCCAGCAATTCCCTCATACATAAATATGCTTTTTCTCCTCTCACGTCTGCACATGAGTTAATTCAGCTGATGGCTCCCTCTTTGGATGCAGTTCAACACAGGGCCGATTTGCTGACATGAATAAACCAATGAATATCTGGAGTCATTAGGCTGGCAATGGCGTTCCTGGGCAGAGCTGAGCACATTCTCTGCTTTGAACCCAAGTGGCAAAATCAGTGCACATTATATTTACTTTAATTTGTCTAATTCCTTTATCCAACACAAATTACAATCTCACAGTTGTGCACTGGCTTCTAAACTCACAAGCAAAACTGGGACCAGAAGCCTGTTCATAATTCAACTCAAATGTCACTTTTACCAATTAGTCTGAGTCACTGAAAGGTTAATAGTGCAGCTGCTCCTCTGTTTATTTAGGCTCTTTAAAATTTGATTATAATAAATTTAAAAAAAGCTTTTATAAACTTGCTATATTAAAAAAACAAATTTAAAATGGCTCTGGACCACTACAACCCTGCTAAGTAGAAGTGGTTTATGAAAATGAATGGATGAATGAAATTTGTCTTTCCCACGAACTCCTATTCAATGCTGATTGTTGACTCATTCATCACATGAACACGTGCAATGTTCCTCATTTTGTTAATGATGATAAGTAGAAACATCAGACAGGAGCTGGAAACTCTGAAGAAGTGAACTAAATCAAGGTGGTCACATAGTCCTGTTTTGTTTAAGCCCATCACTACCATCTACGTGGTCGCAAGAAGAAACAGAAACTAAAAATAAAGAACCTGAAAAAAGATTGCATATTCGACAATTCATAACACGTTCCGTGCACACTTTATTTAGCTGTCGATACTGTAAGGTTATTTATTTACTATAGCAGTTTGGAGAAACTGCTAGCAGTACCTTGCTTAATGGTACAGTATGTCTATGGAAATCTTGGTTCTTCTTCAGGTCCTTCATTTGCAAGGCTTTTTTTACATTACAAGGCTCTTGTACATCTGTATAAAGCACAATGACAATAAGGTGAACACTGAACTTTGAACTGCCTGCCCTGGAGTTGAGCTCCCTTCTTAGGGACCACTCACAATCTGAAGGGGTCCCAAGAACCTAAATCTCCTAATCAAAACCTTTGTTTCACATCAATGAAACACTTCACTGAAACTTAGCTGTAAGGTACGTTGTTTATTAAAAGGACAGCTGTGACCATTTGACCTGCAACCCTGTTCCATCACATACAGCCAGACAAAAATAATCAACACAAGCAACAGATTTCTTTCAGAAAGGACTGAGTGCAAATAACAGCCAAGAGATGTTGTGTTCCGATCAATATTAATTCAACAGCATATAAGTCATTATGGGGATCAAACAAAAACAGGCCTTGGTGTGAAGACCGAGGGATGACCAGACTTACACTCATGACCTCCCTCTGCACTGGGTGTAAGAGGCCAGCCTTCAGTTCAGCTAAGACATCTTTGTGCGAGGACGTGAACTGTAACAACTGTGGAGTGGAATGTAGAGGAAGACTGAAGGTTCAAGATGGAATCATGGTGAGGGGTTTGATTCTGCTGTTTTTGAGTTCTACTGAGTCAATGTTGACTACATATCTAGAATTATTTCAGAAAGCTCTATCATTCACTAGTGTCCTTAGTGTTGAAAAGGCTATGTCCACTGTCACCAAGATTGAATCCATCCATCTGATTGTCACCCATCCTCTTCTTCTACTCCTTTTTCCTACAGCTTTCTCTCATGTTCACCATCTTTTGGATAGAATCCACCCTTGACATTATGTGCCCAAAGGATGATAACCTTAGTCTCATCATTTGTTTTTCCAGTGAAAATTCTGGAAATTCAGTTGATCCAACATTTATTTATTTATTTGCTGTGAATTCCAAGCTGTGGTCTATGTTATACTATATAAATAAATAAGCATTCTGATGGTCAGGTAGGTGGTGTGTCCAGCGGAACAACACAACAGGAAGCAGCCACTGGATTTGAGGATCTACGCCCTCTTTGGGATCACAGTACCTCTGGGTGTGTCTCCCTGAACCGGGAGGAATCTGGCCGTCACAGCTACAACTGCAGGCGGCAGATGGTTCACAGATGGCCAGGTCTGGGAG
Organism: Arapaima gigas; assembly: GCA_900497675.1. NCBI lineage: Eukaryota > Metazoa > Chordata > Actinopteri > Osteoglossiformes > Osteoglossidae > Arapaima > Arapaima gigas. The sequence continues at coordinate 94,784 of UFQX01000094.1, read as the reverse complement.
AGATGCAGTTTTCAGGGGCACAGCCACAGCAGGACCACTAAAGCCTGAGGAACATGGGTGCTACAGAACAGCCACAGAAAGCCGTGTTGAACGCAAGCGGGTCTGACAGCTCGGCCCACGCTGACGGGTTCATCCTGCTTGCGTTCCACTCCGCCTCTGCTGCTATTATCCTTTTATTTATTTTCCCTTTCCATTATTTGCTGGCTGCAGAACAGCGATTGATCCGGCTTTTCGACTCAAACAGTGGTTTACAATAGAAAGTGACAAGTGTTCCCTTTAAACGGTGTCTTTGCCGTTAAAATTCCGGCAACAGAACAAACGCTTGACTGGAGCACAGACGGTGGGAGCTGCCATCCTGCTTTAACTCACTGGCATGAGTTGTATAGTAAAACATCTATGCTTGATTATTTCAGCTTGGTAGAAACACAGTTCTGATTCCAGCCTGGCATGGACGGTTCACTTAGTTCATTCAGCTGGCAGCTCTGAAGCTGAACTATGATCTCTTTTATCTTTCTTCTTTATTTCTTTGTTTGTTTATTATTTAGGTCTTATTTATTTCTCCTGTTTTAATTATCTACTTGTGCTCTGTAGCAGGGCTATGGGTGCACTGACTTGTGAATTTCACTGCTCACGTTCAGCCACAGTTACAGAACACATAAATAATGAACATAAATGGTGTTGTGAGCAGGAAGCTGCCCATATTTCAGAGGCATGTTTGTACCTCCTGCCAAGCAAGCAAATGCTGAGGGACCCTTCGAAGGGATCAAACTCCACACCAGACAATTACAAATGTGCTTAATGGGCAATGAGCCCAGGCCTGGAGAGCACACAGTGTGAGCTTGATATGTGAATAAATGGGTGTTTTTTCTGTGTGTGTGTGTGTGTGTGTGTGTGTGTGTGTGTGTGTGTGGCAAGTGTACAGTGTACCAGGAGTGGTCACTTCACACTGTACCCATGAATTGCAGAAGATGTGAAGAAGGTCATATAGAAGTCTGAAGGAGGTCTGAAGAAGATGTGAAGAAGGTCTCGTGGAAGTCTGAAGGAGGCTGAAGGAGGTCTGATGGAGGTACAAAGGAGGTGTTACGGTGGCCTGATGGAAATCTAGTGGAGGTCTGAAAGATGTCTGATGAAGGTGCAAAAGAGGTCAGATGGAAATGATAAAGGGGTCAGAGGGAGGTGTGAAGGAGGTCTGAAGGTACAGCTGTCCAAAAGATCTGATGGAACTGTAAAAGAAATAAGATGGAGATGTGATGAAGATGTGAAGGAGGTCTAAGAAAGGTTCGATGGAGGTTTGACCCATGAACACCGAACAGTGAACTGATGTATCTGGGGATTTTTCTGGGTTTTGGATGCTGCTCCTCCTCAGCTGGATGCCATCTTTACGCTGTGTGTGAGACAGACTCCTGACACCCTCCGATGCCTGAACGATTGCAGAGCCACTATGCTAATGAGATGGCAGTGATTGACAAGCGGCAAAAGGCCTCACGGTGCCATTTCACCACCATGTCAGAAAAATGGACCTAGATTTATGCATAGGGAAGCTCTGCTGACCGCCAATCTGCACCAGCTCTCACAGATACAGACACTTTCTCTCTGTCTCGCTAGCTCTCTCTCTCTCTCATACACACATAAACTTTCAGTCAAATGTAAAATTTTGCCTGCAACAGTATTAACATTACAAACACTCACATACGTAGACTACGTTTATACAGGCAAACGTTTTCTTTAGACATAAATTAATTTTAAATATGAGAGGGGCAGAGTTATTGCATGGTTGATAGATAATATTTAACGCTTTCACTTTTTTATTAAGCAATAAAACCCATCTGACTTAGTGACATCTGAACTGGACCCCAGAATGCGCTCATTTTCACTGTCAATTGCAAACTAAATAAGTCCCATTGGCATTACCACAGTTCCCTTGCTTTTAGTCTCAGATCAAAATAAAATGTGTACAGAACATCTCAAAGAACAGCAGAAACTGCTGTTTTCCAGTTTGTTTCAGTTTTGACACCAACCACACCATCTCCTAATGCTGAGTGAGCAGCAGTGCTCAGTGTGGTTTCCACTGCTGATACCTCCTATAATTCTCTGATTGCTGATCACTTCTGATCATTTATGTTTCTCCAGAATGCTCATCCTGTCAATGACAATTAGTCAACATCTTCTCAGTATTGACTTCCCATCAATCACTCTCATTAGGAGGTGGTCACTGCATCGTGTCCAGCATGCTTCGTGTGGACTGTCTAATTGCTTGCATCCATGCAGGAACTGAAGATAACCTGTCGACTGGTGTTCTTTACTAAGGAGCGACATACAGGTGAGACAGAAACAAACAGCTACGGTCCACTTAGTAACCAAGCATGATTCTATTTGCAAGCAGGTACAGTCTTGTTAGTGACCAGCTACAGCCTTCTTACTGACTAGATATAATCCTGTTAGTGACCATTTCACAGTCTATTGACTATGATCTGAAGTTCCATCATTATATTCACAGAATGCAGTAACATTAAAATAAGAAATTATGTCCTCAAGAATTTGCCATAGTTAATCTCTATTATTATAGTTTGTATCACTGTATTGTTCTTGTTTCATTTCATGTTTTGAACTCTGCCTTCATTTTTGTATCCTATTTTATTTATGATGTTGCCCTATACTACTGGGATAAGGTCTGGATGACATGGTACCTCACTGAAAAGTGGTTGTTGTTAATGAATGGGTTGATTGATAGAGAAGCATTTGCTGTAATAAAGGTGCATAGTTAAAAAAGATATTGTTAAAGGCATCTCACAGCAGATAGGCTGTTTGGGGGGTCTCTTTGAATGTGTTCTGTGTTTGCCCCATGTCTGTGTGGGTTTCCTCCTATATTCCAAAGACATTTGTTTCAAGTTAATTTGTTACGCTAAATTGCCCATAGGATGTGTTTGTGTATTGGTGTATGTATGTAAGTGTGAAGGATGAAGACCTGTCATCCCATCCTGTGGTTGTTCCTCTCCTAGGCAAGGCTCCGAGATTATTATTATTATTATTATTATTATTATTATTATTACTAGTAATAGTAGTAGTAGTAGTAGTAGTAGTAGTAGTAGTAGTGGCATAATACGTGTTGGAACTGAGAAATTGAAACTGTGTTGTACTGGCAGTGTAAGAGCAGGAGCAGCCCAGCCCTCCCACCTGAGGAGGTTCTGACATCAACTCAGGCCAAATTCCATACTTTATACTGCTTTTTCTTTAGCACTGAATGTATGTGTTGTGGTCCCGAGGAGGGCATCGTTGTGGTTTCCTTCTGAATGTGTGGAATATGTACATTTTACAAGAGGCTGTAGCTAAAAGCATCAGTTAAAGAAGTAAAAATGGTCCAAGGTGCAAGAGGAGGGGCTCTCATTCTGGTGAAATGTCAAAGTTGCCAGGAACGACGACTCCTTGGAGCTGCCAGGAGACACACCGGCTCACTTGCTCTGAAAGCAGCCTGTCTCCTTGGCAACAAAAGATCTTAAAAATTTCTTGGACTTGATTAGCAAATGTTATTTTTCCACCTTTGACAGGATCTTTTGAAATGTCTCTGTGGCAGAGGCAAGCAGTCACTCAGCTTCTGTCTTTCTCTTTCTTCCATTGCTGTCCAGCTCGCTCTCGGCAATACCGAGGGGCATGCGTTACAGCCTGCAACGACTAGTTATGTATAGTAGGTTACTGGCACAAATGACCATTATTATTATTATTATTATTATTATTAATAATAATAATATTATTATTATTCCTAGGAGAGGTGGTACATTTAACCACAGTAATATAGCACATAAGCATATCAGTACTACTGTTTTCATCACTTCAGACCCATCTTTCACCTTTAAAAGGTGTTTATGTCATACTTTTCTCTAGGCTTTGATAACCGTGATAAGCTGCAATACATTGGTTTATCTCTTAAACCATCAGGGAAATTATTACCGTCTCAATTCAGGGCAAGCAGCTTGACCAAGGGTACTACTGGAGGAGGTGGAATTTGCACCTGGGCCTTTCAAGAGAGTTGCAGTGCCTCCAACCACTACTTGCTGAGCTTCCACAGCAGTGTGCAGCTTATTTTTATGTGAAATGCATTAACAGTTGTTTACTGATTATGTTTTTATGCTCATCTAAATTTATGGACAAATCCCCAGTACTAATAATTTTTGCTTGTTGCTACTGCACTGCATTCATTTTTCTTCTTACTGACTTTGTAAATTAATTTCAGAAGCTGAACCAGAAATGTTGAACTCGACAGTTACCCACTGCTTTGGTATAAATGAATAACCAGAAAAAAGTGTGCTTTTTTAAAGAAGTACGTTTGTTAATGTGCTGCTCAATTATTAAAAAGAGGGCTATTTTAAAGGTGCCAATACTGGTAGCTGTTAGTACTGAAACGTGGACTCGAATCAAGTCACTAAAGTAAGGGCTAATAACTGGACAGTGCCTCAAGTCTCTGGCTTTGTTTTTGCTTTGTTGCTAGTTAAACCCAAATTTGCTCAGTTGAGTCACTAACTTCACCACAGATACACCACAGTTTCCCAGGAAACAGATGACACAACAGAAGCTGAAAAGTGAGGTGAAGTGTGTGCTCAGTAATGGTGGTTTGAGAGTGTGACTCTCTCTGCTGAGTTGCAGCTCTGAAAGGAACCATGATCTCATGATCAAGAGGCTAAACCCTGTCAGTCAAAGGCATGATGATGCTAATTTATTGCCGCACATCACCTTTTTCTTCTGGGTTTTGGCAGCGCAGTCGGACAGCTCACACCTGCTCCCATGAGGCCGGGCAGATTAGGTTGGCCTGAACCCCAAGGGGGCAGTGCTGGTCACACCACAATGATTGAGCCCATTCCACTTATCATCATCCTTCAGCCATTCCTCCTGTGGAAACCGCTGACTGTTGTTCTTCCTATCCAACTACATGGCATCTACAATAGTGCTTCCAAGGGCAAAAACAGTGTAAATAAATGACAAGTGCTGCGTGCCAGTGCTCGTCTTTGTGATGACTAAAGTGGTGGTGTGGTGTGCTTCCTGTGAACAAGTCTTAGCACAGCCGGATCCTGCTCAGTCCCAGGCAATCAAACACAGTAAATTCACTCATGTGTTACCTGCGGTGTCACAGCTCAGCAGTTGTTACTCCCCCTGTGACCTAACACCCTCCTGCTGTTCACCGGTACTCATTCCCAAAGTGCAGCAACAGTTCCTAAACTCAAATAAATAAAGACCTGTCATTGTGAATCAAAGGCTTTAAGTGAAGAAATTACAATAAAAAATGCAGCTCTGTACAAAAAAGGTTTATATTCAGCTTTAAAATGTTGTAAATGCATGAAAAAGCTTACGTGTGTGTGGCTCTTCTTTTAGAGAGAGCCAATCACGATTGTAGATTCTATTTATACCTGTTGTTTATACCCTTCAGGACATCCATAAAAAACCTGGAGTTAATGGAGGATCAAAATGTTTCATAAAAAATGTATAAATAAGACATTACTGGTATCATTTTTAAGCACCGATGATCTAGCTGTTTCTGTGAAATATCATTCTTTAATGTTGCCAAGCATTGCTGGTGATGATCTAGGTAACAATTGCAGTTCCAGTAGCACTGAGCTTTATCTCACACAGTGTGACTCTGAAAAGCCCTGGTTGATTGTTACTTGTCTGTCCTTATATAAGTGTTTTAAACACCTGTGCTTTTGTGCTTCAACCAGTAACATAAGCATGTATGAAAAATTATGCAAACTTCAACAGGGTTTTTGTTGTGTATTTATGGTTATTTTTGCCATTTTGTGTGTATCTGGAATAAAATTTCACGCAAATTTGTAATGAGCTGCATGCTGTACTAAATTGATGTTCCTGTTTATCGTTGTCCTCTTTTTATTATAATAGACAAGTAAAAGAAAAAGCCTTATTCACTAATTAGGCCTGCTTTCCTTTTAATTTTACCAAAGAACAGATCGCAGATGATTTTCCTGAAATATAATCTGTCTGTGCATTTCTCAGTAGACTTAAGAGGCTTAAATGGATTAATATCAAGGAGAAATCATTTCAGACACTTAGACCTCTGTTTGGTCCCATGTTGACTTTGCATCTCAGCCACTGGACATAACGCCTGGCGCAGCCTTACGGACACGTCACTCCAGAAAGCTTAATTTTCATCCCTCTGTGTCCAGCGGGTGAAAATGTCAAGTTGCATGTAAACATTTACTTTAGAAATCTGAACCCGCTTAGCTGTCTGGTCCCCGGGGAATCATGCATCATTTGCTTCATATCGCTCACCAAATGCGTGATAAGATGTCATCTTATGTTTGCACTCAGTTATAATGAATTCCCATAAAGCGCCTCTTAATCACACTCAATAGTCCTGCAAATGCACGTAACAGACCGCATCGGTGGCTTTGCATTGCATCTGACCAGAAACAAAGACAGTTTACATGCCGAGATGAGTCTGCACAGACACACACGCACGCACACGCGCACGCACACACGCACGCACGCACGCACCACAAACCAGTTTTGGTTGTACATCTAATCTACACACCATCCTGCAGCCTCCAGTGGTGTCTTATTGGTTCCAATGATAAATGAATAAATGAAACCAAATTTGCATTGCATCCATATGCTGTTAGAATTTGTGTTTTTCCAATTTTATTACAGTATGTATTTGATTAACAGGCAGCCTTATCTAAGTCATAGCCAAAAGCTTAAAATTGTTAAATTATTCTTTGTTTTGTACAAGCAGCTGCATGTTTTAATGCAGAACAATAGTTGTTTCATTACAGCCAACTGAAATACTGAACAAGCCCAATGCAAATCTACATCCCTACCTCTGATTCTACTCACACTATTTGCTGACTGTCACAATAATTTGTTGCCTAAAAAAACCCTCAAGGTACAATAATCTCAAGAAATGCAAACACAGTTACATATTCCGTTTTGACAACGATGCCACAAAAAGAACATTTACATATGCGTTTGAGAATCATGTTGCAAGAAAAACAGCCTTTATTCCTTTAGTGTTTACTTTGGAAGTGTTCTGACCCTCTTACCTTTAAAAGTGTGTGAGGTTCTGTGGTTTATATTATTTATGGTCAGCTGAACAGACGAGCTATTCAGAAAATGGTGTTGCATTTGCTACAGAGTAAAGAAGCTGTTGGGTGTGTTGACAGCTGTGGCTCCTTGGAGGATTGCGGTGCCGTCCGGCCATATGGGTGCCGTTTGTCATGCTGTGTTTGAACTCAGTAAACACAGAAAAGGATGTGGACTCGAGGTGGAAGGATGGATGCTGGGAGCCACTGTTATTGACAGGTTAGGGTGTCGGCCTCCCATCATAATCTTTGAATTTTGGAAATGTAGTATAAAACTTCTAGTAATAATTAAGATGAAGGAAGTGATATTCCTAGCGAAGCAGAAGTTGATCAATACCATCAACTAAAACGAATGGAAAAGTTACAACAAATTGATTCTCCCTTCATACTACTGCATTGAATGAATCTAACTATTTGCTTATATCAATTGCCACTGCTACTGCATTTGTTTCAGTCACAAAATACAGTTAATTAAAAATGTCTCAGCAGTCTCAGAGCATGGAACAAACTGACTGTTGTTTTCTTCTTGTCCCCTTGTGGGCACAAGAGTCATCCCAGTTCACCAGAGGGATGGGCTGTCACTGTCATTATCTGCGTCACCACTTACTTTCATGGAGGGGTGCTGCAGTTGATGTTGAAGACCCTCCTGTGCCCCTTGCGAGGTGAAACTTCAGAACATCTCTTTTGCTGCTTGGCTCACATACCAACTGGCCTGGTTGTTTCATTCGAGCCTGAGGTTGAAGAGGGAATTCCTTTGTGGTGTGGTAGTGTTGGACAGCTGCCGGTGCTGGATTATCCCCGACTCTGGAGCTGTCCAGGGTGCTGATGGGCTTTTTTCCATCTCCATGTCACAGAATGCAGAGAGAGAGATAATCCCCATAACATCCCTCTCCTGAGAAGGTCATAAGCCATCTGAGAATCAGTGACAGTCTTACAGGTGGGGTTCTGTATGCCTCTCAGGTGAGGTTCTGTACATCTCTCATCTGTACCTTTTTCAGGTGAAGAACTGTACATCTCGTTGGTAAATCTTGCACTTCTCTCAGGTGAGGTTCTGTATATCGCTCAGGTGGGGTTCTGGATGAGTTTGACACCTTAATAACTTAACCTTGTTATTCATCTCTACTTATGCAGTTGTTTTAATACATGGAGCACAGTGGGCAGGAAATTGAAAACCTCCCGGTGTTTAGTTTCTGTGGAGACATGAAGAGAATAGGGGTGAGATAGTGTATATGCCAGTTTGTGTGGGGTGAGCCCAGGAAGGTGTCAAGGTGTTAAAAGGAGATGTCAAACCAAAAATCCTCATAGGGCTTAAACCAGCTTTGCCATCGGCTGTCAGCTACTTGTGCATCAGTCCCTGATCCCAGTGACTGCATTAAACTTTAACTCTCTTTACTTCATTTGCATCTGCAGATGTGTGCATATCTGACACAGGTTGCATCACCTTTGTCCTCTAAGTGTTTGCACTCTTTTTGGCGAGGGGATTTCTCTCAAACATGAGCTAAACACAGGCAGCCTCATTTACTCCTTCCCATGGTAAATCCCCTCTTTAGCAGTCATTAACAAGGAGCTGCTGAAAGGCCCTTAGACCAGTGAGGAGCTCATCATCTGCCTGCACTGGGAACCTGTTTCTAAGTCACACTTACAGGCCCCTGTCAGTCTTGCTGGCCTAATTTCACCAACATGCAGACTGCTGCTCAGTAGAACCATTGTTTTTATTTAAGCAGAGGCCTGAAATTTGCTGAAAATGTTTGCTTTCTTTCATATGCAAACTTGTGGTTGCTGCCTTGTAGAAGAATTTATTTAAGCATGAGGCAAATAATCCAAAATTTCTAATTTATAGTTCAATTTTGATCCCAGCCTGTAGTTTAATACAGATTACTTGCCAGCAAGGAAGGTACTAAGATATTTTGAGATCCTTTGTTCCATGTGATCTTTTAAACAGTGCTAAAGTGTAACAAACCAGACCAATGAGAATTAAGAATCCTTTAAACTTACCAAACAGGCAAAGCTATGAAACAAGTAAATACACCCATTTCTTTACCTTTCTGGTATGAAACATAGAAGAGAGAACATAAATGAGTAATGGTTAAAGATTTACAATCAGTGAGAGAGACAGGTTTATGACAGAGATGACAACAGATCAAATAAAGAAAAAGAATTTGACCAGCAGCCTGCAGGAACAAAAATTCGTATTTTAACAGAGTGAAAAAGATTATTCAGTTGAAACTGATACAAACCATTCCGCAATAATTTTTTCTTTTACACCTCCTAAACTTTATATGAAAGCTGAAGTTCTTAACCTGGGCTCCATGATCATGGCACTAAAAAGCTTAGGAACCCCTGCATTAAAGTCTCTTCCTAAATCTCCAGACATCCCCCCTTTGGTTTGGCAAACTAGAACACTCCAAACTCAGCATCTCCTCATTCTCCAGCTCAAGGACTCTGCATGTGAGGATGTCTCTCTCCCTGTATGGAATTCGCACCCAGGCTGCAGAGCCCCTCACGCATGCTTGGCCATCTGCGTTTCCAGGAATCGGCCTCTGTGCTTTGTTGCTGTGCATCGAAGGCTGAACCGGAGGCTTTCCATGCAGCAACATCCATTAGACTCTAATGACTATGGTGTGTATTATTATTAGCTCATGCATAATTAATCAATTTACCAAAGTTTTGTAATGCTTTTTAAATAAAAGGACATTATGTGCAACATTTTTAAATATAAACACATTATGCGCAAACCGACTGCTCCTGTTATTGTGCATGGCTGCATCATATTCGTATTTAAAGCAGCGCGATTCATATTCCTTGTGCGCTCATATTTCTGTCCGGCTCTGTCCTTGTTACTAATTGGCCTCTCCGAGCTAATTAATCATTGTCTTGCTGCGCTGTTCTCATTTCCCTCTGTACAGATTCCCCCCCAACACAAGTATACAAACAGCAAAGCAAAGTCGCAAAACTTTCATAAGATCCAAGAGAAAAGTGTAGAACATTGAAGAAAAAAAAAATGAGAAAATTTGCGTCCAGCAGCCCAGAAGAGAGTTGACCATATAATTAACAGGAAACAGGTAAAGGTGTTTAGAGTATGTTTGTGTTTATCACAACATTAAACATCTAAACAAGAAGCACTTAAACAATATATTTTTGATCCATTCATTCGCCACCTGCTGCCCCTTTATTTTCCACTAATATAAGAGATAGGCAGCTTGTTTAATACCTCAAAGTTGACTGAGGTCCAGACACCTACTGCTCATCCATAAAATTCCATATTTACTTAACATACTCTACATCCACTACACACCCATGTAGCTCCATAGCTACCAAACATGTGCACAGACATATTTACAGTGCTGTGCAAAAGTCTTAGGCATGCAACTTCAATGTCTGTTGAGAAGTACAGGTAGATTCTTATCTACCATCAGGGAGGTTTCTGACTGGTCCCAAATTCATTCTGCAGCCTGAGAATGACCTCAAACACCCAATCTCAGTCATACAGAACTATCTTCAGCAAAAAGAAGGAATCCTGCAACAGATGCTATGGTCCCCACAGAGCCCTGATCTTAACATGATCAAGTCAGTCTGGGAGTACATGCAGAGACAGTCAAAGTCTGCAGAAGAACTGTGGCCAGTTCCTCAAAATGTTTGGAAGAACCTGCCAACCTCTACCTTAAACTGCATGCAAGTTTGCATAAGAGAACTGATGCTATTTTAAAGGCAAAGGGTGGTCACATCAAATATTCATTTGATTGAGGTTTTTTTTGTCTACTGTACTTTTTAGAAAGTTTATTGATTAATAAGTATTCGTGGCATTATTTTTGGAACCATCCTCGCTTTATAGCATTTTTCCCACAGGTGCCTAAGACTTTTGCACAGTACCGTACATGTTTAAGAACAGATGAAATCAGTTTCTTTTTTCTGTGAAAGCTACTATAAAATATAAGTTATATAGAAAGGCAAATCAAACTGCAGTATGACTTTCACTGAAAACAATATGAGAGTTGCCTGTGTCCTCAGGTGATTATACCAAATATCTTTGCTGAAGGCATGGAAGGTGTCAGCTAATGGTTAGAAACCCTAGGTTAGTGTATATTGGAGAACAAGTTGATATTTGTGGATCCAGTCACTACCCCCATTGGATCAGGCACTTGAAGTTAAGACATGACTTTTGCCTCCATAGACTACTGCTTTTTGTTGCCTGTTGTACTGGTTTTTTTGTTGTAGACATATAGTACCCAGACAGGTCCTCTGTAACCAGATTAAAATACTCAGGAGGGGTGGGCTGCCAGTGGTACATGGAATCAGAAGCGAGGCTCAGTTTTGTTTTCTTTGTCATAACTGGGAGTTTTTTTGTTTTTTGCTCCTCAGCTGCCAGTTGGCTTACAGCCCCAGTTTAGCCAAATATTGCCAATATTTCTTTAACTGTCATTATTATATCTATTAAGCGCTCTGCTTTAATATACTTAGAGGAGGACTCTACAAATATAAACTGAACTGATTCTAGAATGTTCTCAAGATACAGGGGATGTTAGCAGTCCCACACAAGCTAGTGACACATCTTTCAGTCCAAACATGCAATTCACAGATCTGGTAGTTGCATACCAGTTTATTTCATAGCCAACTTATTCGATATGATGGGGTTGGTTGGGTGAGCATAGATTAATCTTGCATATCCTGCTGAAACAAAAACTAGAAATTTTTAAATAGAAAAAAATAATCCACAACTCATAACTGGCCATAGAAGGGAAATAATAAAGGGGAAAAATGATCTTTGGGCAGCTATGGTTCTGGTTTAATAAATGTAAAGCTTGTTGTTTAACTGCAGTGGTGCTAAACAAAGCTGAGTGAGGTACTTTCTCAAGACAGTGCATGTTCCACTTGACCTAGAAGCCACTGACGCTTGCAGAGGTCAGAAGTTTTCATTTTATTTAATAATGAAACTTTTATGAGTCATAGGGACAAGTAAAATCTTTCCAGATGATTTGTTTCTGGAAAAAAAAAACAGTATTCGTGGAGTAAAAATGAATGATTATGAAGAAAATGGCCAGTAGGCAAACATATAACAATCCAACTGAGAAATATATTAAAGAGAATATCTTATTTGTGACTTCTCCATTTACTCCAATTACACAGACCTGCAGCAAACACCATCCCTAAAACTAGTTACAGTAATCCCTTGGTATCTGAATCTAGTATATCTGAATTTTTCCTATAATGGCTCTTTAAAATGATTACCTAAATATCAGTATCCAAACAAAAACTTTTGCTTGAATGAATGAATGCAAAAATTATATGATAAAACAATTTAAACACAGATAAAATTCAAAACAAATAGAAAACAATAAATAAGAGCAGAATGCACTCTAATAAACAATAATATTGTATGCATTTTAATTAAATGTATTATATACTGTTACAAATTTTTTCAGAGCAAAAGTTCAAAACTTGTGTGCTGGTGTCCTATCAGCTGTTTTTGCTAGTTTCACTTTGTCTGAACACACTTGAGCCACGTCACCACATTTACTGTGATTTAAACTTGATAATTCGGCTGGATGCCCATCGGTGCACACAACAAACCTCACAACCCTCTTATTCACTTCATTCCAAGAGTAACCAGTAAAAGGTATCCACCTTCTTTGTTTAAACTGTTATCTGCAATGGTTTTCACTAAATTTGATTTTTAAAAATAAACCCATTTATTTAAATACTAGTTGTGTACTAGTAACATGTGAAAGGTCCTGTGCTGTACATACTGCACCACAAGTTATAAACATGCAAATTAATTAAAAATAAAGTTTTATCTAATTAAATAACTACTGTTTACATTGTTTCTTGCGTTGTAGTCATGGGTTGATATATAGGTTACCATTATTTAAAATAATGGAAAATATCCTCCATGTATCTAAAATTTCAGTACCCGACATGCTTTCAGGGACGAATTAGATTTGGATACCGAGGAAATACTGTACAATGGACAACTCAGGTTCCCACCAGGCCACATTTTTAGGTCAATACAGCTGGCTGTGTGCTTTCCATAACTTTGTATAACCCCCTTGAAGCACTTTCCCTGAACTGATACAGTGAAAACTACCCTTCACTAAAAATGGGTAAATTGCTGTAAATAGTTAAATATACAAACATAACCATGTAAGTCAACTTGGAGGAAGATGTCAAGTAACTAACAATAAAGCTGATTCCATATAAAGCTGATACTTTCACACTCTGCTGTGTGGTTGAGAAAGCAGAGAACTGGGATGTATGAGACTGTATGATTCTTCTGGAGGATAATTTTACTTAATTATTATTAAATCATTCTCATTTACCTATTGCATAACCTTATTCAATACATCTTTTACGATATTATTCTACTGTCATTTATATTTTTTTACTTATTGTATACATTACTGTGAGCTACATAGCCGTAAAAGTTCTAGAGAGAAAGCACATTTTAACTTGGTAATTTTTAAAAATTCTTTTAGCATAACAGTGAAGAGACTAAAAGACCTTGCATGGTTCTTGTCTGGGGTAAAGTAGATAAGTACTTTTCAGGCTGTGTAAAAAGATGTGCAAAGATACTTAGGGTGTACAAGACACACATGAGGCACGAGGACACATTAATACCAGTGTAACTGTGTGTCCTTTGTAAGTTTTTGTCTATGTTCTTGGCAAGCGTGTCTATGTCAGTGATGGATACGACCTGTTGAATTTCTGTAAAACCATAATAAACCGTTTTAAGCTTCATTGTGCCTCATAACTGAGCTTCTAAAGAACCAAAAAAGTACAAAAATATCAATTGTAACAGGGCTTTTGTCGAAGAATAAGAGCAATTTAAGTGTAATCTCCAGCTTCATTCAACTTCATTCTTTAATTCAACATGAAAATGCTGGTACTGAGAAGACAAACTCCTACTAATATTAATACACATGGGTATTTCTTCTTTTCCAACACAGTGGTCACCTGAAGCGAGGCAAAATAAAGCCTAACCCTAAGACAGTTTTACATGGTTTACAGTGACTGAAACATAAAGGAGACAGAGAGAGAGAGGTTCTGCATTTTTTGGGTTTAAAAGTAAATTTGCATAAATCTCTTTTATTTATATCATTGACATTTCCTCCATTTAACCCAGAGCTGCAGTGTTTCCCTGCTAAAAGCATGGTCATAGGGTTGTGTCTCACCGCTCATCTCCATATGACACAATATGACACATTACAGGGCTCTCAATAATGAGCTGTTTTGTGAGATTTCCTCAGTGGCCCTGCAATTACACATTGTCGCTGACAGTGGACCTGCCAACGGTCTCAGACCCAACCTGTTCAAGCTAATGCTCCAAATATTACGTAACACATTCTATGTGGCCAGCTATCAAGTCAGGGCTCATTATACAAGTGTAAGTGTCATTTTTTCCAAACAGATCAAATTCTGCACTTAGAATACCTGAGTAAGGACAAAACATGAGTCCTGACCCGACATGACCTGTGTACTAGTTCCTTTGGCATTTTATTTAGAACCCTACTGAGAAGCTCCTTCAGTTTTACACACCATTTTATTCTTGCTTTCTTGTTTCCCACAATGCAGCAGTATAAAGAGTGTCGGCTGCCATGGAGATCTTAGAATAACTTGCATCAGCCTTTTTTTCCGTTGTCCATTTCAGGGCATGGAAAAATCCCCCTGGGGTCTCCAACAGTAACAAAGGTTGGGAGTGGGTTGCTGTGGAGCTTCCTGATTCAAATTAATACTAGATGGAGTTGTTAAAAAATAAATGACAGGATTAGTTCATTTCCTCTTGTTGGTGTGCTTCCAAGCCATGTGCCATGCCAACCTGACTGCCCCATTTGCCAGGTGCTTTTGTATTTCCGCGTTGCTGCATTTGTACCTTGCTGGCCTCCATCTTTGCACCTCAGCGAGCAGGATGACTCTGCGGTCCCCGCGCCTTGGCCCAGTGCTGCCGCTGCCTCCAAATTATCTCCCATGAAATTTTAAACGCTGCCGTTCGACTGAGTGCTGAATTATTGAACAAGGGAAAACCCTCGTTCTTCTGCCCGGATAATTAGTCCCACCGTAGCGGGTTATGGGGATGGAGACGGGGCTCCGAGGGATGTGACTGGAGGCGTGAGCAGGCTTTGGATTGGTCACGTTGGTGTTTTTCCTTACTTCTTCTCTCGTGGCAATGCTCAGCTGCCCCTGTCCTCAGGTCTGGTTCTGCAGAACCCTGTCCTTTGTCCCCTTCTGTGCTTCTGTGGTCCTAGGGCCCAGTCTACAGGTTAATAAATTGTCTCCGTATATATCAGGAAGACCAAAGTGTTTAGTTTTCTGTCACTTGAAAAATTAATAAAATATCTGCATGCCAATTCAAATGAATCCTGTAATATCTGGATTATGTTCTGTAACTTGTTAAACAATGTAAAATGACCACTGTCTTGTGCGCGGGGATTCCAAGAGAAGCGCTGAATTGCTGGGATCCTAAAAAGTTGGCTAATGATAATGGATGGATGGATGGATAGAAAGAGGGACACATGACCACTCCTGTGAAACAATACCAATGTATGTGGGCATATTTGTTATTGCTCCAGTGCTGTAAATGTAAAACAAGGTCTGGTCTCAAAAGAAATGGTCAACAGGCTGTGGAAACTGGTGCTATGTAAAGAAAGAACCAATTTATTATTATTATTACTACTATTATTATTATTATTATTATTAATAATAATAATAATAATAATAATAATAACAGAAGCTGAAAACAAACAGAGGTGCACAGGGATCTTAGATGAACTGCGTCAGCTTTTTCAGAGATGTCACTGCTTGGGGCAGAAAATATATGTAGACATAACTTTATGATGACATTCCTTCAGTATATTAATTTTTTGGATTACTAGTTTTGTACAGATATTCATATTTAGTACAGTAAATATAGTTCATATTTAAGTATTAGTTCATCTAACATTTGCTTACTTTACCTGGCACTTTTAAAAACACCGCTTACAGCGTCGGGTTTGTACACTGACTTGCTTAACAGTGATTTACCTCAGTTTCGTAATTTTCACTGTATCAGTTTAGGGTTGTCACTTGTTCAAGGGAACGATAACAAAAGACAAGATTTGAACCTTGGTTCTGGAACATAAATGCATCACCCCCTAATAATAAAAACAATAAAAGTTTGTGATCTTTTCTACATGTGATAATTTTTATCTGTGATAATAAAGACCGGTTGAATAACTAATTGTCACAATCACAATTGTACACTACAATGTCTTCACTGAACATCAGTCAAATATTGAAAGATGAGAATGGAGGAAGTATGCTGAATTTTAGCAAAGATGACATTTGGAAATTTTAACACAACTGTCCACAAGGGAGTAAACCTGTGCGGTTTTCTTCAGTACAGAAGATATTGCACAGAAGGCACTTTAATTTTGCATGGAGAGCTGAAAAACTCTCAAGTGCCAGATTTGCTGGGTTCTTGTCACTGTTTTCTGTCTTCTGTTACTCAAAAAAGGCCTTATAATAAATGCAGAAAAGCCTAGAGCAGTTACTTAAATGATTCCTTAACATGCAACCATAATGTTCATAGTTTGCATGTGCGAAGAAGGAAGTGGACATCAGTAATGTAAAAATGGTCGATGCTTATGAATGATCGATCAGACAGAGGAGGACATTTCCCCAGGTGAACCTTGCAGAAAGTGGCTGTGAGCAAACTTGTCACGTACGGTTTAATCTGTCGCTCGTAAATGACCTCTTGAAATAGGGGTCAAGAGAAGGGTATTAACAAGAGTCTGGCACAGGTTGCCTGGCATGCGTGGCTTTAAACCCTGATGCTTATCCGATTTCACGCGGGTCACCAGATGTGGAGGCGGATCATCTCACAAAGACAGCAGACTGAACAAGAATTAGACAGAGCTGCACACATGCTGGCCCGGCAGAGACACAGTGTGGCAGACCAGTCCAACTCTAATCCCATTTTCATTTGCCCTCTTTAGAGGCTCTTTCATTCGTTATTATTGCTTTACATTTGTCAAATTACATTTTTTCTGAAATCGTACAGCCTTTTCTGGGGTCCTTAATTTCACTCATCATAACAGATACTTAAAACCATGATTCAAGTTAGCAAATGTGATTACGATATTTTGTATTGTTGCAAATTTAATTAATCATTTTTTTAAAAAGGTCTTAGCTACATAAAAAATGCTTTTCCATTCCTACTAGAAAGTCAATAGCGAAATGTATTTTTATTATCTTTAAGGATTTATATTTCCAGGTAGAATATGCAGAAAGTTTTAATTTATGGATTGAACACATGACTAATCTCAAAGTGTTTTACATATCTACATTTTGAGATTAATAAAAAAGTCTTCTGAAGTTATAAATTTGTGATCTTTTTGAGTTTTGCATTTGAAATTCAAATAAAATAGTCAATCTCCAAGTTTAATTATAAAAAAGAATGAATTGAGATTCATTAACAATTCAGAAAGGTCTACGTGTTGGTTGAATTTTTTTGGTAACCATGTTCATAGAATCTGATATGTATTAGTATGTAGAGTTTCACTGTAAATGGAGTGATTCCTTAAGATTTAATTGAGGAAAATGCCAATGTCTGTTGCTGTGATCATCATATGGTCCTGTCCAGCGTGACTGAGGTAATTCTGGCATCAGTGAAACAAGCCAGTGATAATCTAATCTAACCTCACAAATTAAAATTGTTTGATTCATAGGTACTGACTCAGCTGCAGACTTCTTCATGGGCACTCACCAACATCATCACGACAAGCACCATCATTACTATTATTCGTCCATTCATCTATTCATTTTTCTCATCCATTTTCGGCTTTTCCAGGTCAGAGCCATAGCAGAGCCTACACTGGAATTGCTGAGCACTAGGCTATGAAACTGGCCCTGGACAGGATCTCAGTCCATCACAGGGTAGCCACACAAGCATCTATATTCACACGTGCACGTGCATGCACGCACACACACACACACACACACACACACACACACACACACACACACACATACTATGGGCAATTTAGAGCAACCAATTAATCTGAGATGCATGGACTGTGAGAGGAAACCAGAGTACTTGGAAGAAACCAATTCTGACATAGGGAGAGCAAGCAAACTCCACTGGAGTTAAACTCGACCAGCCCAGGTGCTATGAGGCAGCCACATGGCTTACCGAGGCACCATGGATTGTTATTGCGATACTGACTACGCAAAACAGTTTTCTACCTTCTTCTTTCTAAGTTGAAAGCTTCCTCTGGGACATGTTCTATATAGGGACATCATAATATCACCTGAAGCCCAACCTCTCTGTAAATGAACTAATCTGTATTCCTGCCACATGCTCCCCTCACCTTGACATGTTGCGCAAGGACTCTGGTTGTCGTCCTTTATGACCAGCTACCCACTGCTGTCCACCACGTGACAGCAATAACCAGGATGTGGAGACGCTCCCTCTAAAATATAACAAGAACAGCACTTTCCACATGACTTACAGGGGAGCCTGTGCCACTCATACAAAATTTAGACATATGACTACATTTCTGACAAAAAACTTTTAATAAATAATCACTGTTGTCCATGTTGTGTCAATTTTTGTTTATGTGTGTCGATGTAAAATGTAAATAGTGAAACTTGTAGCTGAAAATATACATGAGAATGAGTTTCTCTCACAGATATTCACATACTTATTGTATAAATACAGAGTTTAGCCACAGTATTTATGTACAGTATGTATGTTTTGCTGTACTCCTCCATACATAAGATATAATCCTCTTCAAATCCATTTTAATTCAATTTATTTTGGTATAATGCTCTTCCCAGGATGTAGCCTCTGGGCTCTCAGCAGAGAATAATCCAAATACAAATGCAAATAGCACAGAGACATGGAAAAAAAAAAACTATGCTTAGAAAAGACCTTGATGTCTAAATCAGTGAAATGTACATAAAACCGGGCCCAGTGCTAGCATTCATGTTAGTGAAAAATGTATTTAACTTTTAATGTTTAAATTCCAATCGGCTAGAATTAAGATTTACAGAATTACTGCAAACAAACTCAGCACTCAATATAATTTCAAGTTACTCAGAATGAGCTATTCCAGCCCAGGTCTTTCATTGTGTCAGTGACGAACAGAAAGTGGTCTCACCATGTTGGAAATTTGATGGCAGAAATATATAAGCATTTGTTTAGACTTCACAAAATGGAAAAAAGATAATGAGGCAAGTGGGAAAGCATGATATCTCTGACCATGTTACTAATGCAGGGTGTGGAGGGTGTGCCACAGATTCCTGGGGAAAGACTGTGAAATCACACAAACAGGCCGGTGGAGCAGCAACAGATGCTCCCACAATTGCATTATGTCCATGAGTGTGTGCTGGGTTTCAGATGAATGCCCGGTCTTTCAAGGAACGCCAGAGGAGCGCTGCGGCTAACACTCATTCAGGGAGAAGAGAATTAGAAAGATACCCATTCAGGGCGCTGATTGAAATCTGTTCTGGCGTTCAGATTGACCGTTTAGAGGCTCTTTAGCCGTGTAAAAGCTCCACAGTTGTACTTTTAAACTGCCTGAGGCAATTTTACCCCAGCATTCAGAAAGACCCAGGGGGGAGTGCAAATTGAAGATATCTCACATGAAATGTGACAGTTATTCGGAAACCCGTGTTGAGATACTGCTGACAGATGGAACTCAGCCTTTGTTGGTCGGTTTTTGACCTGAACAGCCTGGCATACAACATATTGACCTTAAGACCAGACATCCTTATGTTTTATATTGTG
Organism: Arapaima gigas; assembly: GCA_900497675.1. Classification (NCBI taxonomy): domain Eukaryota; kingdom Metazoa; phylum Chordata; class Actinopteri; order Osteoglossiformes; family Osteoglossidae; genus Arapaima; species Arapaima gigas. The sequence goes on along the minus strand of UFQX01000094.1, from coordinate 74,942 downwards.
CTTATTATGCTGTTTTACACTGTGATTATTCAGTAGAGGAGACCAGGACTGGTTATTGTGGTGTTCATTACAGCCAAAATACGGGGTTCTGTGTAAAAATTTTCAAGTCCAAGTTTTACCTCTTGTCTTGGTTAGATGTGTATACAATTGTGAGACGAACACCAAAAATTTTTAAGATTTGTGCAAAATTAGCATTTTTCATGAGCCAGAGTAACTTTTTATATGTTTTTTGCAATAATTGTTGTTAATATATATTTACATATAAATATTCACTATTGTCCAAAAAGGCCTTTAGTCTGAGCTTGTTTAAGTTAGCATGAAGGTTATCGAAGGAGGTAAAAGGGGGCTCATTGTCTCAATGCTTCATTTGAATATAACAACTTTAAAGCAGGTCTTAATAACTATTATTACTTATTAGGTTTTTTCAGTTTTTTAGTGGTAGAAAAACAGAAATTTGAAATTTGAAATTCAAAGAAATTTGAAACACACAGACATACACACAGTACTACCTACCAACTTATACTAACCTTTTGCTCACAGGCCCACAACATTTATAAAAGCAATAACAACACTTCTGACTTCCTCCTTCATTTTACTTTTTACTACTTTTCATTTTGTTTACTTTTCCTTATCATTCGTATGGATGACGTGAACACGGCTTATTGATTAATAGTAAGTCAGACCCTCGCTTAAAAAAACATCACACATCAGAAACAGGACTAACTATATTCAAACATGGAAGAGATAGTCATTCTACCTATCTTAAAACTAGCCTGGTGTCTCCAGCTTAAAAAAATAAGTTACAAATGTTTTAAAAAATTGATTTTTTTTTCTTTATTGACCACAAAAATATATACAGTCAGTGATACTGCACTTCTGTCTACATAGAGAGAGGGTTAAGAGTGAAATCATGAGTGTTACAAGTTCATACAACATTGTTTAATAACTTTCTAATAACTTTCAGAATGGTAACCAGATGCTTCAAAATTGTTTTGAATTATTGCATATGTCACACTTCAGACAATAAATCCACTTTTTATAAAAAACTCATTGATAAATGTAGGGAAAACTACCCCATACCTAGTTATAAATAATCTGTTTGTCACAAACTGTCTGAATGTCTGTTACAGGTAATAACATTTCCCTGGTCTATGTTACAAGGATGAAAGGGGTGCCAATTTTTACCCAAGACTTCAAGCCTTCTGATGACACTGAAATGAATCTTTTTTTGTGGACTCAAGGTGAGAAATCCTTGTGAGAGTAAAACGGTGTGACAACCAGCCTCAGTCTGCCATACATCTCTGTGCACCAGCTATATAAAGGAGTATGTCACTGTAAGTAGCTTAATCTACAAAAATATCATTGTAAGTCACCTTAAAGAAGTGTAAAAGCAATAATAATAATAATAATAATAATAATAATAATGCATGACAAATAAAGCAGCAATTTAAATAAGAAAGCCACATGTGTTTCTAAATCATAATCATTAAGTACATAAACAAGACAGAACCTCGTGGATGAATAAATGAATACCTAAATCCTGGATCAGACTTATGCAAATTATCAGCATATCTATGGTAAAGTATCTTCAAAAGTATCACATTAATGTGTGGATATTTTGCTATAAATAAAACCAGACTAAGAAAAAAAGTATTGGAAAAGATGGATATTAAATGACAGGGCACTTGGTGCAAATCCAAATGAAAAGGCAAATTCAGATAAAGTTTCTTAGGAATGTTTTTAAATAAAATACGTTTTCACCACTGTTCACCTTTGCTTCATAGTTTGGGTTTCACACATTCATGGCGTTGTATGAAAAATGGCCAACATGACATCAGGAAATCTGTAGGAAAACGGATAAAAAAGTGTGAGCCAAGTTGGTGTTTCCTGGGACTTGGCTGCTCTCTGCACTACAGTTTATGAAAATGGATTTGGCAAATCGACCCTGACAGGTCAGAGACATGTATCACAGGGAAAGATGCTGCAATGCATCATGGGGTCTGAGGGGATATGAATCCGCCAGAGCAGTTCTTACAGAACAAATCAAATCTTAGAGTTGCTAAAGGAATTGGCCATTTATAACGCTAACATTTGAATGTATGACTGCAGGGGATGAATACAGAGAGAGAGAAAGAGAGAGAGAGAGGGAGGGGGGCATCTCCTGTAAGGAATACGAATGATCAGGTAAAAATTGTGTTATAGGAAAGACCACCCCACCTGAAAAGCTGACCATTGATTCATGCTTAAACAAATGCACTTCCTCATAAGAAAGACCATCTCACCTGTATTTTCAGAGGAATGACCGTCTCGCTAGCACATGCGGCCATCCTCTCATAGGTGCATCTCAGGTGTATACAAAGTGAAGGATACACTACTTCCCTGAGCACAACATAGTCTCCCCAGTGCAAATTGCCTCGATCTGCTTAGAGTGCCTGCTGTTTGGCGGCCCGAATAGCTTTGAAACACGACTCCATGACAGCGCCTGTCACTTCCTATAATGGCAGAATTACTGCTGGAACCACTGTTTGAATAACAGCAAAAGTAAATAAGAAGCGCATTAGATTACTATGGTATAATTTCTCTGTTGCTGTATTCAGAAAGGGTTTGTGCTTGTCGAAGTTCATCTCAGGTGAATGAGTACGAATTCGGATATATCTATATATTCATTTACTTAAGAGGAACTTCGACAAACACAAATATGCAGTCTGTGTTGCCCTGGATAAAAGCCTCAGCCAAACAAAGAACATGTATACAAAGAATATATTATTATTGTTTTTTGTTCTTGAGCCACACTACTTTGTAGCTATTTGGTGGTTTAGACTCAAAGAAAACAAATAGTATTTATGTGCAAAAATAAATAGAAAATCCAGAGGTACTTCTGTCAACCACAGAGATCTAGTTGTGCAGATGTTTCTGGGATGACTGTTGTCTTTTTCAGTCTGTGCAGGTATTTGTGTAATTATTATTCGCTTTTTCTGCAGGTATTTATGTTATTTTCTCTTCCTACAAAGACTTTCAATAGATTCAACATGGATTTCTCAGAGAGCCCCAATGTGCTGAAAATAAACAGAAGAGAACTGAATTTTAAAATGATGCATTATAACGCATTTAATCTTTGTTGTATGTACTGACTTTCTGAAAAATGTATATTTGAAAATCACAGACATTTGATTAAGTTGATGAATATTTCATTTAGATGTACAAGTGGTTAAATTCTCTCCTGAGTTACTTTCACAGCATCAAAGTGCATTGATGTGAAGGTGTTTTGGGCTCCTCTGTGTTCCCATTCTGGTGAAGAAAACGGGGCAACAAAACACTTTGCTTTTGGGAATTGCACAGAATTCGCTGATTTGGTGTTCTGCAACATTTAGGATTGGTTTCTAGATCAGTGTAACTCATACTCTGGTTATACCCCAGCTACATCCTATTATACCCTCCTTATTCCTCAGCAATATCTAGTTCTGCCCCAGTAGTACCTCAGAAGCACCTAGGTTCCACCTGAGTAGAACCCCAGTCATACTGCAGTAGTACCCATTATATTCACCAGTCATACGTAGCTGTACTGTGTTGTACCCTGACAATACCTCGGTTTTTTTCCCAGTTATACTGCAGCTGTATGTCAGTCATTCCTAGTTGTATCCCCCTTGGACCCTAGTAACATGTGAGGTGTATCCTAGTGGAACTGAGTCATAACATAGTCATACATAGGCTGCACCTGAGTTGTTCTCTTGTTGAATACATCAGAAAAGTCGGGGAGCATTGATAATTGGGAGACCCCACCAGAAGGGCCACTCAGTTCTCTGCAAGATGACTGTCCCAGGACTGAGTCCTGCAGATTCATTCAGGATTATACTTATCAACAGTTAATTTTAGCCACTTTTTAAATTATCTTTTTATTTTTTTAAGATTTCTTTAAAAATGTATAAACTCCTTCATATATAGTGATGAAGGACAATCCTTGCAGCATGTCAACACAAGAAGCACAAATACAGTATTTGCTGTGCAAACATAAAGAGCCATGATGTTGAGGCACAGATGTGTGGAATAGTCCTTAAGATAAAAACATGTCAAACAGAGTTAAATCACACAACAAACTCTGCCTTGATAACTCAGAATACAAATACTATTAGTAGAAAACACCACATTTTCCATGAATGTGTAGTGTTAGATAAAAGAAACATTTTTAGTCACTTAAGTCACTTTAGTCATTTAACTTTTTTATTCTTACTTTACTTTTCTTCTCAGCTGCTTTGAAAAGACTCACCATTTTTGTACAGTTTATCTGCACTTTTCCAGTTCACCCAGTGCCAGTGCCCTGTCACGCAGCAGTCGAATGTTCAGCATTATAATAATTTTCGTCCATGACGATGTGGTCTATTTTTTCACACACGCACGCACACACACACACACACACACACACACACACACACACACACACACACACACACACACACACACACAGACACACACGATCATCCATTCCAGCTTGCTGTAAATAAAACAAACTTGTGCTGAATATGTGTTATGCTTCTGGGTATGTATATTTTGACACACTTTCTCCTTGGTGAAGACTGCAGACCACAAGTCACAAACTATCATCTGATCTGAATACATGTCTCATCTCCTGCTGTTTGTTTGTTTGAAAAAAAAAAGAAACTAAAACTAAACAATATGTTTTACTAATTCATTTTTGCAGTCTTTGGTCTTCATTAATACACAACCAAAAATACAGACAATATCTTCTTCCCCAAACTGACTTGCCAATCCTTTTGTACCTCTCACCTTCCTGTCTCTCTTGAAGGCGTTGTTTTACCTCTCGACTTCAGATCCACCCATACAGCAAAACACGGAACTGGAGTTGCACTGAATTTCCAAAACAGATGTCTGTTACCACACAGGACCTGCTTACCCTGAACTACCTGGGACATCCTGCAGAGCACAGTGAAGGTCTCCTCCTGTCCCACTCCACATCCCCAACAATGTTATCAAACATTCAAAAGCCTGTGCTGCAGTTTTAAATATGAAACTTTAATAGATCTCTCACTAACAGCCTTGGGGGGGGTGTACAAAGCATCAAGACAGCTGACTCACTGGGCCTTTTGTTCACCTGGTGTGATCAGTCTGGATTGGTTTCCTCCACCTTTTCCCAGGTCTTTCCATGGGGTGTGGTACAACACATCATGATACCACTAAAAGGCCAGGTCTGGGCACTTCAATTAAAGTTCTTGGGACTGTGAGTGGAATATGTCATAGCCAGGAACCTGAAGTGGCCTCATGTGGCCTGTAAGGGGAGGAGGCACGAAGAAGCAGCCATGGTGGGGCAAACAGCTATACTCCACTCCTCACAGAGTTCCAAATGGCATCTATAGTGCAAGAATCCCAGCCTGCTGGCTCACACTGCACCGAACCTACATTCTGCAATATTAATATGTATAAAAGCAGAGAAATAGACGTGTTCCACCTGCCAAGTGGAGGCTGCGATTGCCCACCAAACAACAGCTGCTGTGCGAATTGCGGTCGTCCGCTGTTTTGGGCTCAAGAACATGAAAGCAGCAGTGAGCTTAGAGCTAAAATAACATCCCAAAAAATGTATACACATGCTGACAGATTTAATAATAAGCATTGCAGATAAGAAAGAAAATTGAACGGCTTGCACTTATCTTGCAGAAAGATGACAAAGGCAGCGGTTTGACTGTATTAAACTGCTGAAGAGTTTCACATGTCCACAGACAATTCATATATAACTCAAAGATAACTCATAGATAATGCAGCATCAGGACATTTTTTGCATGCTGCTGTGAGGGACTGATGCTGTGTCTTTCATTGTGTCATCACTGACAGTTGAGGTAACAGTCAGTCAGACCAAAGGAGCCTAGTTTTCCTCTTAGTGGCTTACAGACTGTTTATTATACAACAATATAGTGATATGGTGCATTTAAATCATTTGCAAATGCAGGATTGCGTGGTATAACGTAGGATGTTTCAGATTTGGCCATGTTTCAGTGTGTTTTACTTGTCGTCACTCTTTCTGAAATGAAGTGTGCAGAATTTCCTGGTTTAGTTCTGCTGTTTCTGCATTTCCTTCTTAAGAAGAGTCCAGGTTCGAGTGGGAGTCACCTGATGAATATGCATGTGGTACAGAGTGCTGCCTTGGCTCTGTTTGTGAAGGCCTCCTTTAGACAATCATTTGCTGAACGTTGTAAGTCACCACTTATTGCTCGGCAGACATGCTGTTGCCATGGCAGCGTAGTGGTTTTTGGCTGCATGCTTTTTTGTTTTTGCTGAAGTTTACCAGTGTTTCATTGAAGTGATGCACAGAAACACAACAGAGACTTCAATGAGGAGCCCAAAGAGCCATTCATTGTGGTCACTCCAGCTCCTGTTGTGGTTGGAGTTGGAACCACATTGGGGAAAGACAGCAACACAGTCTGTTAAACTGCATTCATAGCCACTGTGTGCTCACTTTGAAACTTCACTTATTAAGCCCACTTTTGTACCATGTTCCCATCTCATACTCCTTTCTTCCCAATGCCTTTGCATTCAACATATTTGCTTTCCCACAACCTTCAGAGAAGAGAGACGTTTAGCCCTGTAGAATTTCCAGTCACTCACCTCCAAATGACACAAAAGTGTTGCTCTCAAATCCTCCAACATCTAATTAAGGGCCAATTATAGATTGTTTTATTTCGGTTTGTGCTGTAAATAGATCGTAAAGTGTTGTGTATCAACAGGACTGGGGCCATGGCAGCTGAGCATGACATCTAGGACCTCCAAGAATGGAGTAGAAGAAGAATCCTAGTTGATGTCACTGAGATTGGATAACAGGTTTGAAGAGAGGCTCACTGGCGATTTGCTGGGAGCAGAAAAGGGGCCCCTCATCACCCCTGGCAGGTCCACCAGCAGGGGTTGATAGAAGACACACAACCTTGAGTTCTTTGATCTCAGCTGTTCACTGTCCTCTGTTGTGACTCATGTACCCCCTGCAGTCGCCGTTTGGGTGAACTTCAGGTGGAGAACATACCATAGGGGTAGATGTTGAATGAAGCACAGAAGTTTAGCTTTGTAGAAAATAAAGGCATGTGGGTGATGACCACAAAGAGAGGACCACCTGTTAGATGCTAAAGAGGATTTCCCTCCCAACACCTGCAGGTCCTGATCACTCCTAAAAAGAGTGGACCAGAGGTGCTAGGTGATTCCGCTCTCAGGAGGTCCACAGCTGAAAGTCTCTTGGTTCTCACTTTTGTCCCAGATATGGTACATTGAGTTCCCTCTGTCCCTCAGGGCTATTGAATCCCTCTTAGCATTCTAGAAGGATCTCAAAACCCATCTCTTTCAGACCCACTTCTCTTTTAAGCTTGTATCTGTTCAGTAAAATTGAATCAGTTCTTACTTCACTTTGTCTGCCTTGTCTTTTGTTGTCCTAACCCTAACCGTTGAACTATGATTAATCACCTTTGTATTAATTCCGTATGTATTACAAATTGACAGTGCGGCGTGTCTGCATCTGTCTGTTGCCAACAGACTTTTGTTTGCACATCACCAGAGAAAAGCGTCTGCAAAATGAATAAATGTAAATGTTCATGTAATGTAAGTAATTTTACTCAGATGTTCAAATGGATGATCAGAATGACCACGCTCAGTGGTGTGAATACAAGTGTTCACCTGGTATTGGAATGGGTAATGTTTTCAACATCATGTCAGTTTGAGCTTTTCTTCTGTGTTCTAATTAAGGGGTCCATCCTGGAAGGACCCGGTGGCCCTGACTGTAATCCATCATAACTGGGATTATGGTCTAATTCCCAGTTGGAGCCTCAATGCCAGCTGATCACAGAGCCACCGAAGCTCCAGGGACAGAGAAGCCTCCAATCAAGAGAATTTCTGAGAATATAATTCCTCACGCTTGATTACATTTTAGAAATTAAATGAGAGGACTTAATCTGTCTGTGATTTTTCTGGTTTTCTGTCCCCACAGGCAGGGTTATTAATGTACTGCGGCAAAACCTCTGATTGTTCCCTACACTGCTGCTCAGTTTGATTCAGTAAAGTTTTGTAAGGATGATGCAAAAAAAATGTCAGGAAGAAAATAGGAGCACTAGTGAAGATGATCGTTTCAAACAAAGGATTAAGGTCTGTACTTGATAAAATAAAATACATGCATGCACACGTGTTTTTTCATTTGGGGAATTGCAACAGTCAACGAAGCTGATTAAATTTTTATACTTATATGGAATATTTTGGAATATGCATCTCTTTCAGATAATTATTATCATCTGAAGGACTAGGGCAACTTTACCAAACAGGACTGATGTTCTGCTTGGAAATTTTAAATTGCAGACACAGCCGCTATAACGCCAACCCTGTGAGACTGATCACCTGGAGAGCAAAGCCTCTGAAAACAATCACTCAGGAGAAGAATATATTGTTGTTGTTGAATTTAGTTAAATTGTAAGTTTTGCTCTTTGTAAAGTGCAGAGAATGCTGGCTGTGGAGATACTGACTTGTAGGAAAAAGATTTGGCAGCAAAAGGAAGACACATTTTTGTGTTTGGGGGAGAACAGAAACTACAGACTGAATATGAATGCACAGCATGGAGCTCTACTTGTGCAGATGCATGGAGCAGTGCCATCTACCACTGATACAAGGACAGATCTACAGACCACAGGGACAGCCCCACCGGCTACTCAGACAGTTCCACTGACCACAGGGACAGCTGCACTGCCCGCAGTACCTAAACAGTGCTTGAAACCCAACTGTCTATTGCTCTTTCGCTAAATCCAAACTCTTCTCAACAATCAGAGCATCAGTGCACATTCTGGAGAATACCGTGGTTGAGTTCACCATGAGCAGGAGATGTAAATGTCGACGGGCCCCTCACACTTGCCCCACGGCTGTTGTATGTAACTGCAGCTCCATGACAAACAATGTGATGATTCAGAAGGGATTCCAGAGAAAAGGTCCCAACCTGGACTGTGAGAAAACAGATTGGCTTCATAAATTCTAGCATGAGAGGCCATATTATAATGGAGCAGCAAACAAACTATTTAGATCCCCTGAACTGTGGATATAGTTCATGTGAGTTGTATTTGTAAGTTACATCTACAGTGGAGGAAAGGGATTCAAATCTGTCCTTAACACAATGGGACTCCTCAACACGAGCTGGTGAATAAGGAGACCAGGAGATGGGTTTTGCTGTTAGACCAAAAATGTTTTCACAAATAAATTTAAAAGATGAAAATATTTTAATCTCCTCGTGTATAGCAAAAAAAAAGTTTTTCTTGGTGCTGTCATCATTTCTGGCATGATACTCCCAAGGGAGGCAGTTTTGAGAGCTCCTTGGCGCAGTGAACGTTTCTGTTTTCCTAGCTCTTTATTTTATACAATGTATGAATGTACAAAATTATACATCTCTTTGGATAAAAGTGCTGGCTAAGCAGCCTAATAACAATGATGGAGCAGGAGAAAAAACAAATCATATCGAGTACAATGCAATATACTTCCCTCCTTAAAATTTCAACAGAAAATAGTTATTTTCTGAAAATTAAATGAAAAAAGCTTAATTAAATTTGTGCAATAAATCATTTGAATGTTTAATCACTATCCACCTACCTGTTTATGTCAGAACACTATTAATATTCTTAAAACACATCCTTTCTATGTATGAGCAATTATTATTCTAGAAGTAGTTCAACTGTTATTAATTATTTATCATAGTCATTTCAGTCTTGGCGTGTAATTCTATCCTTAAAGGTTTTAATTATGGCTTAATGATATACTGCTGGTAATAATTTGCAACATTAACTGTAGTTTTGTGACATTTATTATTAATTAGAAGGTGTATTAATATCTGGATACAACTACTGTATGACTCATCCTTAACTGAAGCCAGAACAATAATTAACTTCAGCTTTATTAAATATGCTTTCCCATTAGTCCATGACATCATACAATAATAATAATAATAATAATAATAATAATAATAATAATAATATGAAGAAGAAGATTAGCAGAAAATAAAGCAAGATATCAGATTTATTGTATATTTATGTGCAACATTTGTCATTGCAATTTGACTAACTTGAGAGGAAGACATAGAAATGCATAGCGTGTTCTCATGTAATATGTTCAATTTCACATGGTTTGAATCACGGTTTTCAATCAGTGTGCAGATTGAGGAAAGTGAATTAATTACAATTGTGTCTTGTATAAAAGGCAGCCTCCAGGTTGGGTCAATTACGATCATGAGCTCGTAGTGCAGCTCCTATAGAAAATTAATTAAAGTGTTGATAAGAAGCACCTATTTCTGTGAAACTCTTTATTCTTCATTTAATAATGGTTGTCTATTTCTCAGTAATGGACCAGCTGGCTTGTACCCCCAATCCAAATTCACGTGGACTTTTTGGATGGGCTTTTGTCCTTTCACAGCGTAACCTATGTCCTTCAGCAGCCATGTGATTAATGCATCTTGTTAATTTCAGCCTAAAACTGTTCACCTTTTTAAGCTTAAATGATCAGCAGCTAAAATTAAAAATAAAAAAAGAAAAATAAATCAGCTTTTAAAAGCCTATTGCACAAGCTAAACAACATTAAGGCTTTCATGACTAATGAAATGTCCAGTGTTGAAGACACTCTCCACACTGTTGAAAACAGGCTGCTCCTCAGAGATCCCTCAAAAATAATAAATGTGTTGTACAGAGTATTTTAATGAAATGTTTTTCATCCATGCATTTTTCACATTAAAATTAAGTGGTACACAACTTGGAGTAAACAAAAGTGCACCAAAAAACAGAGCTTTACACACAGACACAGGAGGATCAAAGCGCAGCTTGTTTGTTTGAGACCACCATGTTACCAGTTCACATCCCTCAAGTTGCTTCCTGTAAAAATATCATTTAAATAGCAAATACACATGTGACAGAGCAGGCCTCTGGAAACCTCATTTCAAACCGGTTAGGTAACTTTGTGGATGCACACACTTAACTTTTGGAACATTTCCACAAACAAACATTCTATTCCCTCTGTTAATATTTTCAGTCCTTAACTGATTTCTGTTACCTACACATACTGACTGTTTCCTGTTAGGTCTGGTAAAAGACCCTGTTTTGGTTGTGTGGAGGTTTACATACAGCCTGTTTCTGTGTTGCATGCACTCAGTTGCAGCTGAATAGGACAACTTAGTGGTTAGGATGTTTGTAATTTCTTGACCTGCATTATCAGTTATTTTTCATGATAAGCGCAGCTTCAGCACCCAGATGAGACTTGCTCATGTGTAAAACAGCTGAACTGTCTTAATGTGTGACTTCTTCATATATTATATATTTTATATTGTAATCCATGTCTTTCCTAGAGGAAAAGTTCAGCCTATTTAAGGAGCTCATCTGTTGTTTTGAGGGGGTTGAGGTAGATGCTGGCTGATGGTCTTTGGTTACACATGTGAAGCAGAGAGACTGTTTATAGACATTTTATGTCATATCTTTTTTATTCTTTTTTTGGCACTTTAATAGTCACTTTTGGCAGAAATTGTGGGCCAAGAGTTGTTGTGACCAATCATTTGTAGAAAATGAACCCTGAAACAAGCAGGTTTGCTCTACACCTAGAAACAAGGTATGACAACATAGATCATCCATCATTTGGTCCATTAATAGATTTTAAAGGGAGAGATCAGGTCCTGTAGGTATTGGGAAGCACATCCTGTAACCAGAATGCTGAACTTGATATGAATGAATACTTTTTGAATATGAGCATCGAAATGTTATAAAGTCTGCAGAATGTTTTAAGTGCTATAAAATGACCAAAAACAAGTGGACATCCTGCATTATCAAGAAGCATGAAATGAAGTTCCTCAGGTCCACAGTCTGTAGAACAGGGGGAAAGAAAATTTCGAGAAAAAATATAATATCCTTCCCAACCATTTTATCTTGAGTAAGGTATCAGCAATCCAGAGCCTATCACAAAGGGTAGGGTACTAACCTATGAAACTATCCCTGGATAGGATGCCAGTCCGTTGCAGGGTGGCTATACACAAACCACTGACACAAAAATTTAGTGACCCAGTAAACACAGGCCTGGACTGTGGGAGGAAACCCACACAGGCACAGGGAGAACATGCAAACTCCATACAGATAGAGCTGAATTCTAGCTCACAGCTGACCAACCCAAGTGTTATGTGGCAGCAGCACTACTCACTGAGCCACCATACTTCTCAAAAAGCTGATAGATTTAGAAAAATAAATATAAGATTTTAAAATATATAAGATTTTATAACTGTACATATAAAAGATAAATATATGTCGGGCCTGATATGATGGAATTCACTGCCTTGACAACCATATTTATACATTCACAATGCCAGGGTGCATGCTGGGAGCAGCAAAGTTTCTCATGTGGGATGTTTTCCTCACTGTTCTCTGGTCCATCCCAGCCTGATAGTCTGATAGCTCAAGTGCTTCATTTTTTTGCATCTGTATCAGCAATTATACAAACAATAAATAAAGCAGCAGCATACAGAGTCCCTGGTCCTCAATGTGTATTGAGTGAAAAAGGAGACAATGAATTTTTGCTGCAGCCTGCGAAGGCTGCTGACAGGCTGATAGCCAGGATGGGAAATCATCTGAAAAGTAAATAAACAAGCGCATGTTTCTCCACTGTGTGAATTTTAATATTCCTCCACTGACACTGTATCAATAAAACAGTCTTGCCTGTTTTGCTTCAGTTTTGCTGTTGCCACTCTTGAAGTCTCCAAGCAGACAACCAGTTCATTCCCAGATAGTGACCCTGCTGATGGCCTGGGAAAGAAACAGATAGATGTTGGATCAAATCATGCCAGAACTGTCACTGGAACCACAGATGATGAGACCGTGCTTTTCATGTTTTGGACATGTCACGAGAAAACTGGATTTTCTTGAAATGATAACGATAACTGGAAACACGTAGGCATGAAAAACAGCAATAAATCTAGTGAGATGACCTGCCAAACACTATCACTTGAAAGATCTACATTTGGAATAAGGCCTCAAATGTACAAATGTTTCCGCAACAACGATTGGAATTGTTCAGTGTATTTTTTTTTATAACTATATGGCTGTGAAGGTTGGACTTTGAAGATAGAAGACAGGAAACACACGGATTTGTTTGAACTTTAATGTTATGGGAAACTCTTCAGGACACCGTTGGCAGTCAAGAAAAGGAATTGATGTTGGATACATTAGATCAAAACAGAATTGTCATTGGAAGCAAAAATGATGAGGGTGAGTTTATCATACTTTGGACACATCATAAGTCCAGATTCTCTTGAAAATGTGGAGACAACTGGAAAAGTTGAAGAAAGAGAAGAGGACAGCCAGCAACTAGATGAAAGGCCACAATCACAGTGACAATGGACACACCCTTTTCAACACTAAAGACACAGGTTGAGGAACGAATACTCTTGATGACCTCTATACAGGGTGTTTCAGAAAGAACTGAACACTTCCATAAATATACACAGTAATTAAGTGTCAGATGAACACATCATGGGGGATGGCCTACATCAATCTGTAGCATTTCCCTTAATGTTTTTCCAGGTTTTGGTGCTCGACAGTTGCATGCATTTCTGCTTCAGTAACTTAGTTGCAGAGAAGTGAATTTGTGAAAGTGTTTGATTCTTTTTGAATCACCTTGTAAATGCAGCCAACATCGTCAGCAGCCCAGTGGCCGATTGGCCATCCCTTCTACAATTTGTCATAATATAGCCAAAACTCCTCTAGGGGCCACATGAACTGCAGTGATATCAGGCATACCTCCCAAAAATCCATTATTTATCACAGAAGAACTATAATTCAATCTGCAGGCCTCTCTTCATTGCCTTGCAAATAACAAAATACAATTTTGTAAGCTAAGTTATAGCTAAGATTGTATACTTTGCGTTGGACACCCATGAAGATGAATCCAGAATGTGAACACTGTTTAAATATTTCAAAAACCATCTCTACATGCAGGGGCAGATGGTCGATGGCTTTAATAGACACAAGTCGCACCATATTTACCATGTATGATTAAAAATATAATTCATTTCACAGGTGCTCATCTTTAAAAAAAAAAAAAAAACAAGATCACATTTAAGATGCAACCATCTGATGGAAAGAGTTTGCTCCACCATAGCAAGGTGTCAGCCAAGGGCACCATAATCAAGCAGTGATTAAAACAGGCTGTTAATCAGAGCAGAGCCATTCCTCGCTTCTGTAATTGCAGCATCAGTTAGCCATGCGATGGATGAGTGGATGATGGACAGATGAAGGATGATGCACCTCGCCACCCTGCCACGTGTTGTTCTGGGCTTTCAAACCTGGCTCATAGTTCCACTGTGTCTTCCTGACATTCCGCTATATCCTGTCATTTTAGGGGGTCCGCATGTTGAGTTCATAGCCCTCTTGAGAGGTTTGATCAACACGAGGAGCAGAGTTAAACATCCTCAGGCCTAAATCATTCCAGAGCCTTCAGGATGAATTCACTGCATCTAATGACATTATGATTCTGTCCACTCCACACAGCTCATCTTCAACCTCTGCTCACAGTCCTCAACTCTTCAGTTTGTGACACCATAGCTGACTTTTTTTATTCACTTACCTGACACTTTTCTCCAAAGTGACTTGCAGTGTGACGTTTGTACATCAAGCTATTTGCATTGATTTATACATTTATAAAGCAGGGTAGTTTTCACTATCAATTTAAGGCAAGTACATTGAACAAGGGAACTGTAGCAGACAGAAAACTTGAACACTGGACATTAAGCTACAAAGTGATTTCAGTTTGGTTTGTTCGCATTCTTGGCCCTGATGTGGTAGGATGAGCTCCCTCTGTCCTTCAAAGCTGCTGAATCACTCTTGGCATTTGAGAGAGGTTTCAAACCCAGCTCTTTCTTCCTTACTTATCTTCTGACCTCCTGAATACTCCATAAATGAGTCTGTGGTAGAAAATATAAACCTCACAAACACCAGGTAAAAAGAAATTTGACAGAATTGTATTTATTTCTTACTGACGATTGTGGGGAGAACCATGCGCACTCAAACAGGGTCGCACAATCTCAACAAGCCCCCAAATCTTGTTACTTTTATACAGTAGATACAGCTATAGTAACAGTAAACAGAATCCATGGTAACAATAAACAAGATAGTTTAAGGACGCAAACATGAACTCACGTTTAAATGGTTTTTCTCTTGGTGCTCTGGTTTGCTGTCACAGTCCAAAGATGTGTTTTCTCTTGCACATTGCCCATTGCAGGCAAACATGACCAGGCTCTGGTACAGAATTTTCCCGCAGGCTGCCAGACTGCTGAATTTCGGACAGCAAAGGGACTGATCACAACCACCACTGCCTCCCACTGTATCAGCTTTATTTCCACTAATCTTGTTTTCTTATCTATTTATTTATCAGTTTACTATCTATCCATCTAGACATCTATCTATGTATCTATATGTGTATTCTGCCTGTACTGTACACTGTGGTTCAAACTGCAGCAATTCCTCAGTATGCAAACTAACTATATCTAAATATTTGCCATAACGGCTCTTAAAAATTAATACCAATTTAACAGTATCTGAAAGGAAACTTTTGCTATAGCACATTTTTATCAGGAGCTTATTGCTAATAATAAACATATTAAAATGTAAAAGTCTACAAATAAATACCAGTCCATTACAGTGCACTGTATATATTGCAATAAACTTTGTACTGTAACTTGTTTGTACTGTTTGGAATTTATCCAAAGCCAGACATCGCAGCGCTGATATCAGCTGTTTCCACCTATTTTGCTACTGTATAACTACATTTATTTCCAGTTAATTTTTTTTTGTGTACCTATATATTTAAATGCTGGTTGTTGTGTGAAACAGAAGTTGAGACAGAAGCTGCGGGTTACTTTGATACATGTCTTTATACCCTATTTTCAACTGTTTAAATCACAGGTTAATAGTTATATAGGTATTTTCCCATAGGCTGGGAGTGCATTATTTATTTGTTTGTTTGTTTGTTTGTTTATTTATTTATTTATTTTTATTTTAATTTAAAATAAATAGAGACTTGATATTCAAAAATCTCAGTATCCAATGCCTTTTCTGGGATGAATTAGATTTGGATACTAAGGGATTACTGCACATTTTGCTCTCTTGTATATTTGTACAGGTGCAGAATGACAATAAAGTGAACATTGAACCTTAAAACTTTTAGATTAATTGGTGAATGTAAATTGTTGTGTCTCTGTGTGAGTGATGTTTGTGTGTGTCACTGCCCTTTGATAGCCTGAGTTGCCATCTACAGTATTTTCCTAGTCTTGTGAACCGTTATTCTAGGATAAACTCTGGAGTTCTGTAGCCTGGGCCAGGATGGAGGGTTAAGAAAAATGATTGAATATTTTTGCAGGCAGTTACTTGAGCAATGCCCTGCAGTGACATGTTGGTATCAGACAACCAAACTGTGATTTGATCAGGCTATCATCAACAGGCTATTCATCTGATACTGACAAACTGTCATTTATTGCACACTGTTTTACAGAAAAGGTTCTGCCAAATACAGAAATGTTAGCAGCAACTGTAACCACTGCACCACCTGCAGGTCCCAGGAATAGTAGAACTTTTACTAAAAACAAACCTGAACAGTAACCTTCAGGATTTACTGTTGCTCACCTTTATTTGAGTCACTGCAAAAATCAGTCCCACGAAGCATTTGATAAAAAAAAGTCCAATTTTTAGACCGTTTTGTAATTTACACATACAAAGGGGAAAGCAGAACAGTGTGAGCTTTTAGAGCCCAATGGTGGTCTCTATAAAGAAGAATAAGGTCACTGTTGAGACACTGCTTTATGTTTTATGGTCTTAGACTCCAAGCCAACAACCTTTTTCATACAGAAGCCCAATGGAGTGGGTCGCAGTTCAGGGCTTGAGGGACTGGTGTGTATCCACTTTCACTCCGATGTGGAGATATGAGCTGGGATTTTAATCTCAAAGGGAATAAAGTTGTGGATGCGTTATCTGCCTCCAACCTCTTTGTTTCATTAATCATAAAATGGAAGAACAAATTGTGCTTCTTTTAAGATATTTATAGGTGCATTTGTATGTGTGCAAATGAGGCCTCGACAGTCGCATTCAGTCACCACCTCCCTCCTTTTGGAGTGTTTCTCCTCAGTTTTAAAGGGATTTAATTTTAGCCAATGATGAAACACGTGAAAACATGGGCACCCATTGGCCCTTTATCTGTCTGTTTGGGAGCTGTGGCTGGCAAGGTGGAATCGGAGAAGCTCTCCTTGACTGTTGGATCTGCTATATCCCACAAATTCCAGGAACCTGAACTCCATTAACAGGTAAATTCATCATCCTTAAAAGGCAACACCACATCCTCACTTGGGAAAGTTTCCTCTGACGTCCATTAGTGCAATTGTTTGTAAATAATAACTTGAAAACATTGTGTAGCACCGTGATGATGGGAAGTAGCCCGTTGGCTGTGGTGGGTTTGCTTTATTGTTCCATTGAGACAACTGGTCTCTAGAGTCACCTTGGTGTCATCTAGAGCTCCTGGTCATACATGATTCATGTAAGGGGACCATGTACCTTTGCATGAAACAACATGGACGTAAAAGCCATATGCAGGGGGGCTAACACACTTGTGTTCGTGTCTTTGGACTGATGGGAAGGTGAGGTATTTTGGCTTCACTTTTCAACTGCAGCGAAGAGGATTAGCATAGGGGTATGCAGGCCCCCTGGAGACTTCACTTTCCCCCCAAGGATGTGTGGGACTCTGACATGGTTGGACTGCTGTATCCAAGTGACTGCTGTAGAAGAATCATCTGACCCGTTGTTCCATAAGAACGATGATCCCTTGGGGTGAGCAGGAGGGATAGAAAGATGCTCAGAAGCTTGATGGCTCACTGAGCTTCCAAGCAGCCGTTTTTACAGCACACTGCCTAAAATTTTATGTTTAACATCTCTATATTCAAAATAATTTATACTGAAATCTATTACACTTTTTCAAATACTAGACTTGGAGCTGAAATCTGTTTTACTTGTAGCTCCTGAAGAATGACTGTGGTCACTGTTAGCACACTCTGTTCTGAGCAGGGGTCATTACCCAGGAGTATGGTTCCTTAACTGCAACTTGTAAATGGAGAAAGCTCTTACTGAAACATCAGAACCTGAGGAGATTTACAATTGAATTCATTCATTTCTCAGACACTTTTATCCAAGGAGACATACAGGGTGAGGTTTGTTCACTGTGTGATTGACAATCATTTACCAATTCATATGGCCAGGAACATTTTATTGTATCTGTTTGGGTTAAATAACCTTAATTATGGGTATTACAGCAAATACACGGATTCAAACCCTGGATTCTTTGAATCCAAGGTGATGGTTTTAATGACCATACCACCTGCTCTCCACCTGCTGCACCTCCATGTGTGACTCTCTGAGTTATCATGTTCAGTATTGTTGGAAACTCTGAGATTTATGAAAGTGAACAGAACTCAGCGTGTGAGCTTTTTACATTTGAGGACATTAAGTTACTGGCATGAGTACACATTTTGGGAAAAATGCAAAAAACGGAGCACACTTTTTGTTGCACACCAAGCCTGCTATGTTTAACAAATAACTATGTGTCAGGCAGTATGAAGTGGATCGAAGGAGACTTTACTATAAATATTAAAACAAGCAGTGGAACAAACGCAATAAAATACAAGAGAGGAGCGCTCCTCTGTACACACACCAGATAAACAGGTAGACATTTTGCTTTCTTGTACAAATAAAACCGCTAGAACTCTATCCTCACTGCCAGTGATAACTTACATCCTTACTGTATTCACCCAAGTAGAATAGCTCTAAATAGACACCACAACACAGAGAAAGTAAATGTGTAATTTTTTGCTGTTTTTTTCCATTTCTTTGAGTTTTTTCTAGCAGATCAGTGTGTAAATAATGAAGAAATGGTACTAAAAACATATCAAAAACATTTTGTGCGAGTGAACATAAACTGAGGGATGACTGCTCTACACGCTCTAACAAAATAATTTTTCATGGAACACGTTGCTTTCTGAGTAACCCTCACCACAGAAGCTGCTCCTGGTCTGCGGCTTCTGTGTGCTGACCGTTTTTTGCTCAGACAGCCTGTTCTGGTGTTCCAGTGATAAATGTGCACTGGTCTTTGGTGATCAGAAAGACCAGAGTTAGCGAGAAGTGAGGCCTCATGGTCTGCTGGTGCCGCTGAGCAGCAGATACACATCACCACTGAGGTCACATCCCAGGACTCTCAGACTGATGTGGCAGCTCAGGTTCGAGGGGACAGCGAGGTGGCACACGCATGACATTAATTAACATAGATTACTGTGTGCATTACTTTTGAGGGTAGCAATCACCCTGTGAGGGAATTACAGCTGCACAGACTCAGCTAAAAATACCCTCCTGCCAGAGACTGGGGGGGTTTTCACCACACAAGTGGGGTGAGACCATCTCATGGTAGTACATCTTATTAAAGCTCCTCACTGCAGTCAGGCCTGTGTGAAATGCTTAGGGTTCAAGAGGGATTCCACCCTGGCATCTGTTTGAAACACATTTGATTGGCTGTGCTGTCATTGTGGAAAAAAATATTTATTTCCCCATGAGAAAACTTCTATAACCATCTTTGATCTAAGCTTAATTTCGGTCAGTTTTCCATTTGTTCTTTATGCACAGCTTTGTTTTTCAAGCCACAGACAAAACTGAGGTTTTTTGTGTCGTCTCACAAACTCCAAGAGACCCCATCTAATTTGTTAGGATGAGGATGAACAGGCCATTTCTCACACACACACACACACACACACACACACACACACACACACACACACACACACACACACATAAACCAGGATGAGGAGATGCGGAATAGTGCGCTGGAAGAAGCACCTGAGCTGTTGACAGAGAGGGTCAAGAAATTATACATGCCACACACAGCCTTGTGCACTACTAATATAACAAAGTTTGGTGACATAACTTTTCTTATTACTGTTAAACTTTCTGCTGGACTAAGACCGCCTTTCTGTGGCGTCTGTCAATTCCACAGCACTAACAGGACTTAGTTATACAATTTGGTTCTATATAATATAGTATGCAATTACTATTTACCTTTCCACTTTCCGACCCAGGCAGTTCTAACATATAAAGAATAAGTAACTTAACAAAAGGTTAGGGTTTAAATCTGGACAACATAGAGTAAGGGCTGTCTTAAGATTATTCTAATTGTAATTGTAATATTAACTTTGACTTTTTTGGTTCTTTTTTCATAAAGCTAATTTTTTGTCAATAATTTAAGACCCTCTGTTATCCAAATGTACATTTGTTTTAATTTACATAATATTTTTGCAGGAGAATTTTTGGTGAAATAATGCAACATTGCAAGATCCTTTAGAGGATTACAATGTATTTTCTAAACCCTGCCTGACCTTTGGAGCTGTGTGAAGTTGCTGTAATTGTGTTTCACAACGCATCTGTTTTAGACAGGTGTGCATCCTCTTATCAGTGATAGAGGATTCAAAACACTTTCCTTTTAAAAGTACAAACGTCAGTCAGCTCATGGTGTAACCCGGGAAGTGCCATATCACGGGCACGGCACATTTTCACAGCCTGTTTCCTCACATGTGAAATCATATTCAGACAAGGCCAGTTTCCACAGCAGTTGTCCAGGTCAACAGCCTTGAAGTCATCATGACAGCGGTGTCATTGAGGCATCTGACAGGGGTAAAAAAACTCTGTTCATTATTTTAGCCCATAAGGACAGGAATGAATAGCAAATACACCTGTATACCATGCACACAAATGCAATGGCTGACTGTGATACGGTTAATCAAGTTACAAATATTCAGAAAGATTTTTTTGTGCAGGTGATCAATAGCAAAACAATGAATGCTGCTCAAGTATATGGAATGAATCAGTCAACAGGCTGCAGGGAGGATCTGCTTTTATTTTCAATAATTTTACTTTTGATTGAATTTTAATACAGTCAAAAGTTAATAAATAATTGGGAAAAGTAAGTCTAGCAAAGCATTTTCTAGTTATTATCATTATAACGAAGATGTCCAAGATTTTTTTAGTGAACCTGTCTGGCAAATCAGAAGAAAGTCCATATTACTCAGTTTTTATTGATTATGACTTACAATGAAAAGTGGTGTTGGAATTCCAAAAAATTCTGGTTATGAACAAATTTCTGGTAGCATTTCTGATGTGTTTGTAATTTGAAGTCCAAGTGAAACATTTTTTCAGCAACTTTCCCTGCAGAAGTTGTATTTCCTCCTATCAGCAGATGCTTCTTCTTTGAGCCATGAACACAGTGTGAGAAGCAAACTCCAGGAGGAATGGTTACACTATGACAAGTTGGATGTGGAGCTCATTGGACAGAACTGTCCACATCCTGAGGCCTTCAAGATGCATCAGTGTAGGTGGAGCTGAAGACAATCCCTTAGCAGCAGTGGAGATGGGGATGAAGATGAGATGGATGTAGTCCTTTAGCATGTCTTTATTTTATGTTTAAAGAGGGAGTATCCAGTGATAGCACTTTGGACATGCATGTAACAGCACTGTGAAGACCTCCTGTGGGAGTCAGAAACACACACCTCATGATGCTCCTCCAGCAAGAAAGAGAAGGAAATAATCAAAGAAATGCTGATATGAGCTAAACCTCAGAGAACATCACAGACCCTCTGTGTAAATGAGGACAAATGAGGAGAACAAGAAAATTGACACTCTTCTGTGTTTTCTGCTATAGATCTTCAAATTTCCCAGGTTGCCCAATACTGGTTTGGTTTATTTACATGTGCAGTGTTGCAAATGCAAATTTCAAACATTTTTAAATCTGGAGAACAGTTTTTTGGTTCTTTGTTAAACAGTCCGGTTAAATTTAATATTAGTAAATGACTAGTTGTAGGTGCTTTGTTTTCTGGAAGATGTTATGGGAAGGATGATGTTGCTCCGTACGTTACACTGCTGCAGCTCAGTGTCCAGCGATCAGGAGGGCTGCAGATTCTGCGGTGACCTTTATCTAGTCTCTGTCGTGTGAAGCAATGAAATTGGCCTTTGTCCTGTTTGCTGGTTTTACGAGGGGTGCACAACACCTTTTCTGACTCTTTTATGGAAGACAACAAAATCTGGGCCTTGTGTGACCTTTCTGCTGTCCACCTGAGCTCTGCACACTGTGATACACAGGACAGAAAGGCGAGCAGCGTCCCCACCTGGTCAGTGTGTATTTACGTATGTGAGGGCTGTGACAGCACTGTGGAGTCCTGCCTTCTCGTCATCATAGGAGACATGCGCTCACATTGCGAGGTGGTGGGGGACATGCCTGTGAGTCTGGGGGCGTCCAATTTCACAACACGTCCCTGGGAGAGGAACGAGGTTGATGTCACTAAAGGATCATCTCAAAACTGTCACTTTTCCTCACCGTTAACTCCACATTACATACCAGATACTGTACACTGTAAAAACATTTCAGCTGAAAAATCAAATTGCATATTTATTCAGTGACATTCAGGATTCATTTTTAATTTTACTGAGTATCCCTGGTTCAAGTTGTATGTTATTTGTATACTTTTTCACAGATTTTTATTATAGAGATGTTAAGATGAAAGTGTCTCTTTGTTCAAAGCAATGAACTGAAACTGGATAAACTAGTGTTGCATAGTGGATGTTTTGTGCAACAAAATAAATTTAATATGTTTAACATATGATATTTCATAAAATATTTTTTACAGCTGAATAATGGTTTAAGACTATTTATTTTAACTTTTTTTCTAAAATTTAGAGAACCATGTTTATTCAGTAACATTATAGATTGCACTATAAATAAATAGCAGTCCATTATTTTATAGATATAGCATTTGACACTTTTAGAGAACTTAACCTGCAAATAATTTCAAACGTCAGAATTATGAAGCTTATACTGATTGTGACTTAAATAACTAACTTTGGGGTTACAAACAAATTAATTTTAAAAAGGACCAATGATCCAATCCTGTGTAATTTCAAAAGTACAGTGAATTAGGTAAAGGTACAGTAATTCAGTTCCTTAACCTCAAAGTTACTGACAAAAAAAAGACGGAACTCCTTTTTTTACACATTTAAATGGCAGTTTGAAGTGTTTGATTGCCTAACCCCGAAATGTTTCATGTTCTGAACATAAAGGTTAATCTTCAAAGAAAGTCCCTGAATACACATTTTTTTTGTCCATTTTTATTTAATTTTCAAAAAAAGAAGGAACACTTACTTCAGTCTGGAATAAAGGAAAATGTTTGACTACCACTTTGTTTTATCAGTGGTTCCTTTTTCAACAGGGTTTGTGGTGCCTGCTTTATAATGCTTTCAGAGTGCTTGACCCAACAATTTGTTAAGTTAAATTGAAAAATTAATCTGGCTGTATCCATCTAGATAAGCCATTTTAAGGGATGTGGAGAAGTGCGATGTAACTAAGTCTTTCAGTGAAACCTGAGGAAGAGCTGCATCGGTACTCCACTCCAGGGACTCAACCCACTTACTTTCAGGGGGGTTCAGACTGGATGTCTGCCAATCGGGGGAGTAACAGACCCCCTGGGGATAATGTCCGGCTCAGTGACCTGTCAGCCGATGTCATTTTAAGAGCTTTTAATACATCACTGAAGGAAAGGAAATTCTGGATGGCTTTCTGACGGTCAGCTCATTAATCGCAATCTGGGGTATGTAGACCTCTGTTGGAGGGAGCTGAGCATCTGAGAATGTAAAATAATAGATGAATAAAGTGCTTTTGTTCCCCTCATCTAAAGCAGAATCTGTCTTAAAGTAAACATATTTTTCAGTAAAGTGGGTCTAAATAGTGTAGGACATGGTGGTTACAGCTGACATCTTGCAGTCTATAGTCTTGTGTTTGAATCATATCTCTTGTTATGATACCTCAGTAAAAATTACCCAGCCCATTGGGTACAAAATACCTGCAATATTCAAACAGGCACATCTTTGTAAGTAGTTTAACACTCTGCAATGGGCTTGCATCCCATCTAGAGGTTTCTTCTTAACCTGCTGCCCACTGATTCTGAGGTAGGATTCAGACTACTGTGACCCTGTACAAAATGAAGCAGTTAATGATAATGGATGAGTGGTGGCCACCATAGATAAAAGCACTGGATAAATATGTAACTATAAAATAAAATAGATGTAAAATTAAATAAAATGTAAAATAACAAATATAGGGTCATAAAATGATTGATATCAATAAATAAAGGTAAAAAGAGACTAGCAATAAACCTGCATTAATATGATTAGCATAATTTTTGCTATTGCTTTCGATCTTAGAATGAATTAAATTAATTCAATTAAAATATAATACATTATTCATAAATTAGCACACATTAATTATGAATTAATTTGTTAATATTAATCAGTTGATTTTTACATTAATATACTTAAGATTTTGCTGTCATTAATATTATTGTTTTTATATAAAATATCATTATGAGCATCCTCATCTTCATTACTATAACACAAATAACGTTGTTTTTGCCTAAAAACATTATTTTGTTCAGAAAATAGATTATGCCAGTCTAACCAATGGCATCAGAAAAGCAGAGACAGCCTACACCCAGGAGAACCAAGACCACAGCCTGAGGAGATGTGGCAGGGCACACAAGTTATTGCTGGCTACAAGAGAAAGGACATCACTGTTGATGACAAAAAAGTGTCTATACCAAATGCTCTGAATAAAATCTACATCTAGGATTTACCAGCAGCCAGGATTTTATACACCTATATCCATCAGTGCATACTGTTACTGGTACTGGTACTGTATTTGAATATATGTAAATGTGTATTATACCACAGTTGTGGGCCTGATCACCAACAACAATGAATCTGCCTACAGGTGAAATGGAGCAACTGAGGAAGAGGACAAGGTTGCAGTGCTACTCCACACACCAGGGATTCAGCAAACATGGGATTGTAGTGGGCTGCTATATTTGGCAACACACTTGTGGGTTAGTAAGGTATACAGCTGTGAACAATCTATCTCTCAATGTCAGCAGTACCAAGGAGATTATTGTTGACTTCAAAAGGAAGTCCACACTCCTCTGTTTATTAAATGTTCTGGAGTGAAGTTAGTGCAAATCTTCAATTTCCTTCGAGTACTATCACTGCAGACCTCTCCTGAACCCACTATAATGTTCACCCAATGAAAAAGGCATAGCAGTGTCTCTACTTCCTGAGGAGACCGAAAAGAGCTGGACTTCCACTCCCATCCTCACCAGCTTCAACAGATGTGCCATAGAGAGCATCTTGTCCTCCTGCCTCACAGTCAGAACAGAACAGAAACTGCACTGTCTCTGGCCGAGGAGCTGTCCAGCTGGTAGTGAAGACTGCCCAGTCTATCACCAGGTCCTCACTGCCCACCATCCAAACCACCTGAAACAAGTGTCAGGATAGTTTTTACCATCTCTGGGGATTCCTTTCAGGATTTTCACAGTATTTTATCACTACTGCCATCTGGAAGACACTATCACATTTGTTTATCTTCTTAAATCCACCTCCGCTGTCTTTTTTCATGATGTCTGTGTAGCACACTGTGTACCATGGTCAAGAAGAAAGTACATTTCTTTTTCTCTTGTACACCTTTATAAGTGCAGAATGCCAATATCATGAACCTTGAAACTTAATTAAAAAACACACACACACACACACACACACACACACACACACACACACACACACACACACAGAAGAAGTGGGCCATGTATGCTGTGGTTCAACTTTGTGGAAGTGGAATGAAAGTATTAATATAAACAAGTGTGGCTTCTGAAAACAGCACTACATCCATCCACCCATTTTCCTGCCATCAGCATCTAATATTTTTTTTATTTATGCATGTTATTAGTAGGGTCCGAGCAATGTTGCTGCCTGATGAATTCCCTATTTCTGCAGTGTTAGCAGCTTGTTAAAGCTGAAAGGTGATAGTACAACAGACAGAAGAGCCATGGACACCATCACCACTGAATCTCTTCCAAGCCTATATGCTGCTGTGCTCGAAGCGAGGAGAGCCGATGACAGCCAGGAAAGGTGCTGCTGGCAAGAAGACCCCCTTAACGGAAATGTCACAAACTTCCTGCCTATGTAGTGACATCACTGTGGGAAAGCAGGAAGCAGGTTAGCAAAACCAGTAAAAAATGTTGCTTAAGTATTAGTTATTGGTTATTAATAAACATTCCAAAGATAGCCAGAACTTATATGTTAGGAGGCTTATAACTTCATCTAATTGCTGTACATATGCAATATGAACTTTGTATACAGCCAGGAAAAGAGAAACAATTCCTAAATAAATGTCAGTTATAAAACACAATGACTACACCATCTCTCCAGCCCACACACATACTGCAGAGTAAATGATAGGCTTAACCTTCTGCTATAGTTTTTGTGCCTTCACTCTGAGTTCAGGCAGTTTATGGCAGTTTTTATTGATTCCAGTTGCCACACCCTGTCCAGCTCTCATGATGCATGGCGTCTGCAGTGCCGTGGGAGGGGTCAGTTGAGGGTAAACAGTGTGGGGTAGTGTGGCACACGGCACAGACACAGAATGTAATGATTCACATATAGTGTCAGTAAAGCTCAGAGCAAAGTGCAGTGACATTTATATAAAACTGGGTTAGCAGGTGGCATAGAGTTTGGGGTCATCAACTGTATGGTCACTGCTTCTTGTCTCACCTCCTCCTGGTATCCAAACTCCCACCTCCTGCTCTGTTATCATTGATCATTTACTGTGAGTTGGTACAGTATAAAAGGGTACATCATTGTCAGTCTGACTGCCTAACACTAAATTATTTGTTAAAAATGAAAGAGTAACGAAATCCTGAAAACAACTTGAGCTAAGTAGGAATTATTAAGTTAATGCAATGAACATTAATTAAAAATTAAATATGTACAAACTAGTAAAAAAGTTTAAAATACAAGCAATAAATTTTGAAACTGAAGATATGGTTTCATCCTTTTCAACTTCACTTTACTTTGGTCTGAAACTGCAAAATGAAGACGTCATATATTAAATAATAATAAATTATAATAATATACATGAATTTATAACATAGACGAGAAGGAGGAAGGAAAAAGTTCTCATGTTTTTTTTCAGTTATCCAATGACTGCATGTGTTTTATTGATGTCCTTACAGCCATCCTCTGCACAACAATAAACTTTTATACACGCATTTTATACCTTTTGTCTGATTCCACATTTCTATTTTTATATGCAGTATGTATTTTGTAATGCAAAATTAATTGCATGTGTTAGTATTAAGCCTGAAGGTTCTGTGCTCAAAGCCTTGTTCCTTCTGTTGTGCCCATAACCAAGGATTCTTACCCTGACTGGATATAGTGATAAAATGGATACTGTAATAATTACCCCAGGTATATAAATGGTTAAATCACTGTATTTGTCTGGACACACCACTCTGTAAGTCACCTTGAAGAAAAGTGTCAGATAAATAAATTTAAAGGATTCCTGACTCCTCTGTGACCAAAGCTGATTGAAGGATGTTTTGAGGTTTTGTTGGTTGGGCCCTTGTCTGTAGTGGGGTGGTACTGTGGTAGGTTTGCCTATACCAGAGCATCAGAGAGTGGGCTGCTTGCTCACCTGTAAATCATCAGCTTCCTTTCTATGACACTTTTACTATGACTATCCCAACATACTAAACATTGCTGTTTTCACAAGTAATTTACAAACTTTGTAAGGTTTTATAATAAAGTTTCATAAATACCAAAAGTCAGCTTCTCCACTGTTTGTAGTATTGAAACTGGACTGGTACAAATGTGTACACTGTACAGCAGTACTTATTTTAATTGTCTATTGCTTTGACGTTTATTAAAGTTCTCATCTTATAGTCAACTTTAGTACTCATTATTTCTATCCATCCAGCCATCCAGCCACTATTTTTAACCACTTTATCGTAGTCAGAGTTGTGGCAGTTTGGAGTCTTTCATTAATTATAGTAGTAATTAAAGTTCTAATTAATTTATTTTAACTAATTTAAATTACTCAAAATACTCCATACTGCAGTTCATTTAAGTACTCAGTGTGTAGTTTATTATAGTATGCATGTTGTAAATAGAATTATTCAATTACTACCCATTTTGTACTAAATTAAATTACAGCAGTTCCTTGGTATCCAAACTCTTTACATCTGAATTTTCGCTCTAACAGCTCTTGAAAATGAATACCTACTGTATATATTGGTGTCCAAATGGAAAATTTTGCTATAATATATTTTTATCCAAGGCTTATACATTACTTACAAAAATCAAAATGTGAATAAAAATCAAAATAAATGGTAAAAATATACAAATAAATACCATACAGTCCACTACAGTGTACTGTAGTGAAATAATACTGTATGTATTGTAATAAACTCTATTATGTACTGTTAGGAATTTATCCAAAGCCAGAATGGGTGTTATCAGCTGTTTCTGCCTGTTTTGCTTTGTCTGGACAGATTTGCGCTGCATCAGAACATTTAGCTTGCGTGTTATTTTATTAAATATACTTATTTATTTAAATGCGCGTACATCTTTATTCAACTGAAATCATGGGTTGATAGTTATATAGGTATTCTTCGATGGGCTGGGAGTACCTTTTTTATTTATTTTTCTCAATTTAAAATAATGGGAAATAGGTACAAGATATTCAGAAAATTCAATATCCAACACCTTTTCTGGGATGAATTAGATTAGATACTAAGGGATATAGGTGTTTTCTAATGGGCTGGGAGCACATTATTTATTTATTTTTCTTCATTTAAAATAATAGGAAATAGGCACTTGGTATCCTAAAAAGTCGGTATCTCATACATTTTCCAGGATGAAGTACATTCAGAAACCGAATAGTTATTGCACGAGCACTCTGTTAATCATTTTGCAGTTTATTGTGATAATAATTTTACAGTCATTTACAATACTCATACTGCAGTTCATTAAAGTTGATATCTTTAGCTCTTGCAGGGGTTTGCCTTGATACGTGAGATTTGTTTTCTTTTCAAGCTAATATTTACTTAGGAAATCCAGCACCTTTCTAAAGGTCATAAAACCAATTCCCTCCTTTAACCTCCAGCCTTCAGCTATTACGCCCAGTCTAAAAAAAACTGTCTGTTTTTCTCTTTTTTCCAAACAATAAGTGATGGTAAAGTCTGCAACTCACAGAGGTTACACCCAAATGCCTTACCCTCTGGTACTGAGTATTTACTAATCGGTCCAGGGTTAAGTACCTCACTGAAAGATACAACAGCAGGGTTGTACTGGGACCTAAACTTATAACCTTTTATACCTTTTATTCCTTTTATTCCTAAGTCTAGGTGCTGGTCAGAGGATGCATTTGGACTCACACCATGACTCAACACACAATACGATAGACTGGTGTTTAGTTCTGCCTTGGTGAATGAGGGCGTGTGTGTGTGTGTGTGTGTGTGTGTGTGCGTGTGTGTGTGTGTGGGGGGGGGGGGGGGGGGAAAATATAAAAAATTTTTTCCCTTGTGAGAAGCAAGAAAAATNATCGTGGTTCCTGCTCTCTGGGTGGAGAAAACAAAAAAAAAGGGGGGGGGGGGGGGGGGGGGGGGATTTGTGCCTTCCATTTGCTGCTGCCAAGCAGACCTCCAGAGGAGCAGACAGGCTGGTGGACAGACCAGCTCTTGGACAGCCGTGAGGCTGATGGACACACACCCGTTCTGCAGGCCAACATCTCCTCCCAGGCTGAAATCTTTACACAGCACAGCATATGGTGTTTGGGGATAGACCAGGAGGGGCTGTGAGCCAAGAGGCTCCTGTTTTTGGGAGCTGAGTGTGCTTATATAGCCTTCTTCCGGCAGATTCCTGTCCCCCTGTTCCACTACCCCAGAGGTAGAGAAAATCGTTGTGTTTCTGATGATGGGGTCATGAGATAGTTGGCTCAGCTGCAGGGCTGTCGGAGGGAGACACCAGCTTCTTGAAATAAAACTGTGGATCCCTTCCAAGATTTCCTGAGCTGTGCAAACCACAGCATGGGGACCCACATCTAAAGCCATCCAGCCTTTTTCATCGACACCTCAAAATCTGCTACTTTGTTCTGATAATTACTTTGTGTGTAAGAAGATTTATTGCAGAGATAACAGGTGTTCAGCACAACTGTCTTTGTCTTCCTGACACCCAGTTATTCATTTATTCTTCACTCTTGAGAACTTTTTTCTTTTTTTACTCCTCAAACTGTACAAACAGTGCTGATATTATGCTATTATGCTATATATACTAATACATCTTGCAGGGTATATTCTATGCTTTGTGGATGCTGTAAGAAAAAACTAATAAAATTTAAGGTATGGATTTAATATTAAAATATCATATTGATAAGGGTGGATATTTCTATTGTGAAGCTCTTTTTCCACAGCTCAGGTGCTGAATTTCAAGTTCATAGCAGTGTGCCGTTTGACATAACGCTCAATAAGCAAAGGAAATATCGCCTTGGATGGCTGCTTTGATCGATAGTCTGCACCCACACCTGAGAATTGGATACGGCTGTAGAAAATACACACAGTGTGTGATTAACGCAGCGGTGCGACGGTCTGAATGCGTGGACTATGTAGTGCAATGGCAGCGGAAGTGAAATGGTCGTGGTTTCAGGTTGCTGTGATCTAAATGAGATCTGGGAGATAAATCTGCCTGCATGACATGCTGCATCGACATTCCCAATGCTCATTGAGGATTCAGGCCTAAGAGGAGACCTCATCGATCCTGGGCAGGGAAAGAAAACTTTGAACATGTATGTGGAAGGCAGTGCAGAAGCAGAGCCTGCCAGGGTGTGGACAGTTCTGTGGGGCTGTCAAGTTGCCTCCTTCTGTCAGAACCTTCCATAGAAGGTAGGGGGGAGGGGGTTTGCTCTCCCAGTGAGTCTTGTTCTGCTGGTGTGTGTGTATGAATGTACTCGTGAGACATGGCTGAACAAGAGAGCAAGCACAACAAGGTATCACTGGGAATGGAACACCAGATGAAACCAATCCTACAAACTGAAATCTTTCACTGTTTGTTTGCCCGCCATTCTTACTGTACATTTCAATATAGGTTGTGCAGCCCCCAGGGTGAATGTTATTGCAATGTACACAATTCAGTTTATTCTAATACAGCGCTGTATGCTGAAGACCCACTCAGAGCTCTTTCACAATATTATAAGTAAAAGAAATGTATGCGTTTGTGTATATGCAGTCCTAATTTATTCCTGAAAATGGCCTAAAAAACAGAAAATGTATTATTTCATACAGGGAAAAATTCTAGTTTGTATCCAAAGTTCATGCCCCTAAAAAAAGTTCACCCCAGCTGTTCATTTTCTTTAAAATATCTGTAGGAAAACTACTTGTTTAAATTAAATTAAAATGTGTTCTAATTTAACTTATTGTTGGATCACGTGAGTTCAAAATAAAACTATTGGCTGTAAACATATGTGTAAGTATAACTTATAATGCATGTAATGTAGATAGCTCAGTACAAGGGGCTTGGATACTGTTGCAAGGCATTGAAAACATAAAATGAGAAAATAAGTTTTTTTTTGCTTTCTGTTCTTCCTACATGTTTCTGCTATGTACAAATATATCTGAGACTTTTCTCCAAGGCAGCTTTGCAATCCTGTAAGGTGTGTAGACTAAGCTACTTACCACGATTTACTCATTTATACAGCACGGGAATTTTTACTGTGGCAATTCTGGGAAAGTACCTTGCTGAAGGACACTACAGCAGGAGGTGGATTTAAATCTGAATCCTTTAATTGCAAGGCAATGGCTCTAACTGCTACCCCTCCTGCTGGCCCTTATTTGCAGTACAGCTGTGACTCTTCACTAATCGCAGGTCAGCATTTACACATCAGATTTGCTCTGGATGCCAAGACATCATATGCTTCAGGACTGACAGCCAAATTCACACCATTTTTAATTCTTTTCCTCTTTTATCCGAGCGCTTTCATGCAGCTGAGGCTACGTATGATTGCAATTAGTGTTTCTGTGCAATTAATTCCTGCAGAACTCAAAATTAATTAATCTTAAATCCATTTTTCCAGGTTTAATTTCGGTCGACGCCAAGTTTTGTCACCCTGATTTACATTTGCAGATGTTTGGTGCCTGCTCACCTAATTTTCCGGATTATTAAAATAATAAAAGCGCAAGACATGTATTAGACAAAGTTTTCAAAATGCTGTCTCTTTTGACAAAAGTTTCTCTTACTTTCCTGCTGCACAAATCCCTTTGGTTCACGTTTAATTAAGTGCGAATTAGAAAAACACGGGCGGCGCGTGAGAAAGGGCCGCACTGCTGCTAATGGAGCCGAATTAATCGCTGCGGAGCACCGGGGGCTTCTTGCTGTATCACTGCGCCAAATGTCCCCTTTGTTTATGCTGAAAACTGACATCACTTGTTCAAAAGTTGTGCTGCTTTCATTTCTGAGATGCCAGGAAGCAACCAGCACAAAAGGCCAGATGCTGGAAAATTTGTCAGTGTCACACAGGGACATTATTGCAAGTGTCACTGATCCCCTGGGTTCGAGCGCCTGTGGAGCATATGGGCTGCTGCCATCTAGGCTGCGAGGGTCTCAGGCCTCTGGGGCCGCACTTTGACTCCTACTTTCTTTTTTAAATCTGTATTAAGCAGAAAGAGAAACAAATGTAATACTAATAATAATATACAGTAAAAATTACCCTGCTTTATTAATAGTTAAATGATTCTAAGCTTGGTGTACAAAACTGACACTGACAAAAGTGAAGAATTTCACAAAATGTGTGTTAATATGTTAGCTTTTTGTGCAAATTCCCTAAAATCAGTTTAGTTCATTCTGTGGTTGTGTAATTGAGACAATTATCATTTTTGTTCTTAAAATAGCTACAGGCAGCAAACTGCTCACCAGCATGAACAGTGTTTCCTCACTTTGTCCTCCACACCTGTGAATTATTATTTTCATTTTTGAGAATTTCATTTTTAAATTAAAAAAAAAAAAAAAACGTTTATATGCAGTTGCTCCCCGCTGCACTCCTTCCACTTTGCGTTCTTACACCACTATAAATTTATATGCAACAGCTGGTTCAGTCAGTGTCAATCATGTGTCGCATAGCAATTATCTGAGATTCACTATTAAATTTAAAGCTCCAATAGCTGTGGCCAGACCACTGTATAAAAATAAAAATAAAGTTATTATTAAAGTTTAAATTGTGTTATTATTATTATTAACAACAACAACAACAGCAACAACAATAATAATAATAATAATAAAACAACAACATGCAGAAATACAAACCAAGGAGAAAAGGTCATTTGAAAATTATGGAAATTCTGAATGATTTTCTGGAAATGGTTTAGCAGGTTCGAGGGCCTGCGTTGGGCCTCTGTTCACCATCCATTTCCATTTGCTCTCTTGCGGTGTTTGTTTAGTGCCTCTGTGTTTGGTGACAGCCCAGTGTGGTAATTAATAACCATGGCTGCCTCGCTGCAATGAGGACCCCAGAAATGAACACAGGTGAAAAATTGGCTCTTTGATATTGAGAGATTGGAACGGCTCTCGCTGCTGTCAGCTCACAGATATTGATATATTTCACTTAGAGCAGCTAAACGTGACTGGGGTTATTAGCAGAACGGGCAGGAGGAGGAAAGCCACATGAGGGAGAGGGTTT
The DNA here is from genome assembly GCA_900497675.1 of Arapaima gigas. Taxonomy (NCBI): domain Eukaryota; kingdom Metazoa; phylum Chordata; class Actinopteri; order Osteoglossiformes; family Osteoglossidae; genus Arapaima; species Arapaima gigas. The sequence goes on along the minus strand of UFQX01000094.1, from coordinate 41,291 downwards.
CCAAAGAATGCTTCTACTACTGACTATACTGTGTATACTACTGTGTACTTGCATTTCACTGGTCTTAGTTGGAAAAACAGCCTGGAAAAAAAAAGACTTGTTCTGTGAGGTAGTGGACACCACTGGAGTTCTGCAGACACTATTTGAGGCTGTTGACAATCAAAATGAAACCTAGGGCAATTGCATTAGTTTCTACTTTTACAAATATTTAAAATAAAGTATTTGAAGAAATAAATATTTTTAAATTAATTTATTTTCTTTGTGATTGCATTTTCTTCATTTATCTGTTCCCTAAAACTTTTCTCTGTAAGGGAGTGAACATGCATGATGTGTACCCTCCAGGCCAACAGATGGCAGAAATGATCTCCTAAATAATGCAGGAGGGTGTGGCCATATTCATTCTCTGAAACACAAACGACAATAACAGTATGAGAAATGTGGAACATGTTTATGGGATGAATTATTCAACAATTGCTACTGAACAGAAGTTTGCATTTTTTTTGTTTTCAGTCGTTTTTAGTTTGTTCTGTGGAGTTTGATTTAAAAAAAAAAATATTAAAGCAAAGCCTTACAAAACTTTTTTTTTCTAAAATACAGCAGTATCTGTACTCTCTATATTCAAATTTTTACATAAACTGCCCTTAAAATTAATACATAAATATCAATATCCATATGGACATTTTTGTTACAATGAATTTCTTATCCCAAACTTTTCTAAAATAAAAAAAATGAAATTCTCATAAAAATCAAAACAAATAATGCTGTAAAGTACCATACAGTTTATTCAAAAAAATGTAGCTGTCCCTTGATTTACAGATCTAATAGGTTTCTGTAAAGTAAAGAATCAATCCAGAGCTATTTCCATTATTTCTTATGAGAAAAAAAATAATGATGCTTCCCAGTCCATTCAAAAACCCTCCAAATCAACTTTCTAAAATAGCTCTAAAACACTGTAAAACACCTTGTGGCATGCCATAGCACACAGAGAATCATCACTCAGCCCACACAGCTGCACACACACGTGGGATTCGTGCTGCTCAGTGTAACTAGGTGCTCTGACATGAATAGAACGTCTACTCACATTTGTAACAAAACAAAAAAAAAGTTTATTGCTGGTGTTCTGTCCTTGAGAACAGCAGTAGATGAAAAGAGACACACTTGCCCTGGAAGAACAAGTCAACTTTTATGAAATAAAGTAGAACGTTATTAACTGTGTAAGAGAAACACTACATCACCACTCAGCAGCAGCGCTATGAGAGCGATAGAACATTCCACACATTGTTTTTTTATATACACTGCTGACATTCACAGAGCAATCGTGACCAAGATATTTACATGTATGTCTTCTCTTAAAGGCACACCAGCAAGAGCTTCTTTTAATTTCACTTTTGTTGTGGGTACATAAACATCATATATACTTTTCCCAGGATCCAATGCTCCTTGTTATAATACTGCTGACACACACACACACACACACACACAGAGCTATGCATGCAAAGCATGATGGGTGACACAAGTCCACCCATTGTTATTTATTTTTTAATAAGCTATTAAAAATTTATTAAATTTTAAACACGCACCTGACCATGTACGTTTGTATCCCAGCTGTTGCCACTGGTTTCCTCACATGTCTCTTGCTTGCTTTGTGTGACTGTGTTTGTGCAGCATCACTGCATTTACTGTGATTTAAGGTGGATAATTTACATAGTAAACCTCACAAGCCTCTCTTCATTTTTTCCCATGAGTACCCAGAAAAAGTTATTAATTTTGTTTATTTAAATTTATTTTTTTAATAAGCACATTTGTTTAAAAGCCAGTGTCTTGTACTGTGTACATACTTACCATGTGTTATGATCATGCAAATTAATGACAACATTAAGTTATTTTCTAATAAGGTAATGTGTTTACTGGGTTTATCATGCTGATGTCACAGGTTGGTAGTTATATAGGTGTTTTCCGATGGGCTGGGAGCACAATATTTATTTATTTCGCCCCATCTCACATTTCATAATGGGAAATAGGCACTTGGTGCCTGAAAAATTTAGTATCCAAAATGTTTCCAGAGACAAATTAGATTGATACTGAGGGACTGCTATGTGCGTTGCTGTGAGATCTGTAATGATTTCTTTATCTTTTTATAAAGGCTAACCCATTAATAAATGGAGAGTCTTCTGTATTATTATGCTTTTATTGATCATTTCTTTATTGCTTTTGCTAAAAACCATTAAACCTTGGAAAGTTTGGAAGAAGCCAGGCAGGTGTCACAGCTTGGGGGAGACACATACAGTCACATCTCAGTGTGTAGATCTCAGCCTCCTCTCTACGAAGCAGCTCATTGTAACTCGCCACTGGCTGTTGTGCTCAGTGCTCTGGTTGCTGGATTTAATGTGGATTTAATGTGGCTCTAATGATCATAAAGACGCTCTGTTATCAAACACAGCTGGAATTCTCCCATGATCACCTCCCTGCACACTGCAGAAATACAGACAATGATCAGTAACCTTGCAAATGAGTTTTGCAACGCTACTAGAGCTATCTGCACACAAATACACCCAGGTTGCCCACATAAATGGCACGCAGGCTCTTGCCCATGCTGTTTATGTGCCTCAGAGATGGGATGCAAAATCAGCCATTTTGTTGTGCTTATGATTAGTCATCCGCGTCTGTCTTGATGCCATAACTGTCTTGATGCCTGATGCACAGATGCAGCGTGAAAGAAGAGCTTCACCAGCTGACTGTGGCCCTTTCATTAACAACACAACACATCCTTAACTTAGGAATCCATTTAGGACCAGAAGTGTGTTTCTAACTCAGTTTGTTTGTAAGACCTCCACACAATCCATAATAAAACTACACAGGTGACTTGATTAATGTCAAAACTGTAATTAATTAAAAATACCTTAATTTACAAAATCAGTTTTTTTCAATCACATATCCAATGCTGATTGGTTATCCTAGAAGTATAGGGCATGAGGAAAAGTCTATTTTGGATGGGATGACATTCCATTTCCAGACTTGTATTTTTTATCTGTTATTAATTTAACACAACATGCCCACCATTTGTCATCTTCTGGTCATTATCAGTGTACTTTATGAGCAGTGCATTTTTATTACAATCGATAAAAAAAATATATAAAAATAAAGATCTATTTCATATTATTCACTGGGTGGGTTCTATAAAGATTTCATATACACTATAATAAATAACAAATATATTCCAAAACTTACATTTTTTGTTAACTTAAAGATACATTGAAATTAAACCTTAACCCCACAGGACCAAAATACAATTAGATATAAATAAATTGTATAAATACATAGTATATTTTCACTTATTTGAAAATTTCTAGCTGGAATTTTCACATGACGAGCCAGTATTATGTTCACCCCGCAGTTTACCAGACCCTCAAAAATGAGGTAGTGTGCTGGTTTGGCAACCAAACTACATCCCATTGGCTGATTAGGTCAATTCTTACCCTGCACTTAGGGAAGTAGTGGACATGGTGAGAAGACACCTGTTACACACCCAGCTGTGATTACTGCTCCTGCCTGATCTGTTGTCTGCAAATTACAAAAGTGCTTTTGAATCTTCGTGAGGATGTTGACATTAATAAAGGGTGTCAGATGGCCCAAGTTATCCCCTGCATATTGAACAAGCAGCACATGAACCATACCGTGCTCTTCAGAAGATCCACATGAACACCTGGGGGCTTCTCTAACAACTGTGCACATGTGAGGGAACGCAAATGCATGTGGATACTGCAGTCTGGCGGAACACTGGATGAACAGATGGGCACCATTTTCATAGGAAAGCCCAAAGTGTGTCTCACACACTACAACAGAGAGGAGGGAGGTGGACAATGCTTAAGATGAGGATTCAAAGCAGAGTAAATGGTGTATCAAGCAGAGAGTCTGTCAGGTTGTAGTTTTCACTGTGGGGTCTGGAGGCAACCTCCTCCAGACAGCATACCGTGGTCTTTAAAGCATGGAAGGAAGAAAGAAGCTCTCCAACTATAACTAGGAATCAGTTAAATGAACTTTGGTAACATTACTTTGATGAAGTGACTTGCTAACATGATATTAGCATGCAGTCACACATATGTGCATTAATGCATAAAAACATCATGGGCTTTTGTGTGTTTGAGAAACACTTTAGCTTCTGTGTCAACTGGATGACTGTTGACTTGTCAGGACAGGGATTTCACATCAGCTGTCAATAGTCCCTTGAAAGGGATTCAGGAGAAAATCCACCTTTAAAAACAAGCAACTGTACTGAATAGAGAAGAGAGAAATAACAGTAAAACACTGCAATGATGAAGGACAAACTGATCCTTTGCAAGAAAATGAATTCCAGCTGGCACAAGTAATGAAGCAAATTTTCATCTGAAAAAAATAAATAAATAAAGTGAAAACAGACAGAATACAGAAAGGTGTGACTAATACAGTAACTCACAAAATACATTACTGAGTTCTCATGGTCTCTATGGGTTCTAATTGAGCTCTCATAGATGGGAGTTTCCTCAATGCAAAGTTGAGAAAACTCTCATCCATCCTTTTTTAACATCTGATTGTCCAGTGTAGGGTCACAGGGGTCCAGAGACACACTCTGGATTGGACACAGTCCCATCACACTGTAATCTCTCTCTCTCTCTCTCCCTATGTCTGTCTCTTTCTCTCTCACACACACACACACACACACACACACACTCACGCACACAAAAGACTATTTAGAGCCAAGAAACCTCCTCAAATATATACCTTTGGATTGTGGAAGGAAAGTCACTTAAACATGTGGGCATCACTGATTTGTCACCTACAAGAAAAATATTAAGCATGTGATAAAACATGCAGATTATGAATTATCCAATTAATGAAATACATATATAAGGGCAAAACCAGTCAGCATAATAAACAGGAGAGAAAAAGTGCAGGTAATGTACACACAGAAGCTGAAAAAAAACAAGCAGTGCTTTGAAACAGGTTATTATTTACTGACCCAAGCTAACAGCAGTAAATGGGTGTATAATGTAATGTGTGACCCTGATGTTCTTGGCACTTTGTTATAAATTGGGCTTCAACATGAACCTCAGTGGACCTTTCCGAGGTTTTCTGTTTGATTGATAATCGATCAGCTACACAAAAAGGGCTGAGAGTCTGTAGAACGTCTCTGTTCAGCCAATAATAGGTTTTTATGGGTTACTGGGAGTTACTGGGTGTTATGAGGTCTGCAGGGGATAGAGGTGCCAATCTGTAATACCAACACCAGTGAATTTCAGTCTTCTAACATTGTGACACACACACGCGCGCACACACACACACACACACACACACAAACTGCCTGTGACAGCTTCCCCATCCACAGACATGGGCCATGGCTTTCACGACACACTCATTGTTTGAATGTAATTTTTAATGTAATGTTTGACCTTCCATATCTATCAGTGTTTGTGCACACAGATGTGTGAGTGTGTATATGTGCTTAAGGTTACATGTCAGTCTTTGTATGTATGTCTCATACAGAAATGGGAAAAACCACACCTGACAGAGAACCTTCATAGCTACAGTGGATTAATAAAACAGGGCACCTTGCAAGACCAAGCCCCCCAAGTTGGCAAGGAAACACTTTCCTCCTGTTTTATAAATATTAGCATGTGAGTTTCAAAAAGCCTTAGTGCCGTTTCATCCGTCACCTTTTAGAGAACTGGAACCAGAAGGAATACTTTTCATTACCTTTTGTTCTCCAAAATACAACCCAAGCAGACTGTCTGACTGCATACACCACCAGCTGTGCAGACTTGAAGCTGTGATTTATGATGGAGTTCAGACCAAAGCATGTGATGGCCAGGTATGTCCCCTCAACTGCTACAGTAATAACAGCAAAACTGCCTAGCTGCATAAATCTCTATATCTATAAAGCTCAGTCTCTATTTGTCTGGGTGTTTGTTTGCCTGTCTTTTTATGTGTTCTTTATACATGGCTTTGTTTTCATGTCACAGATTTGAAATTTGGCACACAGGTACTTCTCACACTACGTGTTGAGTCCATTAAAATCCAAAAGGCAACTTTGTATTTTGAAATTTAAAATTCTGTGTCCAACCAGCCTTTGGAGAAGCAAGAGCAGTAGCAGCATGCAGCATGTAGTAGCATCACATGCAGTCCTTAAGTAAAGATTCTGATGAATTTTCTTGCTCCATATACTCACACATGCAACACACACACTAGCGTGCACACACACATGCACAAATGTACTAAATTCAATAAGACTAAAAGTAATACAGTTTGGTTATATATCATTTGTTACTGTTTGCATGTTGCTGCATTCACTGTTGTCAGTTTTATCTGCATATTCCATCACAGGAGCAAGTAGCTGTTACTCGTGAGCAAGTGAAATTGTAAAAATTAATAAGAAATTTTACAAAGAACCCACACTGTGTTGCATACGTTAGTAGTTTAAGGATAGCAATTTTGGTGATATATATTTCTTTTTTCCCCTTTTCACTTAACTCCAACTAGCACATGTGTCAGTCTCTGTGGTGTTCTCCTGTCTAACACTAACAATACTAAATACAACCACCTTTTGCGTGCTACACCTTTTTGACCTGGGCAGCACCAGGTGATTCAATTAAATAAAGTGTAATGTTGATTAACATTTTAAATCCCTTCAGACAAAGATGTAAGACATCAGAATGCTACTTGAAGCCATCAGTGCAGATATGATGAGGGAACTTTACATTTAGTTAATTTCTACAAACACATGCAGTATAACATACAGAGTGTCTCTTGATGATTATGTTCTATTACTATACCAAGCAGTGGGCAAGTTCAGGTGTAGGAGAACAGGGAGCCACGAAAACTGAACTTTAGCCAATGGGGGCTTCCACAGCACCTCATCCTGCACTAGAAAAATGTCCCTTCGAAGTTAATTCATTTAAGTTTTTAGTATTTATCAGACAGTGCATTTTTTACCTTGACAGTTTAAAATTTTCGAATGCCTCAAATTCATGTCTTTCACTGAGCATCTATTACTGTGAAAATGTGGACAGAATGTGCCCATGTAGATGATGTATCCCTCCTGGGGTTTTGGCCTCAAACCTTTGGACTCTGTGCCAGTTCCTTAACCACTGCACATCTGCTGTCCATATGGACCCAGTCTGTGCATGTTGTATGCAAACAAAACATTATTCTTGCCTCCTGTTTGGGTCAGCAGCTGTAACACAATTACTTTAAATGTGATGCATTGTATTTGAACCCTGTATGTGGAAGGAGATGGAGTCAGGAAACTTGGTGGGGAGGGGAAGGAATGCATGAGCAGGAGGAAATAGGGGAAGCATGTCAATGAAACACAAGGGTGAACTGCATGGTGTGTCAGCAATCATACTACATATCGCTTCTCTCATGTGGATCAACACTTCAGCCTTAATCACATTTATTTAAAATGAATTTTATTCTATATATTGGATAGGAAATGCTTTTTTGTGCAGGCTTCTGTACATGGCTATTATTATTATTACTGCACCTTTAACCCAGGACATTCTGTTAATTGCGAGAATGACTTGTAGTGTTCAAAACCTCATGCTGTATTTAGCAGGGATTTGAACCCAGGTCCTTTGACTGCAAGGTGACAGCTTTAAACACAGCATCACCTCTTAGTTTAAGGCATCTCAGTGCTGATCGACACCCCAGCAGAGTCACTAACACGCAGGCGAGTCCATTTCTGTAACTGAGTTTTCTGCTCAGTGTTTAACATGGACAAATTGAGTATGTAACTCTGGGGGTGTAAATTTTAGCAGGTAATTTAATTAAGTCCACACCGTATCTCTCTCTGTCCTGCTTCACTCCCTCTTTAATGGCCACTTTGGGAACGAGGGTGTTGATGGAGAATTTGTTTTTTTAGTTCACTGCTTTTAGTGAATAGATGACACATTTCCTGAAACTTGTGCCAAACTGGACATGGGGGTGATTACGATGCCGTCATACTGCTTTTCTGGAGCAACATGCTCTCTGTCTCCAAATCAACAGGTTCCCCTGGCATAAACTCTCTAAGGAGAAGTAGGCTTGTTGCTCTCTGGCTAAAGTTAACTCCTGTTTATCATTTGGTTTTTGAAGTAAGGGATGGTATGCTTAATAATTACCTTCTTCCATGTCTTTGGAACTCTACACAGTCTGAGCCAGATTTGAGTCCAGGAGCTGCAGGGCACTATTAATGCACATTGTGCCACCATGCCAACACTAACAAAGTGTCTAAAGAGTTGCTAACTGCTTTGTCTCTAAATGCAGATTGCCCTCAACTTATGACAAGTTGGATCATTTTCATGACAAAGTGATTCTCAGAGTGTGGTCCACCATACAGTAACTTCTTTTCAAACAATCATTAATGTTTTGTTTTATTTTTGGCCACAGTACAGTATATTATGCATACTATTATGAAATAATTCACTACTGCATTTTTCACCAAAGTTGTTTTTAAAAAGTACAGTGTGTTCATAACATTGTTTAAATACTTCCGTTTTTGTGCTATACAACAATGGGATGTACATGCAAACATATGCTATTTTTAACTGCATTTTAATAACATTTTTCAGTCATGTTGTAGTCTCGTGTATGTTTTCATATGGCTGTCGGCACATGCTATTGTTCCCTTAAAACATTGTACATGTAATAAAATAATAAAATATACAGGTACTATAAATTTTTCATTACAAGTATATATGGACATGTATATGTATATATACATGTTTTAATGATCAATAAGATGCTCATTTGTGTACCAGAATCCCTGTAAACATTGAAAATGATTTTTTGACAATTTTTTTCTGTTTCATTTATTTATTTATTTGTTTGTTTGTTTGTTTTTATTATTGACAGTTGTAAGTGCTAGTCTGTTGCTTGATTAGTATTTCAGAAGCCAAGGACCACCTTCATCTGCATCTTATTATTGTTTATTTATCTAATGCTCTTCTCCAAGGTGACCTATAATGTGAAATTTGTACAACAAGCTACTAACTGTGACTTTGTCATGATCACCCAGTGGTTAGTGATTATCAGTGCAGGTACAGTGGATACAATGGGCAGTGTAGGTACAGTGTATAACTGATACAAAGAACAAAAAGGCAAAGACTGGTGATCTTTGACAAATGGGAGACACAGGAACCCGGTGACTGGATGATTTGAATGCAACGATGAACAGTAAACTCAGGAATATGATGACTGGAGGACTTTGGGCAGTTGGATTCAAGGAGGCGTGGAGAATAAAGGACATGGGGAACATAGAGGTAGGTTTCACACATAAGAACCATTTGGCTGATTACCGGGAAGAATACCAAGTAGCAGATCACACTCAAAGCAGGTAGGCTAAAAATACTGCAAACGCTGCTGAGGTTTTGCACTGAAGATGTGCAAGTGAGAGAGTTAAGTAGTTGTGCTGAGACAATTCAGTTATGAGTGGTCTACCTTGCAAAATTCTTTCCTACTGGTCAACTGAGGAACTTTCCTAAGATGTAGCTACACATTTTCACATTTATGCAGAACGTTAATTTTACTATACTATTACAGGGTAAATACTTCGATCAAAGGTCCTGCGACAGGACGTGGCATTTGACCTGAGCTCTGAGTACAAGGCAGAAGCGCCATCTCAATTAAGGTGTCAGCAACACCTTTGAATATATTTGTCAAAAGGCTCCACATACAGCTTCATATTGGACATATTTTCATGGTTTTCACTCTGCTGCAAACAAATGATTTGTCTCTCTGATCAATGGAAGTGTAGCTACTGATAGATCTCGAGATACAAACTGTAACATTCATGTCTAAGATGCTGTTATCTAAATGATTTCCAAGAAAATACTAAATTTTATTTTGTTCTTGTTGATCAGGGCTGCTGAGTCCCAGATGACTCATGCTGACCACATACATAGAGTTCTTCCACAAAGTTCTGTCTCACACTTCAGTGCTGAAAGGTATGTGTCTGTTCTTACTGTCATTGAGTCTATTCATCTGGTTTCTGCTTCTTTTCTTCTTTTAATAAAATAACACAGAAATACATTTTGTGATGGACTGGCATTTCATCTGGGGCTACCCTCCATAACCTCATGCGCTACGCTTCCAGAACAACTGTGACTCTGCCAAATGATGAATAGTTTTTGATAGTCATTGAGCTAGCAAAATGGAAATAGAATAAAATAGAATAAAATGCTAAATACAAAATAATACTCCAAAAAGGTTCGTGACAGCAGACAGTAGAGTAGAAGGAGCTGCCACCTTTTTCAGAACCCAGATTTGAATCGTATTTCAGCTCATATGGTATTTGAAGGTCATGTTAATATTCTGAGTTTGAATTCCATTCTTGCAGTAGTACCTTTGACTACAGTACTAACCTGAATTTATACGATAAAAAAGGCACAAAGCCTTATGTATAAGCAGGTAATTTGTTGACAGTGTCAGATAATTGAAGTGTAAAGTGTCTACCATATCCCACACAACAGTAAGGTCACTTGTCTGTTACTGCAAAGTGACACAATCGACCGAAGGCCTGGATTTCAGTTATCCTCTGCAGCACACGACAAAGTCTTTGTTGATAAGATCACAGGCAGTTCGAAATCAGTCAGGGAGGGGAGTTTCTTATTAGTACCTGGGATTTTCCAAAACTCAAGGACACACGTTAAATGGAGAATAGAGCAAAGGGACGGAATTGATGGATTTACAGCACGGCGAGACTGCAGACTCTGCAGATGCCAGTGACCCTGAGATGTGGGAATTTGAATGAGAAAAAAATACAACCAAACATAAAAGCAGACATGGAGTGACTTCTTTGGTGGCTCCGTTTGGCTGTGTGGGCATCAAATTCAAACCAAAGATGGAAAGAACACAATCATTCAGATTGTGCTCCCTGAACCTGCTTTTCACTCACAACAATCTGCTCCCTGTTCCGCTTTGGCATTTTATCTGCGTGTGCGTTCTGACCATCAGAAGGAAACAACTAGAAAAAAAATGTTGACGTGGTCTGATGCACAGTAAAAGTGAAATTATACAGTAAAGAAAAGATGATCTCATAGTTGTTCGAATGCCAAAGTGTACAAACAGTTTTGACTGGGATATTGCAATGATGCCAGAGTCAAAGCACAGTTCACTAAAAAGCAAGATGGGCCCTTGCAGCCCCTTACAGTAAGGAGTTAATGGAAAACATAATAGTGGAGATCGATATTTACTGGTACTGTTTGTTATATTTTGAGACAGATGGTGCAAATTTCTTTAGCTCCATATTAGCCAAATGAACATGAGTCAGAATGCTGCTTCCATCCTCTCACTGGGCACCGATTATCTAGGACAGGTCACCCTTAGGGTACCAGTTACACGAGCTGGTTGTGATTTATTATCACTATTAATTAAGATTCATGCACTTTATTACAGTTTATAGTTGCAATTACTCATCTTTAAGAAAAATCAGATCATCAGTCAAAAAAATTCCACTTTGCCAGTAATGTGGCCTTCTAAAGACCTGACTAAAGACCTTAACTTTAAAACTGGAAGCATACCAGCAGTGACTTCAGGCCTGCAAAGAGTAGCTGTTAGAAGCGACAGAGGAAGAACACATATCCAAATGACACACGTCTGAAACTGAATAGTTAAAAAGACTAAACGTGTATAAATAGAAACAAACACAAATAAAATACGAGGGATAATCAAAAATTACTTCTCTGAGCTGAAAAAAACTTGTAGTATTTTTAATCACCCTTTATATATGAGTGCAAAAAGAACACAAAACTCTTTAAATGGATGTGAAAAACAGTAAGGGTGTTAGATGATGGATTGTATATGATTAAACTGGGATCAGGAAGTTAGCACTTATAAACAATGATTACATCATAGTCTTTATTTTTCATGTTATTTTTCATTAATCACTGGCTCCTTTGTCCAAGGCAGCTACAGTGTTAAATTAGGTTTATACTGTAGTGGGGCAGTAAATAACTGTTTAGAGCTGCTTCCTTTGGACTTAGAGTTTAGCTATTTCACAGCACGTACTACAACAGGTTGAGTAAGGTATTTACCCTGAACTGCTCCACTTAAATTTATCGGCAAAAATGGGTAGACAATTGTAGGTAACCTAACACTGTATATCACTTGTATATCACAAGCATCAGATGAATGTAAATCTTAAAGAGCAATTTTAACTAACATATCAGGGTAAGTACCTTGACTGAAGGTACTACAGCAGGAGGATACTCATTCTACTGCAACCTGAAGGCTTCACCCACTATACCACCTACTATGTCTATTTACCATAAATGACAGTTATGGCAGTTTCTACAAACAAAGGTGTTACATGGTCACAAAGGTTTTTTTTTCTCTGTGTGTCTAAATGAAAACGTTAGTCTTGTAGTCACTCATAGTATAAATACAGATGTTATCCTTATACTCAAGGGACAACCTAAGACAGGGGTCCACAGTAAAACCCACCTGCAGACAGCTCAAAGTCAGGAAAAGATCAATTGTTCTCAAGGGATTGATAGGCTCAAAAGAGAGTAGATCTCCACGTGGACAGCCTGCTTGTTGCTTGTTTAAGATTTAAACATCTTACTCTTTGTCACAGAGATAGCAAATAACTGCTACACAAGGCACAAAATGAAGCCACAACTGGACATGAATAAAATATTTAAGCACCTTTTTTAATTTTGAATGAAACATTGAAAATGTCCTTGGAAGTAATATCTATCAAGCATATCATCAGTATATGACATTTTTACTGGTGCGGTTCACAGTTGTGGAGTCTCACTGTTAATATTGTTTAATTCTTTAGCTCCTATTCAGAGCTTCATGAAAAGAGAATTCAGATTCATTTTAGCTGAAAAAAACTCTGCAAGCTGTATAATTTCAACTACAAAAATGATACCTTTAACAGTGCATGCATTTATGGAAAAGTTAATACTTATTTTTGTCTCTAAAAATTGGGGATTCTTAATTAATAAACTAATAACAATGAATTGATTGGTTGAATTGAATAACACGGATTAATGATTGGTTTAGCAAAGTTCAATTCTAATTAATTGTACATTTCATAATTGTCTATATTTATAAAAAAACATTGTTTGTCTGTTTGTTCCTCATGCACAGCTTTGCTTTTCAAGCCACAAGCTTGAAGTTTGGCACACAGGTATTTTACAGCCTATATTAGCTTTTTGCGTAGTGACTTTCATTAAAAGCCTCAGAGGCCAATTACTATCGTAGCGTCTCCTATATCGTTACTGAAGGAAGCTTCAGAAGTCGGGATTCCTGGAAACCGCTCTTTATTACGTGCATACATCACAAGCACCTTGTCTTTACAAAGACAACCACCAGCAGGGAGTAAGAGTAACAGAACACTCCTTCCACCACTCACGTGTACAGAACCTTACGGAGGGCACCCCACTACCCCTTTTCCCGTGGGGCCCTCCATTTCACATTTCTCAGAATCCACTTTACCAAACTTATGCCTGAGTGGGTGGAACAACCAATTAAACATCAACATCCCAACTGGGGTAATTCAGCTATGCATACAAAAGGACTATTTACACCCACTTGACAGCACCAATATACTATTATGAAAATTTAAACTTTGCTTTTTTAAGACTTTAAAACCCACATGTAGTTGCATCACCGGCAGATCATATGTCATGCTGATGCAATGGCATGAGCATGATACTCTCTTACTCTCTCTCTTGCACTAAACACACACACAGACACACACACACACACACACACACACACACACACACACACACACACACACACACACACACACACACACAGAGCAGTAGAAGCATTAGTGACCTGTGCCAGCTGGCAGTTCCCAGCAAATTCATTAGGATGAGGACCAACTGGGCAGTTTGGCTGGTGAGGTATAGCAACTTAACTTATTACCAAATGCAAGTTTAAGGGTAATAAAGGCTGCTGATATGTAATGTGTTATTACTTTTTACCATTCCACCTTTCCATTTCAATTAATCTTATATGCCCAAAACTGAATAGTTAAAAGTACTAAAATTGTATAAATAGAAACATAAACACATACTGGTGCATGCCTTGCTCTCTGCAGCTTCTCTGTGTTTGATAGTACTACCGATACTTATATGCTAAATATAATCACTGCATAAAGTTTGGTGATATATAATTTGTTGTTACTGTTTACCTTTCCAAGTTTTTCAGTTTCTGACCTGGGCAGAACCAGGTAGTTCAAATAATGCACAAATAAATTAAATATATTTTGTAATTATTTTTTTCTAAAGCCCTTTCCATAATAACTACAATAATAACAATCATAATATTTCATGAAACCAAAGATATCAGGAATTACTGTGTATAAGATATTTTACAGTAGTTTTTACAGCCTGAAAAGAAGCAAAAAATATTTTTAAGAAATGTGCTTTTTAAATCAGTCTATTAAAATATAATAAATGAAAACTATTTGCTCCGAAAAAGCCACTACTGTAATTTGTTAATCAAACTGCTGCTGTAAATGTTATCCCATATAATTTTTTACACATTAAAAATAGTAGTAGTAATGAAATGTGAAGTTAATATACAGTTCAAACTGTAATATTTATACTAGGAGAAGCAGCTAAAGGTTTACTGAGTTATTTATCTTGTGGCCATCATCTCTTTTTGCTGCTTAATGTGGACTTCAAAATGACTATCATTAAGAAGCAAAGCCATTATCCCATCACTTACCCAGCCAGATCAGAAAAACACCAAGGCCAGACATGCTCAAATAACATGTATCATTTATTTATTTTGGTAAGTATATTACAGTGAAGTAAACTAATGGCAATAATCTAGTGATTAGACACAGAATAAGTCAACTTAGGGTTTTCAGTCCTTGTGCAAAGTCTGCTTTGATGAATCACTGATAGGGTGAATCGAGAAGCTCCGTGAGCCATGGATGGCAGCAGTTATTACTAATGACTTAATGTTACAAATTTTCACTTTGAATGGGACACCACACAAAGATTTCCTCATCCGCCTTGAACCTGCAATATTAATCATACCATTAAGAGAAGCGATTCAGCAAAATCCAGTATTTGACAAAAACATTCCAAACACATCTCTTCAAATTTGTGTTTATGCAACTAATGTACTAACTGCTTTTTTCACCAAAACCCTTCAACTTAATTTCCTGAAAATATCAAATCAATTAATACATTTTCAGATACTGACTGCATTTACATTTATTCATCTAAAGTAACTTAAAAATGCAAAAGTGCATTCAGCAACAAAGAGCTTCAAATACTAAGTGTTCTGTGCCACAAATTTACTGTATTACTGTGCAATGATCACCAGTGTAAGAGCGCATTAATTTTGCAACTTAAAAACATGCACAAAAACAAGTGCGTCATGGTGTAGTGATGAGATTTGAACTCAAGTACGTATAAATTCTCTCCATGATGTGTTTCGTCATGACCTGGATTCACAGGCAGTCTCCATGTATGCATCAGGTAGTTAATATTGTATCCTTAAACATAACAGCCATCTAAGGCCCCATTAGCAGACTATTATTCTTACAGAATTCCAAAATGAGCTAAACACTGTAGGAGTGAAGGACAGTGTGCTGGTTTGGAATGTGACATTGTGGCTCTGTTTGTGTAAGAGGCTTGGTCTGAAGCTCTGGTCTGTTCAGGAAGAAGCAAAAACAGATGAATGTCACACATTCAGACTGAACATTTCTCTACCCAGGCCCCAATTTGGACCTTCCTCCGTACCCGGGTGCTACAGCAGAGCAAATGGTGCCACCGTGCCTGTTGACCTTTTCAGAAATGCACAGGCTGGAGGTTACAGAATCTGTGAAGATCTTGTCTGTAGTGTCATGCACTGCAGACGTGACTCTTTTACTAAGATGAAAAAATCATCTGAAGGTTGCACACTTTGCAAAAAGCAGTGATGTGCCCTAACATGAGAACATATTGCTTGGGCAGCACAAACATCTTTCTCATATTGTAACAATTTATTACCATTTCAAAAACCATGCATAGGACAGCATTGTGGTACAAGCACAGAAAGAGTTAAGTGCAGTGAAACAGCCAGCAAAGATCTAATGAACAATGGAACTTAATGACTGCGTATGATGCTGATTTTAAGGGGCATTAATGTCTCAGCCCTATGAGCTGCACCAAGGATGAACAATTAAACCCCCTCAACCCTGTTACATTTAATAATTCAATTGCTTAGTTGAGGTCTTCTTCCAGAGCAAATTACTTTTTTCTCCCATTTTTTGCAGCTGGATGGTTTTTATTGGTACTGTGTTGCAGGTGTAATGGTTTCAGATCTCCAACCTATAACTTGTTCACTGCAGTGCCATTTGAACAGGCACACCGAAAAATCTGCTGTATGAAAGGTTTGATGGGAGAATATCAAGTAAGGTGGCTCAAATCATCGCAATCATACCATATCAGGTGTTTATGTCTGTTGCCTGTTGATCACTTCTTTCTGGTGGCCAGCAAAATTATGTGATATCAGTTGGCTTGTATTCTGTGAGTGGTAGATCATAGATGTAGAGCGAGAGTGTCAGAAGTTTGAGGAAGGAGATGGTAAGGATCTCAGGACTACCTTGGCTCTGGTCAATTTATAGAATTCAGAATGCCACTGTATTCATGAGGAAAAGAAGTAGAAGAAAATGAAAAACATGACAAAGAGCAGGAGGAAGAAGTAGAACAGCAGAACTAGATGTAGAAGGAAAAGAAGTAAAAGTAACATAAGAAAAACAAAGAAGAAAAATGAAGAAAAATGGAATAGGAGAGAGAGGAAGAACAAAAGGTACTAGAAGGGAAGGCAAGAAAAAATGTGGAGAAAATAGATAAAGAGGAGAGGAAAAAGAACAAGAAGAGAAGAAACAACTGAAAGAACATGAAGCTTAAGAAGATGGGAAGCAGAAGGAGAGGGAAGATAACAAAGAGCAGAAAAAGAAGATTCTCACCTACAGTACAAAATGTCTGCAAAAGGTGATACGACATCATGTTTCTTAAATCAATGGGACCTAATAGATTGAAATTCCAACACAACAGAAACCACATATGTGCACTTCCTCAACACTGACAAAAAATGTAATATGGGAGGACCAAAAACTCATATTCACATCATTTAAATAGTCATTTTTTGCCTGTGAGGTATAAATTTAATGCATTTAATGGTTGTACTATTAGTAACCATTGAGCCTCAGATTTAAACTGTCAAGCCCCCAACAACAGCTTGTCAGTCAGTGTTCCCAACAGGATGAGACACAGAGACCTTTCTACATGCTTTCACTACTTGATGCTAAGACTGAAACGGTCTTTAGAAGAAATGGAAAAAAGGGGAATAATATGACTATTGGTGAGGTTCACCTTGACTGTAAGTGAGACACCAGATTGACATGAATACATAACCTACATCCATTCATTCATCCATCAGGACTTTTACAAGAGTGTAGCATTTCATTAACAGGTCATCAACATGGCTTTGACACCTCAGCCTGCTTCCTTCTTCTCTTCACTTCTTGTTGGAGGATGAGATGCTGTTTTGGGGGAATACATCTGGCCACCCTGCTCCTGTCTAATTTAAAACCATTATTTTTATGACAGTATTGTAATGAAGCATGTTCAACGTATCACATTCCACTACACGTACTGTATATTAGGTATTTTGCTTGCAGTCCCTTGCGTATTGTTCCTAAATTTGAAAATTTGAGATTACCATCTTAAGACCCCTGACTTTAACCTACTCTGTCAGTAAACCCTCCACAGATATTACTTGACAGCTAGTCTAAATGGTCCCCTTTCTTGATTTTCAAAGGGTAATAAAGCAGCTCTAATACACCCTATATTTATAGATACCAATTATTGTCTCAGATTAATTGCACATGAAATGACATGTGCCGTAAAGTGGAGGCATTAGTGTATGTTTGCGTAATGAAATGAGAGGAGACACTGGTTGCATAAGAAGGCAGAAATAAAACAGTACATCGGGGATGTGGTGATGAACCCAGGGCTCTGGGGGGAGGAGAGACGGCCAAGCTGTTTGCGTCTCCCTGCTGCCTGACTGCTGTTTGTATGTATCTCCCCGTTTGACGTTAAAGAAGCCTGGGTTTTCTGGAACTACTCAGGTTTTGTTTGATCTTCTCATGGTTCTTAGCCATTTCCACCTCCTCTTGGCAGAGTCAAACATGTCAAACGTTTTTTTGCTCTGCTCCCATCCAGTCACAAGGTGATGAGTTATAAAGTTGCACGGCATGGGAATGTGGTGTACAGTAGATTTTACACAGTTCTTACACCAGTCTTGTAGTCTGAAATCAGAAGGCAGCATCATTTATTGCAGCATTGCGATTGCTGTGTGTTGTTAGCATTACTGAAAGTCCACATTTTACACCATAAATGGTCAATAAAGTGAAAAAGTTCAAAATTTCCCATGATTCCCACAATTTTTTCTCGAGTTTCTGGTGATGTTTGCCATGTGCAACTAGCAGCTGATGAAGATGTAGCCACCTGAGCGTTGTTCTTCATTTCAGTTTGTTAGCAAGAATGCAGGCATCCTTTGCTATCTGAATGTAGTGTCTTCCTGAAAACGTATCAGATACCAAATTTTCAGATAGAGGAAGTTCATATTCCACTGTTTTAAATGGGAAAAGTAAAAATGCGTTCCGAGAACATCCCAAAACTCCCAGCTAACTTCCCCAGCCATCATAAGGATGACAGTAATTTTTATTTAATAGATATTTGTGTAGAAATCAGCCCTGTGCTGAGCTTTCCAAGCACAAAACAACTATGAATCCATATAACTTTCATCATAAAATCAGGCTTCAACAGGCCTTAAACATTTATTTCTCTCAACATTTTCCTCCACACTACAGTGCAGTCCCTGCAGTGTGACAACAGCAACAGTCTTGTTGATCTGCTTCTTCTACAAAACAAACACACACAAACAGTAAGCTAGCATGCAGTTAACCAATGTCCAACTATTATTGTGATTATGAAAATCAGCCATTCTTTTATTATATTTATTCCACATCCTAACAATGGTATCGACAGTGAAAATTCATTCTGAGATTCCAAGCAGTAGTAGCTATGATTTGGGATTAAACCTATACTGTTTGGGATCTTGAATGACAGACTGAACAGAATTTTTATTCTTTGTAAATGGAATGAAATCAATTCAAATTGTCCACTGAACCAAACGGGGCAGGTGTCAATCTGTCCAATTTAATTTCTGACCATGGAGTGAAACTTTTATCTATTTTCTCTTTTTTTATCTCTATTAGTTTCATGTAATGAAATATTTTACTTTCCCATAGTTTGTTAATATTTGTTTTTGAACTGGTGGTCTAAGTAAGGTGTCACATAAAATAAATCTTTATTTCTTTCTTCCCTTTCTTCATATTCCTCAGTTACTCAGCGTGGTTACTTGACTGTAAAAGATTGAGGATGTGTGAACATTTCTTCATTTTTCAAAGCTTGGAAACTTCTGTAGGGACACAGATGAGTGTTTTTTTTTCTACTGTGACAAAATGAAAGGTAATTTTTTAAAGGGTGGAAATAAATAATAACTAAACCACAGAAGTTACAAAGAAAAACTAGCTTAATGCAGTTTTAAACTAGCTGAATGCAACTGGGAATGTGCACTGGCAGCATATTTTAAAGTAATACATTTATATATGTTTCAGCAGCTGCACCTACTCATGTTTAATCTTGTTGCTATTTTCACCTTTATGTTCATATTACTCTACTTAGATATGCACATATGCCCCTGTAAATATTTTTACTGTTTTTGTATTATTCATTTATTGTACTTTCTTCAAACTTGTTGGAGTATGCATACCCAACTTACTCTTCAAAGTGACTTACAAAGTTGAGCTACTGATTTACACATTTACACAGTTCAGCAATTTTTACTGGCATACTGTAATAATAGGGGGGAAACCTGGGTCCTGACAAGGCAACAGCTCCAACCACAGTGCCACCCACTGTGTTACACCCACCATCTCAAATTCGTTGTATGTGCAAAAGTACCTGGGAGAGCCTTTTTTTCTATTTAAAGGGATCTTGACAGTACTCCACCTGCAATAATCAGAAGATGTGGTGAAAAAGTCCTTGTGAAACTTCACACACTTAAAGCAAAGTCTCCCCAGGAGAGTGGGGCATTTCTGATTTTTTCTTCCTTAAAGTCTAATCAACAGTGGTGTTGCTTTGTTGGTGAACAGAGGTGGGGAGTGGTCCAGTTGTGATGCAGCTGTGGATTGAGTGCTGTTGTGTTGTGTCTTTTTATTTATGTAAGGGTACAATAATTCAAACAGGGAAATGCTTTCACTATAAATATATGGTGAGTAAAGGAAGGTTTTCCCTGTTTGTGATTCTCTGACAGCAGTACAAAGGAGATCTCTGTCCATCAAAAGCAATGGAAGAATGGGCCCCTGCGATGGAGAATGGCAAGCCCAGCATTCAGTGCTGTATGTGAAATGGGCTTGGAGATCCATGTCACTGAACTGCGTTTGCATGCAGAGGCTGAAGAACAACATGTAGCGGAACATTTGAAGCCAAAGGGGAGAAAGCATTGTGGGAACTGATATGGAAGCACCATTTAAACCTGCTTTGATGATGCAAGACACAGATCCATAGCTTTGGCTCCATTTTGATGAGGCAGCACATTGCCTTGCACACAGTTTCATCATGAAGACAAGGTCTGGCATCTTCCAGGTCAGTCCCGACAGCCACACAACATACAAGAAACTGATCTGAGATAACTTTAGAATTAGTGTCTTCTTTTTTAATGTTATTCAGCCTTTCAGGTTTGGAGCTCATATGTACAGATCTTCATATCATATATACACAGACACCTCAGCCTATCAGCACAGCTGGTCACACAAATTTCATAACCCTGTTTGCGCAAAACTCAACATTCACTTTTACCACTAAAACAAATTCAACAAAAGCGTGATGGTACAGATATGCCTTAATTTGTTTATGGCTCAAATTCTGAAAAAAATATCAGAAACAACTATAATAAACAGTTTCAAAAACCCTTGAAAAACATTTTTCAAGGGTTTTTGTTGAAATATATTTAATAAATTCGAGCGTCAATTAAAATGACAAGTTCAGACAGTAATAAATAAGGAATAGAATTGGGAAACTGTATAATATAATTCATCATTTAGAGTCCATTCATATTACAGGGTGAAACTTTTAGTCCCTGCAGGAGAGCTGTAGTGAAACCTGTAAGCCTAGTGCTCCCCTCAGTTCATACAAAGAGGGTTGGGAATTGAAATCTATGGTTGTACATGTGCTATAAATACTGGGTGTTTTTTCTACACAATTTAATCATATCTAATCTTAAAACTTCAAAAATTCTTTGGTGAACTGTGTTGTACCATTTCCAGATCTAGTCCCACTTGGTCTCTGTTCTTTTGATCTAATGTAAGTCTAATGGGAAGCTGTGTGAACCCATACTCCGTCCTTTCACTATCATATGGGATTGGCACGTTTGCAATGTTATGCTTAACTGGTAAGGACTTGAAAGGAGCATAATTTGATTTGGAGAAGATAGTAATCCTAGTCATCTCTAGTGAATCCTAGTGAACCGAAGTAAAATTTGCCAAGTGACTGAGGTGTCTGAGTATATATGAAGATCTGTACATATGAGCCCCAAACCTGAAAACCTTACCGTGATCAACCCTGCTGAGACCTATTCTGCTTTGGTCAACTGTGGTAAACCCTGGTTAAACTATATAAACAATTTTCAATCCTAGTCAACTCTGATCAACTTTTGCCAACCTTGGTCAGCTTGTTGCTTACCTTTCTTGTACATTGCTTGCTCCAAAACTGGACTGCATATGTGGCTGTGATAAACAATGCAAAGAGAATTTAGGACCAAAACCTAAATGCGGTTAGATTATAGCAATTATGATGATCCACTTATTTCTTCCAGACACATAGCCGCTGTGGGGTAGAAAAAAAATGCGACTGTGAAATAAGTGATTCCATAAACTGCATGACTGCATTGCACATGCTGTTTCACATTGAGCATTTCAATTTATATAGATATTATAGATTACTGTGAAAGCCATTAGCTACACAGAGGTCTATGGAGGTGAGAGATGGTAATCACCTAAAAATCACATTGAACCTGGCTTGAAGTGACTGTTCTGGCATTGATGACTAAGTTATATGTACATGGCTGATTGAGGTCTTCAAGAAAGACTCACAAAGAAAACATGACAGAGATTCCAAGCTAGCTACATCTTTCCTCTCCTTTGAAAAAAACAATAATCCTTCTATGCACATGGTGAACTAGAGTTAGCAAGTTAACAACAAACTTGACTCATTCTTGAAAGTTTATAGGTTCACATCCTTTGGAAGCCCTCCATTCCAAGGGCTGTGGTCAAATCTGTGGAAGTAGTGTAGACAAATATATCCATGGTTGCCCTCCTCTATAGGATGTTGCTGATCTGGTTTTCTACATGCCAGCGACTGTTTGAAGCCTGTCCATCAGGATTTTAAGAACTGTACAGGAAGGTCCAGTTTACTGAGAGATATCTTATGACACAACACACAGCTTCCTTTTTATGTATTGCCTTTTTTTCTAGACGTGAGCCGAAAAACAGTTCACCTCAGTTTTCAATTACCCAGAGTTCATAACCTTCCATGAATTTCCCTTGCGAGTCCTTTTACTGGGAAGCCAAAAAACAAAGCAGTTCAGCACTGGGTCCTGTAAAATGCCAACAAAACACATTAAAAAGCATAGGGGGAGTACAAACATTGTGATCAGCTGAATTATTGATTTCCCACCTGACATCCAGAAGGTACAGTGTAATTGTTGCTCCTGAAAGTCTAGACACCTGGGACTTTGGTGC
Organism: Arapaima gigas; assembly: GCA_900497675.1. Classification (NCBI taxonomy): domain Eukaryota; kingdom Metazoa; phylum Chordata; class Actinopteri; order Osteoglossiformes; family Osteoglossidae; genus Arapaima; species Arapaima gigas. The sequence goes on along the minus strand of UFQX01000094.1, from coordinate 18,451 downwards.
AGCTTTAATGGACATTTATGTGAGCATCTATTTTTTGATTATTTGTGCATCATGAAAGCAGGCTTCATGCCTCTTTTTCGTTTTACTTAAAATGACTCTTATAAGGGCATACAAGAAAAAGACCAAATATTGTACTGAGGCAACAGATCTTTGAGGTCCCCATTATCTACTAAACTAATGCAACTTATTAAGGAACTTTAATCACACCCCTGACACCAGTGTAGCAAGTCTCATCTTGTACTGAGCTCTGATCCAATGTCCTCAGCAATCCTAAATGCCGGCACCCCTTGCTATTTAAACAGTTGCTCTCTGAATATTCATTAAAACTATTTGGAAAAATTTGTACTCAAAATTCACTATCTGAATCAAAAATCCGTAAAAACAAGTCCACATCCAGAAAAATTTCAACCTACACTAGTGAACATGTTATGTGTGAGTCGATGTGGGAGTATATATAGTGTGTTACAGTCCTATCTCATCTGTTGTCCTGAATGGTTTGTGTCATTTGCTTGCATTGTTTAAACAGTTTGGGAATTATTCCTATCATCTTCCCTACATTATAAAGTGAAAATGTCACTTTCTAAGAAAGTGGAATAGCTTGTACCAGCCCAGAGGAGGAACCTATACCTCCTGTCTCCCTGCTCTCACCACCAAACCTCACTCTTCTCTTCAGCTGATTAGCAACAACTGTTTTTAAATTGGCTTGTTTGTTTATTTTGGTAAGTGTTGTTTGCATTAATTGTGTATATGTAACATATTATTTTGTTCATTAACATTACAGCACATGGTCACTGCAGTAAAGAAGAAAACATAATTTGTATCCGATATTACTATATACTGCATACAAACATTCCCACTAATGAGTTAATTCACTGTTTAATAATTAGGTAATTGGTTCTGAATGCTTCATTTTATACAAAAATTATGCTGAAATCCTTGGAGTTCTGATAAATAGGTGCCTTACAATGTTTTGGTGATATTTAGTGATTTCAGTTCAGGAAGCCGGGGATTTCAGGATGGGTTTGGAACGCATTATTATTTTTCCTATTTAAATTAATCGAACCGGGTCTTCCAATATTAGAAAATTCACAATCCGGCACACCGTTGGGAATTGATTCGATTCGGAGGACAAGGGATGCCGGTATATTGTTAACAGAATTCTATTGGAGCCTCTAGTTTCACTATTATTATTTATTCACTTTTCTGACAATCTCCTGTTAGATTTGCATTCTAAGCTGTAAAATTGTTTGCAAAATTACACAGCTGAGTAATCATTCCTGCAGCAATTTAGGAGAGGTACAATGACCAACTGAGCTACAGCAGAAGCAAAGATTCAAACCCTAGGCTTTTGACTACAAGGCCAATGGCTTCAACCACCTCACCACTTATTTCATCTACTTGCCATTGCAGAATGTATTAAATAATTAGCCAGAAGACTCCACAAATACTTATCTAATATTTAATCCCTCACAGTCAGTCAATAACTTCATAGTACCAAAGCAATTTCATTCAGTTTCAGAAAACACAGTATTTCCATTTAATATCCTTGTATTCCACACTTTATAATTTTATTATAAATTTCGTATAATTTTGCTGAGTACATATTTAGTAAACAATTCTTTTAAAGCACACAAGCCATTTTTTCACCAGAATTCATATAACTAATATTACATTTCACTCCCATGTTCTACTTTGCAGAAAACATCGACATTGTATTTTCTTTGTTAATCTTTGCACAATGAGAAAGGTGTCATTTTTATATTTTTGGTGTATTACACAGTACACAGACTATATTGTCATGTGTAGAAGGTCACATGTCCTGTGAATAATGGGATTTTTGTAAAGGTGGATTTTAGAAATAAATTACAGCTCTTTCGCAAAAGTCATTAGGTAATTAGAGGACCTTTGTGCTGTAGGTCGTGCCTTGATGGATGCAGGTACCAAACAATAAGAAACTTGTGTCAGTATTTTCATAACCTTGTGACTGCTCAAATTTTATAAAAGCAGCCTTACGAAGCCTCCGGCTGGACTGCATTAATACTTTGAAATTGAAAGAACAATCTCATGTATTATTTAAAGAATAATAAACTCAGATCAACCTTGGTGTTCCATTGGAGCAAATTAGTTACCTTGTGAGGCAGACTGCATTACTGGTGGAATACAGGAGGGCAGGAGGAAAACAAAGCAGCAGGGAAGGTTTGATCACGCTAACGCATTTGACATTGTTTACTGACACAAGTCACATTTTAATGGGCCTTCCTAAATAATGTATGTGGAAAGGGACGATAGGACAAGTTGACTGCCGGCTACTTATTGGTTCAGTGGAAGATGTGCTGCTCAGCACCGGGCCTCATAAGTCAACAGGAATGCAGTCGGGAATATTTACAGTACAAAGTGAGGCTGTGACTGAAAGCGGCCCGAGAGCAAGCCTTGAGCATCTAGTGGGAAAGCCATGGAGGGCAAAGGAAAATGCCCCCTCTCTCACTTCTGAGAGTTGTTGGTGCCATATCCTAGGAGACTGGGAGATTTTTATCACATTCCACAGCTCTGACAGTTACAGCTAACAAGCTCCTGTGGATGCTTGTGGATTCGCACGTTGACGAGGGCAACTTCGAGGCGAGGGGTTTCGTGCCATTGGTGGCAAGGACACATTGATTTTTTTCTCTTTGGTATCTTTGTGAATTAATAATAAGGGTGATGCATGACTTTACCTTTTCACCAGCTGTCTCCTTGCAAGGTGCCATTGATTTCTATTTTTTCTCCAAACACGGACAATATGCAAAGTGTTGTCCAAGGGCCACCGTAAATAGCTGAGGGCGGATAGGGAACTGAGGAACCGTGCTCTCTGCCTTTGATAGCCTGTGTCAAGCTGATGCAGAAAATTTGGGCATGGTTGGGGTGGACGACTGGGGAATGGAAACAGGCTAGTTGTTCTTCTGATCATAATTTGGGGATTTCTTCACCTTAAACAATTAACACCTTTTAATTAAAATGGAGGCATTGTGGGTGTCCAGGATTGGACTGTCAGCAAGCTGCTGAGATAAGGGCAATGGATGTTCGCATTGCGAGAGCCTGGAACACGATGGTTCTGGTGTTCACTGGTATTTTAGGGTCTGGACACAAGGCAATTTGTCAAAGGACTGTCCCACACTAAATGCAAACAGAAGGGTAACTGCAGTTCCTGTTGCCATTAAATGTCAAGCTGAGAACGCTGTAAAACAATTGGTGGAAGCACAGTATCTGTGTCCCAGGAACTGAGTGGTTACATTTCACGGTTCATAGCTGATGTTTTATGACAAAGACAGAATATATTCAATACAAGACTCCATGGCCTCTATTTCAGTACATCCTCAACAACTTTTTCTCCCTTGCTCATGTTGACCAGGAGCACAATACAGCCCCAGCAGCATTTTGTTATTGACTTGGACCACATATAGAGCCACTATGTCCCTTTATTAAACCTTTACCCTTAAACAGGCTGACTGATCGTTTCTGTCCTTTATTTTCCTTTATTGGTCTTCACATTTTCTCTGTCAGAAAATGATATCTGGACTCATGACTCTAAACATTGTATTATCACCGAATGGGGTAACAGTGCATCTACATTTAATCTGGGATGAACCCACAGCCTGCAGAATGCAAAAATATTCCTCCATCGATGGATGGTCAGAAATTTGTAGTGTGATAAATGGGCTTCCCAACACATATAACCATCTTTACAGTCAGTACAACTTCTGACAGGCAGAAGACATAAAGAAACATTACTTCACAATTTTAGGTTTGATAAAGAAAATGTTTCTGTTATTTCAAAATAAATCACAGTTCAGTTTGCATGGTTAGAGCTGGTGACTGATGAAGTTGAGGTCCTGGGCTCAAACTGTACTCCTGATATAGGTCAAGATACCTTCCTTTAATTGATTCAGACCAGCTTTATTAATTGAAGGTGTATAGTTTAGTACCAAATATTCTTAGGGCTAAATAAAGTATAATAGCATAATAACAGTTCCATACACTTTGTAGGTTGTTTTGAAATAACATGTGGTTGATATCACTACTGTTGGTTGCAGTGTCTTTCCTCTCACTCAGATACTTGGTTATTAATTGGGTTGCACAAGTGTCAGTGAGGTGTTTTGGAAAAGATGCTGGCCATAAACAGAGAAGTCACAGGAGCCTCATGTCTTCTGGTGGCCCCTGGACCAACTGCTATTTTAGGGCAGTTCTAGCTAGATGAAAGTGTGACAACTCAGAATTTCAGCCGACCTTGACGTTGGTCATGGGATGTGGTACAATCACCACCCTGCAGGTCCAGCAAGTGTCAGACACCACATCTTTCCATTTCCCTCAAACACTTTATCATTTTCAGGCAGCCTTCTTTATATGCTTCTCATGTCAAATAGCTCTCTGATACCTGGGCAGTAGCACATGAATTTCATAAACAGTGACAAATTGGCCTGGGAGTTTAGTGTCACACACAGCCTGAACTTGGGCTTCAGTTACTGAGTGACAGAGAAAAGTTGAAATTTTGTGTCTGATAAGAAAACGCTTGCAGATCTGTATGCTTGGTCAAATTAATCTGGTCTTCTCAAAAATACATAACACAGTTCAACACAGCCTGTCCTGTTTCTGCTCATGTTTCCACATGAATCGTCCAAAATTTGATTTTCGTAAGTGTGTAACATAAAAATAAGAAATACTGTATGCACAGAATGCCTCAGGAGAACCATATGAAACAACACAAACAAGACAGACAGAGACAGAGAATTCATGCATAACTGCTGATAGAAAAGAGTGTTATGCAGTTAAATCAAACCCAAACAATATTAGTATTTTGTTATGGTTTTAGAATATTATGTGCCTAGACATATGACATTAAAATGTCCATGTTTTGAGTTCTTTCAGTTTTTGAGGCAAATTATTATTCATTTCAAGTTATCTGTCTTCTCTTTCCAATGTTACTTTATCAGTTTTATAATGATTTACCCATTTAAAAGGCAGGATGAAGGGTAAACCAGTAGGAATAGGGGTACAACACCTAGGACCTCCTGACTACATCACTGATTCCTTCTTCAGCTGTGAAGTCTCGGTATTCCAAGTCTGCCTCACCATGCCCCAGCCTCTCAGACAACAGCAGCCGACCATGCCGCATCCACCATGCTTTTCAGGACACACACCCAGCACAGCCCAAATATGCTGTGGAGATGGCATGCACCAATATACATGTTTTGTCCTGTTGTGCAACTGCTGCTTCAGATGAGGGCATTGAACCATCTGGTGGGGCACAGCTCAGTGACATGGCACTGTCACCTGCAACGGGGGCAGGCTGGTTACCTCAACTGGGCCAATGTCTGCTGCTACCATTAGGGGTCCATTATCCAGGCTGCATTGCAGACCACTAGCATTTTCCTGATGCACAGTTCCTGGTCTATCCTTGCTCCTCTGGGCTGGGTGGAGTTGGTTACCTGGGTTTTGGTTCATCCAAGTCCCAACGAGCTCCTTTTGCTCTCTTCAGTGGCATTTTGGAGATGGGCTTGTGCTGCCCATTTCAACTTCCTCTTCATCTATTTTTGGTATTGCAGCCAAAAGCTCAAAACCACCAGGTCCAGGAAGACCTTTCTACCACAATCAAGCTGCTGAACTTTGTCATCTTGGGCCCAATCACCACCATCTTTGCCCATAATCACTGATGTCCACTATATATTTGTATACATGTATACAAATACATGTATATGTAGATATGCATGTGTGACAATATGTATGTTTATATATCTTTTATACATAGAGATTTTTTAATCTCTGTATTATCTTTTAATTTATGATTCTTTGAATTCTCTTCCCCTGTTCTGTGGACTGGGGCCCTGAGGAAGTTTATTTCATTCTCCCTTGTATACCTGCTGTATGAGGGTGTTTAACAGTAAATAATTCTTGATTTTTGGTTGTTTATCAAAAAACTCAAACCAAGTCAAAACTTTATTAAAACAAATGGTGAAAACATTTGGTGTGTTCCCCAAAAATACAGTCAAAACAGAAAAGAGGGCCTACTATCTCTCTGTGGGCTCGTATGGGGCAGAGGCAGCCACAGAAGTAGGGCAAAAGCATGAAACAACAAGTCACCGAATAAGACTTTAATAATACCATCAACATAACTCCCCCAACACACACAAAATATGGCAGCCACATGAGTCCCCACACAAAGCCAGGCTTTCCTCCTATACACCTGTTCATGGTCCTCAGACTAGCTGCTTCTGTTGTTGTACTTTAGGAAAATCTGTATTCTGCAGCTCTGTTTCTCACATGAGGATCATGCAGCATAAATAAGTGTCCCCTGAGGTCCTAAGGGTTTGTGCTGTTTTAACAAGACACATTAGCTGGGTAGAAATTACTTGTGTCTTACTGTAGACATAAAGGAGATGTCCGAATTAAAAAAAAAAAATACATGGTGAAATGGGACCAATGAGCTGCCTGTTACGGGTATAGTGTAACTCAGACCTTTCTCCTCTTGTGCGACACCTTCTTACACTCTGTGTGACTGATATCCACCGAAAGTCTGTAACACATGAGGCAGTACGCTGGCCCTGCTCAGCATGTGTGTATTTGTGATTTCTTTAAAAAAGACATTAACAATGGCCGATGCAATTTATGTGACTATTTATTTAGTTATTAATCTCTGTCATGCAGGCTATTAAAGTTGTATTTGCACAAATGAATAAAAATGTGAAGTGATTTGAATAAAAATAAAAATAAGTTTTACACATTCATTACACTTTTAAAAAAACAAATAGCAACATAAAAAATTTTTACAAATTTGCTGTTCCTCACTGGAGGTTTGAAAATGTCCACAAGAGACTATTAATACAACCCATTTCTGTTTACTGTGTACACATTTTATGCTGTAATTTTAAAAATAATTTATTGTGCTTTTGCAACAGCGCAAAATGTGAACCTGTTTTTTTTCCAAAAAGAATAATACGCAAAATCTAAAATAAAATTCTCTGCCTTTTCTTGTTTTATTGGCCATTTTTATTGTCACTTATGTATTATACATAAGGACAAGTACATTTCACCTTGGCAAACCTGATGTTTTACTGTATTACATGGAAATGTGAGAAATAACAAAGTAGCACTTCTTTAACTAAATCTGAAGCAGGGAAAACCAAGCACAAAAAATATTTATCTATCAGTGACTTAAATCTATCGCATGACAGAATTATAACATTTACATTCCTTTTTAGTAGTTCACATTTAGTGACACCACTATCTTACAGAGCTCCAAAAGAATTACTATTTTTGTTTCTTTAACTTTTCAAATAAAAATTAATTAGGAATACACATATACAACTTAAAACATGCTTCAAATCAATTCAACAACTGACATAATAGATATGTATAGAATTAATAAAATTACTTTATGAAGCAGTGACGATTAAAATTAGAACTGATATGTTTGTGCTTCACATTTGCAGACTGCAGAATGTTTCAAGGGAAATTAAATGCAAGACTGTTTGCTTCTTCCTCTATTTTATGGTTTTCATTAACTATGTCCATTTCCTTTCTGCTGGTTTGACAGCTTCTCCCAGGTGCATTTTAAAATAGGTTCTGCAGGTGAACACAAAGAGCCGATGAGATTGAGGAGCTTTATTCGGATGTGTCCAATGAATCTGGGTGTATTTAATGTCTCACAATGAGGTTGTTCACCAGTAAGTCTACTGTGAGCCTTTACCACTCCTGTTTCTCCTCTTCTTGCAGGTAACCACAAAGTTTTCGTGTCTAAATGTATGGCAGCAGTGTTTTACTCACCCAAAATTCCTGACCCCCTATATGTCAAGTTTCCCTAATGTGTGGGTCCTCCACAAAAAAGGGGTATTTGCAATATTTCTTAGGGTGTTGGCTATAGCCCCACTGCTTGCTGGTCCCTCAGGGCCATGACTGGCGATCATCCCTCCATTTTGGCTCTCCTTCACCTTGGCCCTGCAGGTTTCCTCTGCCTCTTTGGGACTGTGATTCACTGAGGCAGTCAGGCACTCCGGCACTGAGTATTCTTGTAGTATTCACCCCCATTGTGAACTCTCTGAGTAGCTTCTTTTTCAGCAGTTGTCCATAGAGGCCAAAAACCACAGGATGCCCTTTGCAGCAGTGCAGACGAAAGGCAATCACACACAGGCCCTGCGGGAGTGGCTGCAATCGACGCCCTGGAGCACACCGGTGCCCTGCAATCTGCCATATGTGACATGGTACAACTATTTTGGGAAACATGGGCTGTGTGATGACTCTCCCTCAGGCTGGCAGGTTTGCAAATGAAATTTGGAGGAGATCTCCTTGACCATTAGGTACATTTTGTTAAACATCTGGACTGCCTCCAAAAGGCAAAAAGAAGAAGAAAAGAAGAAGAAAGAGAAAAACAGAAAAAAGACTATAAAGAGGTGAGAAGAAGAAGATGTTTTTGATTCATTAGATGTTTATTGTGTGACTTCAGTTATGTTTCTCAAAATTTTATAACAAGTTTGCATGGTAGCTCTTACTAGAGATTTTTATCATATAATAATATCCTGATTCTCGCCGAATACAAGTCTTCTTTTTGGTCATCCATCCATCCATCCATCCATTATCCTTAACTGCTTGTCCTGGTCAAGGTTTGAGTGATCTGAAGACTACCCTGGAATCACTGTGCACAGATTTAGGAGGCCACACCTTGTAAATTATATTTTGTTATTTTAAGGCATGGAGGCAACAAACAATTTCTTGATAAAAGTTTGATTAAAGCACATCTTTAAGATAGAGGGAAAATCAACAAACAAAGACCATGGAGATGAATATAGTAGAGGCAACAGGTAGAGCAGTGGTTAGAGTCATTGTCATGTAGTGTCAAGGTACCTTGATCATGGTGCTTATCTTAAAATGACATGGTAAAAATTACCCAACTGTACAAATAGTCAGTGTAAACAGCTTAGAGTGCAAACCTGACAGTGAAGGTCACACAGGAGAAAGGAATCAAACTGATGATGAAAGACTAATGAATAAACAAACAAACAAGTGGCTTATTCTCAACATATAGTGTGAGTAAGTATTTCAAAAATCAGAAGTATCGGGATTCCTGCATGAATAGCTTCAAAAATGTTATCTGATTTCATGTAACATCTATATTAAGAAATAAAGTCAATCCAAGAAGCTTGCAATTCTCTTCATCGTGGAATGAAATATTTGAACCATATGTTCAATAAAAACATAACAATGTTAAATTTTGTGTGCACTACTTTAACTCGATAAAAGTAAAGGAGTTGTGGGCTGTAAAAGTCGACAGAAGTGTGTATTTTGGTATACCCACTAGATGACTGAGTGTTGAGCTGCTGCCAAATTTGAAAATAAAAAATGAAAGTCTGACTGTGCTGTCTGTAGTAACAGCAAAACAAGAACATCACCTGTGCAGTACTAACTGCAAACAGTGCATCTCACTCATGCTTGCGATTGGTTGTTTGAGCAACACCCCACACTTCAGAATCATTCTGAGAAGTCTGAACACATTATCTTGTTTCATTTTGTTTTGTTGTATTTTTTCCATGCAGTGTATTTTTTTAAAAAATATATGTATATTACGTTCAATCATTTGTACAGTTTTAAAACATTTTTGCATATTCTTGTCACANACATTATCTTGTTTCATTTTGTTTTGTTGTATTTTTTCCATGCAGTGTATTTTTTTAAAAAATATATGTATATTACATTCAATCATTTGTACAGTTTTAAAACATTTTTGCATATTCTTGTCACGTTGAAAGAGAATAAGCAGACGTGCGCAGGCACAAATGCGATGAACTCCGTTTATTGAATGGGGCGTTCCGAATTCGTGGTCACAAGGCAGGCGAGGTTCGGGTCCAGTAAGCAACTCAGTGCAGGCAGACAAACAGCAAAGGGTGAGATTAAATCGGTGGTCAGGTACAGGCAAAGGTCGGTAACAAAACAAGACTGGAAGAGAACTGCTCGGTATGCACACATGAACCATGGGGCAATACTTCGCATTGGGCTGTTGGCAATCGCCGATCTAAATAGGCACAACCTAAGAGGAAGCAGGTGCAGGTGATCAGGAATCAGGAGGGGCGGAGTCCGGAGCCGGGGGCGTGACAATTCTACACATTTTTTAAATGAAAAAAGCTTTTCAAAGATTACCTTGTTTGTTGAAACAATTTCAACAATAAAAGGATGTTTCACCTATTTCACAAAATTTGATCTCTTGAAAAATTTTCAGCCTTCAGAGATACCAAAAAAAATCTCTTTTTTATCTATTATGCCTGAACTAGCAGTAGTTGCTAAAGTAGTTAGAACTGCAACCTTTGGAATGCAGGTTTAAATCCCATTTCCTACTGCACTGTGCCAGGTACACACCCTGATATGACACAAATCACCCACCTGTCCATCATGGTAAGCAGCCTAACATCATAAGCAACTTTGGAGAAAAGCATCAAGTAAATGTACAAGTTTACATGTAAGATGAAGGTAATTTCACATTTTAGAAGCATTTCATCTTTAAATCCGGGGTTTTCTAAACTTTTTATCACATACGTTCCACTCCCCATGTGAAAATCTGTAAAGTTACACTCAGATGTGTTAATATTTTTGCAGCAGGAATTAATTATTGTCTGACTCACCAATGGGGGGTGCGCAGGAAAGCAGGCCCATGCCTCTGTAGTTATGAACTTCATCAGAGGACTGATGACTAAGTCCATCCTCGGCTGTGAAAGCAGCGTGTCACAAGAGCCTGTGGTAAATATCCACAGTGCCGAAACAGAACACCTAGAGCTGCTGACTTCCTCCAAGGTCCCACACTCCTCCACACTGGGACACTAATGAGTTTGAAATATGTATTCAATTAATCTGAAGGACTTTCACAAATTATCAAGATTACCCCCCCCATTTTATGGCCATTACGGGCGTTGTAATGAGACCCATTTAATAAAAAAATATTAATGCTCCAGCAAATAAGCCGTATGATCATTTTAATAAATTATCATTTAATGTGGGTGACCACGCTGTGAGCCAATAAATTATGTTTGCAGTGCGGAGGAGAAAACAAAATTATATTGATGTTCTGATGAATTTTTTCATAGTGGGGGGAGAGCACTTATTGCTGAATATGAGATGCGAATTTCCTCTGCATTGACAGTGATGTCAACAGCAACAACAAGAGACTAAAAAACCAAAAGATCAGCGCAGGGGTTAAAGCAGTGATATAATTTAATGAATTTATGTTCAGTTTATTATTCTGTTTTGCGTTTATGTATTGGGCAGACCCTTTTCTCCAAAGCGACTGGCAGCTCAAAGTTAAGAAAGCTGAAGAGCTTTACAAACAGATACAGGAGGATGAAAGCACATCTTATTTGTTTGATACCACCGTGTTACTGGTTCACATCCCTCAAGTAGCTGCCTATGACGTTCAAATAGCAAATAAATAGATCATCATAGCAGATGGTGTTGGACTTATGTAGCTGACAGGAGATCAGGTGAGAGACGAGACTGAAGTCCTTCTTGAATGCTGGGAAGGATTCAGCAGCTCAGAAAGACAGAGAGAGTTCATTCTTTTTCAGTTTTGGACTTTTCATGAATGGGCCACTAAGTGGCCAAAGGAGGTAGAATGCAGTACTTTTGAAGGAAAGAAATCAGGTGTAATGACAAAGAAAATAATAAATTTACATAAGTAAAACCTACTCCATGAAGAATGCTTCTAGTCTTTGAGTCACCAAGGACCACAGGAAGGAGACACCATCCACTTTGTACCCTCATTGGCAAAGCAGCTCTGATTCCTTTAGCCTCCAGAAATTGCCCAGCTCTCTCTTTGTGTTCTTTTATTGTCTAAATCAATTGTTTGGGTGATTTTAAATTCATTTCTTGGACTGAGTACAACCACAGGGGCTGCAAAGCGTTTGTGTGGCTACTGTTAGACCACAAGCGACTTGGAAAATTAGCAACGCTTGTGTGAGAAGAGAAAGGGTGTAAATATGCCAGCATGGGCCAGCAGAATGAACGCGCAAAACGAAGGTGATGAACCACATAAATGTCCCCATAAATATTATGAGTGCAGTTAAGATCCATTCAGAATGAAATAGACGCAGTGATTCAGCAGAGCCGCATCAGCGTTTCCACTCGTGTCTGAGAGTTAATAAAATCCCTCTGCAAACAGGAGCATCACTGTACCACATTAAATACTGATACCAGTGGTCCAGAACGAGGTGCACATGAAAAATCAAAGATAAAATATGATTTATAGTAATAACACATTAAGATGTAGTAGGTTGTACAATGGTTATACATGTCACCTTCTAATCTGAATGTCCTTCAGTGTAAACAAAGTGGTGTACAAAGCTGATAGTACCACTGGGGAGTGAAGAAAATCAAATATAATTTAGAAAATAATCATAATGCTATTATTTTTTAACTGTTTTGACAATTTTCTTCAACATGGCTTACAATGTTAGATTTGTCCACTAAGATACTCACAGTGATTTACTCATTTATAGAGTAGGTAATTTTTACGGTTCAAGGTAAGTACGTAAATCAAGGGTAGTCGAGCAAATGATATTAAGCAAATAATATATTTTACATTTTCACAACACCATAAAGACACAAAAAGTGAGAATACATATCTCTGCACACACCTGGACTGTGAGTGTTAAAAAGAAACACATCAGACCCCACAAGAGACCCTAGCACACATCTAGACAATAACAATTCCCAAATGGAATGTTTTCAGTCATTTTTGTTTTAATTCCCATATAAAATGTGGTTTATGTTAGTTTTGTTGTCACATTTGACTGTCACCACTCTCTGTAAGTGTTAATGTAAACATGGTAGTAACACTGTTCTCCATTCCTGCAGGCTTTGGGCTGGGTTTGTCTGATGTTTGCATACCATCTGACAGCCTCTCAGCAGCTGTTGCAAATTTAAATGAAAAAAATAAATAAATAAAACACACACACACACACCCACACACACACACACACACACACACACACACACACACACACACACACACACACACAAAAATAGTCTTTTATTGGCATAGTTTTCATTTCATTTTTTGAAGTCATTTCTATTTCTTCCAAGAGGCTGCTAATGGTGAGTGCTGAAGGCAGTTTGAGGAGCTGTGACCACAGGCTGAACCTGGAGCCTTTGAATGTAGGCAACAGCTATAATCACCAGGCCACATCTTGCCCAATAAGATTTACTGGATGTTCTCTCTTTATACTGACACAGATTTCTTTCAGTTTATTACTGTGATTTTTTATGTTCAGAATATACAAAGTTTACATTACAATGAGCTTTGTGAAAACATCCACTGTTATTTCTTTTACTGGGTGTTCTATAGTAAATCACCTTACTATGCAGTAAATCACAGAACTGAAAGATATCACTTTGAATCACAGAGAAATAAAACTCCATATCATGGTCCCAACAGCACTGCCCAGTTCACCAAAATATGAATAGAATGTCTTAACTGCTGGCGTTTTAGCATTTGACGTTAAGGTGTAATATTTCTTCAGTTTTGTTGTACATTAGGTGAATGAAGTGGTTATCAGTGGAGCAGAGATTCCATCACAGGAGGGGTTTGGGTTGGAGTAGATAACAAGGCACCAGAGGTGTGGTCATCTGATACTTTGATAAAGAACATTAGCCATTTTTTCAGGAATGCACTGAGATATCTCCATAAATGAATCACACTCAGCCCTGCCTTGCACAGACCTGCAGTCTTGCTGAGAAACTAATGGGTTTTGTGCTTTCATCTCCTCTCACCTTGACTACTGCCTCTAACTGGTTTAACAGCTACACCCTACACACACACACCCTATGTACACCCTCCACACACATAGCTCTTGCTCCATTACCCCACATGACCACACATAAGCTCTGACCTCATGACTGCCATTCTGCCAACCCCAATAACTTGTGTTGTACCATATTTCTCTATCTACCATACCACTGTTTATCTCACAAGCCACAGCAGACCATACCTTGTGTATCTAATAGACAGATAGATAGATAGATAGATAGATAGATAGATAGATAGATAGATAGATAGATAGGTGTGACATTTTAAGAGAAATAAAACTCTTGTGAAGCATGAATAAGTACTGGAAACTACATAGTACATAGATTTTATTAATGGGATTTTCATGAACTAACTTACTATAAATTGTTTCTACACTAAGCTATTACTAATTTACCTATTCAAACAGCATAGTAAGACAACAGGTCTAACAAATTATTTCATTAGATACAAAGTAGAAAATATATTTCTTATTTAAAACTTTCAAAAGAGTAATTTCTCTATGAACTGGTTGGAAGCTGCAGTGCATACTTTTGCTGCAGGTGTAATGAAAACCAAATAACATTAAAGCAACCTTTTAGGCAGGAACATTTTAATTTTAATAAGTGCATCACTGCCTGCCCCTTCCACCACACACACAAAAAAGGAGATCAATACAACTCTCACTCCTCAGAGTTAGTGGGTGAAGGTGGCCACCCTTATAAATGTCAGTCAGCTTGTAGTTTCCCTGAGTGCCATTTCATTTAGTGGTACTGGAGCAACAGGTGGCGTAGTTATTTCAGCCATCTTCTTAAAGCTGCAAATACAGGGAGAATTAAAAAAGAAGTGAACACCTTCATATGAACATGTTTCTGAAGCTAATTTCAAAAGTAACTCAGTTTTTTCATAATCTTACAAAGTATATTACCACAACTGAGTTACCTGATGCTGCCGAGGTCAAAAAGGTGTAATGGTGGAAAGGTAAAAAAATAAGAAAATGTTATACAATTGCAAAAAAAAGGTCATTTAAGTGGTCGCATTTAACATTTAGCTGCATAAAAATTGTTAGTGCTGTCAGACACGCAAATATCACAGAGAGTGAAGCAGAGGTTATACACAAGTGAGAAGGAAAAAATAAATACATATCGCCAAACTTTACTTCCCTTACATCACTAACGTGTGCAGTGCTGTGTGTGTGTGTCATATATACTTTCTGATTAATTTTTATATTTGCATTTGCTCACACATAACAGCTGTTTGAGTATGTGGCCAAACAAACGGCAACATGCACGCTGGCCATAGTAACATGCAGACAGTAATAACATAGTATACAGTGCTGTGCAAAAGTCTTAGGCACCAGTGGGAAAAATGCTATAAAGTGAGGACGGTTCCAAAAATAATGCCATGAATACTTATTAATCAATAAACCTTCTAAAAAGTGCAGTAGACAAAAAAAGCCTCAGTCAAATCAATATTTGGTGGGACCACCCTTTGCCTTTAAAACAGCATCAGTTCTCTTATGCAAACTTGCATGCAGTTTAAGGTAGAGGTTGGTAGGTTCTTCCAAACATTTTGAGGAACCGGCCACAGTTCTTCTGCAGACTTTGACTGTCTCTGCATGTACTTCCAGACTGACTTGATCATGTTGAGATCAGGGTTCTGTGGGGACCATACCATCTGTTGCAGGATTCCTTCTCTTTGCTGAAGATAGTTCTGTATGACTGAGATTGGGTGTTTGAGGTCATTCTCAGGCTGCAGAATGAATTTGGGACCAATCAGAAACGTCCCTGGTGGTAGATAAGAATCTACCTGTACTTCTCAACAGACACTGAAGTTGCATGCCTAAGACTTTTGCACAGTACTGTATATCACCAAACTTTATTACCCGAAGGTGAAAACCTTGTTAAATTTAATGAAGCTGTGTGTATAGGTGTGAGTTTATGTATGTGCTGTGTGTTTGTGTTTGAGAGAGAATGAGTGTCAGTGTGTGAGAAGTGGCCTTTTTGTCCTAATCCTGACAACTTAGATAGGGTCTGCCTGAAAACATACATCACTAATATGTGCAGTGCTCTGTGTGTGTGTGTGTGTGTGTGTGTGTGTGTGTGTGTGTGTGTGTGTGTGTGTGTGTGTGTGAGAGAGAGAGAGAGAGAGAGAGAGAGAATGCTAAAGCCCCACTGTACCAAAACTTCAAGTTTGTGATTTGAAAAACAGAGCAGTACATAACAAAAAGCATAGACTGAGCTTTATAGCTAAAGATGTTTGTATGAAAGTCACTGAGTAATAAATGTATGAAATGTTCAGTTTTTAATCAACCCTGAAAAGAACAATGGATCAAGGTACTTACCCTGAACTGATATAGTGATCATTACCCTGCTGTATAAATAACTAAAACACTGTAAAGTTATTAGTCTTTGCCACTGCAGTGATACTGCAAAGACATGAGGGAGAGAAGGAGAGAAGGGAATTTTAATTAATAATAAAAATTATAATTTTGGAAAATGGTAAGAGCTCTTTTGCTGGTTTGCTTATTCTAGGCCCTCATAATTTGGCTGTTTTATGGTAATTTAACTGCTGTACAACAGTATATAAACAACTAGTTAGAAAAGTGTAAAATGTGCAGATTTTTGTCTTTCTAAAATCAAGACACAAGAAGATATTTGCAGAAGACATTCTGAAGTGTTCAGGTACAAAAAAGACTCAAGATACAAGAAGCAGATCAATTACCTGAGACAAGGCTCATCTCACACCACCGGTTTCATAATGAGAGAAAAACCGAGTTGAAGTAAACAACCTCTTTCCTGTCTTATTTGTTACAATAAGAGACGTAAACTCGAGCAACTGTCTCTAGACTCCTGCAGCATTTGATAGCTGTTTGCTGTGCAGTTTTGGGCAAGCTTCTGAGGCTGGTGCAAGTGGTTAGTGATTTGTCTTGTAATCTGAAGGTTCTGGGTTTGAATCCTTCTCTTGGTGTAACAACCTTAATCAAGGTTCTCCTAAATGCTCCTCCCATTTATCCCTGTATCAATCAAGTAAAATTGAATGTAGACACCCCTCCATTCATTTACAGGTTATGTTCTGTAAAACCCTCACATAGGACTCTAATAAGTAAAAATATTTTGTTTTGTTTTAATGCACTTTGAGCTACTTTTACATTAAAACTAAACTGAAAATTAAAAGTTTGTCATCTCCTCAAATTGTATTAAATTTCAAAAGTGATTTAAATTCAGATGGCCCCATACTGCTGTTCTGTTTGGATGCTCTTTATTGCTATCTATTACCTTGGACAGCAAGCAAAGGTGTTTCCCTCTACTACAGACAATTTAGAAAAAACATGAACATTAAAAAAGCCATTAAAAGTCAATAAATAATCTGTTAAAAGTTTGTGTATTCCAAAACACAGCTGTGCCTTGAGAAGCCAGTTTATTTAGCTGTATAAATGGGTAAAGTGAACTATAAAGTTAATTACTTAATATTCCTAGCATATTCGGCGAAAGGTATACAAACAAAGGTTAATACTAACAACCACCCTGATAACTCATAACCATTAGCTGCCTTCAGATATGTACAGTCAATACAAAATTTTTGTAGGTTAACATTAATAGTAATTTAGTTTGAACCAGATTAATATACTGTATGTGTTCATACATTGTCCAGACAACATTTATGTAATGTTTAAGAAAAATTCCAGCTAATGTCCTGGGTGGAGATCCTTGTCTGGTCTGATGAACTTTGCATGAAGGACTGGATTCCCTACTAAAAGTTATATTGACTGAAAGTCCTGGCTATAGAGGAGGACCTTGAGGCAATTGGAGATGACAGGCATGTGCACTGAGAAGATTAAATAAAATTATATTATTTTCCCCATGGCTGAATTACCCTTCATGCAGCAGACATTGTGTTTAGTTCTGACCCTACTTGGCCATACCTGAGTTTAGAAATATTTGCATAGATGAAGCAAAGGAAACATCCAGAAGGCTGTAGGTGAGGGCCTCTGAAATGCTTCTTCCATTCATTTACCATTATATGCAGTACCTGCTTGCCAGACAATCTAAAAAGGCTCCAAATGGGATATGCAGCAGATCTGAGCAGTTTTAGACCTGAAGCAGTTTTAGTGAAGTCTGGGGAAACTGGAGTTTCTGCAACTTTGTGTGGTTTTGAAATGTTGCAGTTGTGATTCTGTAGTACTTCAAAAAGGTGATCTGAGTATTTCTTGGCTCTCTTTCATAAGTGGCCCCTATGTGAAGAAAAGAAACACTCCTGTTCTCCAGTTAAAATTCAAGGTAGTAGGGACTGTGTAAAAAAGAAATCAATTTGGTGGAGATGCACATTTGCCATATTCTGTCCATAGAGACCCTTTTGTGTGTATTGGGTATTAATCGTTAAGTGACATCATGGAGTCCATGGTGACATCTTTAATGTTCTTCCCCAAGTTCTGTCCTCCACTTAATTCTGTAGTGTTACATTTTCCCCCAATTACACAATTTACCAAAACTATTCATAAAAAGCCCAAAATCTAAAAATCATCATCCCAAAACCTTAAACAAACAGGGGAAAAACTCTTAATGCTGAAAAAAATCTACACACAACAGGCAAAGTGCTGTGCTGTTTGGGCCAGTTGTGACAAGATGAGACCACTGTTTGTAGACTGATAGCAGCACACAT